>WEKY01004431.1:2186-82837 GCA_013390045.1 Picathartes gymnocephalus | reverse complement strand
CGCACTTGTTGCGGGATTCGGGCGCTGGCGCGGGAAGCAGGCGGGGAGGCCGCGGGGCGGGGGCCGCCACGGGACAGGGAGACGAAGCGAGGCGGTGCCGTCCCCGCCGGGCCTCTCCTCCCTCCGTTATCGTTCCCTGCGGGCGGCTCCGGCCGGTCCCCCGGGGGGGCTCAGCTCTCTCCCTGCGCCACGGGAGCCCCGGGGGTGGGGGCTGCTCCTAGCAGCTGTTTGCGAACCTCTGGGCCTTCCCCGCGCCGGGGAGCAGAGGCGATGGGGCCCGCGCTCTTGGGGCCTGCCTGTCGCAGCAGGTAGAGAGCGGAGCCGCCGAGCGGCTCTGAAGTGTCGGAGGCGCTTCCTGCCTGCCGCTCTCGGCTGAGCACCTGCAAAGTAATTCTGAAGTCTTATTATCACCCCTGCAGTTTTGTAGCGTAGCTGGATTTATTTCCCCTCACGCTTTCCCACGCTTACTGCCCGCCCTTCTGCGTTTCAGAAACGTTTAAGTAGTAGCGCTGGTACAGAGAGAGGATACGGAAATACGATAATAAGCAGTGCGATAGTATGGCGGTGGGCCGCAAGTGTTGCAGTAAGAGGTGACTGCCTCAATTAGGGCCTGACCTTAAGAGTAGTTATAGTAATACAGGGTTTTATGTAAATACAGCGTTGTTTTAGGATATCAGTGGTATACAATATTATTTTTCAATCCTAAGTCATCTGTGTCCACTTGGAAACAGGGATAAAAAAGGAAGTGTTGTAACTGGATTCTTGATGAAATTAGCACGTTTTGCTGCAGGTTTGCTAGGTGTCCTTGTCTGTGTTTCTCAAACATCTTTGATTAGGAATGCCACTGTCCTGTAATAATTTGTGCTGCCCTTTTTTTTGTACGCTTATTCTTATGTCCTGACAACCTGGCAGCTTTAGTTGCTATCCCTATAAACCTGTAACCCGAGTACAAAAATGTATAGTACCTTTTCTTCTTTACTTTCAAGTACCTTAAACAGCATAATTGTATGTGAATCCATGAACAGTTCTTAAATTCTGGACTCACAAATTAAACCATCACTGTAGCTTAAGGACTGATATATGATCTGTTGTAAACCACTCAAGTGCAGGCAGCATATCTTTTTCTTCTGAGGTACAGGCCGTTTCAGACTGGCCATTGCACATTCATGAAAACGGAAGAAAACAAAGGTTCAGATATTCCCAAAGCCTTTTAATGTTTTGTGTCTTACAGTCTGTGGTGTTTACCAGAGCAGCATTTCTGAGATTCATGTATAGAGAACTGTGTTGTTTCCTGCTTAGGGGGCTTGAGGAGACAGCACAGGGGAAAAAGCATTAGTGGCCCAAATCTGCATATCCATACTGTGGTGCTGCACTGTTTGATGTTTCTCTTTGTCTGTCTTGAAAGCATGGGACATTTGAGGATAGGACGAAGATGGTGAGCAGTCTGCAATGTTAAGAATACTCAACAAGAAAGCTAGGTTTTCTGATCATTTAGTATAATCCTTATCTTCTGTTCACATCAATATTAACTGGCAAAATAACAAGTCTATTTGATTTCATTTTCTTTCTTTCTTTGTGCATAAACTCTCTAAATGTCCGAAGGCTTACTTTCTCTCGAGCTTTTTAATATGTACTATTCAATATTTGTTTTAGATTGTTGATATTATTGTTGGAAAAGATGAGAAAGGCAGAAAAATTCCAGAATATCTGATCCATTTTAACGGTTGGAACAGAAGGTAAGAACGTATATGTATGGTTTCAGTTCTTCCATTTCTTCTATTTTATTCTGCAAAGACAGGCTTTGCACAGAATATCAGAGGATGTTTGCAGGAGTATTTTTGGTTTTGTGAATGCCTCTAGTATAGTTGCTCTGTTGACATTGGTCTATATCCATAAATTTCAATGAATTGGTTTGGTAGACACAAGTTTAAACCTTATGGGATATCTGTCTGTGGCATATACTTATGACACCTAAGTTTCCATTAATAAAGGTTTATGCTTTGTTAGATCTAGCCCTGGATTGTTTGATGGTCAAGGCCAGTACATGAGTGCAGTGTCTTGACCACGATTGATAGTATGCGTCAGTGCTACAAATACTGTCATGGATTAAGTCAAAGCTTGAGAGATTTTAGATGGCAATGTGAGCTTTGAAGCCATGTGAACAGAGAAGAGTGCAAACCTTGTGATACAGATGTCGCTTCTGAATGACATTAAACAAGTCCTTTGTAGATGTAAAGTATATTAATTCATTGGTAATCATGAGTGGCATATATTCATAGTAATTTTTTCTTTTCTTTCAACCTATTCTTAGCTGGGATAGATGGGCAGCTGAAGATCATGTTCTTCGGGATACAGACGAAAACCGCAGATTACAGCGTAAATTGGCACGGAAAGCTGTGGCTCGCATGTAAGAAATCCTTTTGGCCTCAAAATAAATGAGATGCATTTTCAGATTCAGACAATTACATCCAGGTGTCTGCAACGGAGCTTGGCCTTTCAGCTCATGCTGTAGGTGGTAGATATGCACATAATACAGTCAGTGCATTCTAGAGAGCTACTCTAAGCCTGTGTATTGTTATTAACTCTCTAAAAGACTAACAACTCAATAACTATGTTATTCTTAACTATGGCTGTGAAATGCCTGTGTATTGGATCTGCATCTTCCCAAAGAAATGTACTTGCAAAATACTTTAGGAAAACCTGAAGTATTTTTAAGCCAAAGGGGATAATCTAATATTGGTTGGCCATGGCTTGAGGATCTGCTTGAGAACATGAATTTGAGGTAATGTACAGACATTAAGGTATCCACTCTAAAGTAAGCGTTGTCCAAATAATTTCAGCATTAATTAATGAAAATAAGTCAAACATAGGTTCCCTGTGTGTTTGCATGTAATCAAATTAGCTGGGATAAACGAATGAAATAATATTATCCAAATGTCAGTGAACCATTTTATGTTCTGTAGGAGAAGAAAGGGAAGAAAGAAGAGACGTTGCAGGTTGCCTGGTGTTGACTCTGTGTTAAAAAGCCTTCCTGCTGAAGAAAATGACGAGAGTAGTGAAAACTGTGAGCTTGTTTTCATCCTTTGGTATCTGGTGGGATGCCTTTAACTTCTTGACCTGGGGGAGAAATGCATGGTGTCACTTGCCATGCGAGTATCATGGTCCTATGTGAAATACACAAAGGCAGTCATGTGAAGAGTGAGCGCTATGTTTCATGCTAAGCATCTGTTAAGATAGAATATCTGTTTTCTTCTTGTATTCCAGAGGCTTCTCTTTGCATGTCTTCTACTCAGCTGTTCCATTCAGCGATTTCAGAGCTTAATGCTATTTTCTTTAGTGTAGTATTAATAGGTGTGAGAAGCCCTCAGTTTTTTGTTTGATGTTAGGAAACGCAGCATGTCCCTGCTAGTGTTTTTGTATTTTTGAGGACAATAAGATTATTTTTTTCCCCAATCTACCTCACACAAAGGTCTGTCTATTGTCAGCTGGCTGTCTGATTTCACTTTCAAGCCAGATCTTTAATTTCCTGCTTTTTCCTTTGTAAGTAGAAAGCCAACAGGAACACTGGCACTTAACTGATGTTCTGGGAATTGTCACTGCACAGATTCGTATCTTTTGATTGAATGATTAATATGTTAATCCCATGTGCAGAACTAAAGTCCAGTGAAAATGTGGGTGCTCAGGAATGTAGGGAGCTTTTAAAAGTGAGTGTTTTTCAATTAGAGAGGATGCAAGAATACTTCCTATAAACTCATCTTACATGTTTAAAGCATTTGTAGTGTGCTGTAAATAATACATGTTTAATTTGATTGGAATTATTCATCCTCATTAAATATAACAAGCTAGATGTGATTTTTTAGTGGGTTGGTTTTTTTTCTTGGGTTTTCTTTTTTTTTCTTTTGCCTCAAACTTATTGGTCATAACCTCTGCAATGTAATAAGAAATATGTGAAATCTCTTTTGTGTAGCTATAAGTAGTTCTTCTGATGACAGTGATGAAGGAACAGATGAAGAAATAAAAAGTGAAGAAAGTGACATAGATGAGAGGACAGAAATGGTATGTTTGTGTGTTCCTTAAGTTAATAGAATTTAAACAGCTGTACTTGAAACTCTGGGAAAATTGAAGTAGATGAAATAAAGGCCACAGCTGGTAATTTAGCTGGAATTAAAAGCATCATTTTCTTATTCCTGGTGTTTACTGTGGTTGAGATTTTGAAAATTATACAATGTCATATTCTTATAGAACTATATAATATAGTGCTAAAAATACACATTTGTTTCTTTTCCTCTCATTCTACACAAAAGGGTTGTGTAGAGAAAATGTAACAGATGAGATTTTTCCGCTTTTGTGGGTGCTGTAAAAATTTACTTGTCTATACAGGTTGGACAAACCCTAATAGCAGCAGGATGTTTGTCTTGTATTTTACTGTGAGACAGGCCAGTCAACCCTGGTCTTAAGTTAAAATATAGAGGGGACTGTTTTCAAGAAAAAAACGCCACATTTTTCTACAGTAAACAGTTGATCTGAAGATGTGTAGAATTTAACTACTATGGTGTGGGTGACCTGAAGCAGCAGCACCTAACAAATTTCTGGGGTTTTTTTAGTTCAGTACTTAAGACAATGCTAAATTAAAAAAAAAAGTTTAAAAAAATGAATTTATTGATGCTTTCAAGAGCAGTATTGTTAAATAGCTTACATTAAGACTATTATCTACTTGTATCTTTACTACTGAAGTTCTTCTTTCACAACCAATATATTATTTTCTTTCACCAATCTGTTGTAGAAAGAAGAACAAGATACTCATACTAAAAGGGACATGGAAGAAAGAGCAATAAGCATAGAAATTCCTGAAGTCTTGAAAAAGAAGCTTGAGGAAGACTGCTACTATATTAATAGAAGAAAAAGGGTATGAAATATAAATTGGGACTCTAATGTGGATGGGGGTGTGAGGAGGATGTCAAAATAGTTTTTGTTTATACAACGCCTGGGAGTTTTTAGCTTTACCTTTTTAGCTTCAGGTTGAGCACAGACAGGGTAAGGAAGAATACAAAGAGTGTAGGGAGTAGACTTCTCTATAGCTAAAACAGTGGCATGTCATATTTAACACTGAACTCTTTTGGTACCTGATTGTGCTTTAGAAAGCAGATTGCTTTTGAAAGCTGAAATGCAGCAGACTTGTTAATCTGACTATGTTTCTTGTTTCTCTTGATGCTGGTAAAAAATGCGGTTTAAGAGTTGAAATGATACAGTCCTGAATTTGCTTTATGCACTTGACGTTTACTAAATCAGTTAATACATTACAAGCTCCTATTCTAACTTGGTATACTTACTTACTGTTTTTATAAGACATTAATTTGTTGTTTCTTTTTCAGCTAGTGAAGCTTCCTTGCCAGACAAATATAATAACCATCTTGGAGTCGTATGTAAAACACTTTGCAATTAATGCTGCTTTTTCAGCCAATGAAAGGTCTCGGCACCATCAGATGACTCCACATGCTAACATGAATCTTCATTATGTGCCACCAGAGAAGAAGTAAGTAATCTTTAGTCCGCTGCTATTGTCACAAGAAGAGTGACCTTGCATTCTGTGTTCTATTTTATGGCTGTTCACTTCTATGAGCTTATACTATGATGTATATCTGTTTACAGGGCTTAAAGTATTTGACAGATAGATACAGTAGAGTAACGCTGATAATCTCTTTATCAGTGAGAGAGTCCCTATACTCTGAAAAGTCATTATGCAAAAGTATCAATATCCTGTGTTATCATGTAAGTTCTTGTAAACATTGTGATCCATTTGGAAGAATGTGTTTCTGTTGTCAATGTGAAGAATTTCATAAGAATACCCTACTTAGTTGCACTTGAACAGGTTCAAGTTTTAAGAAGGATAAAACTTGGATGCAAACACTTAAAAGAATTCCAAGTGCAAGTTGTTTGTTTTAAATGGGTATATGGTCTTAAATCCTAGAGTCAGTATGTAGGGAAACTCATAGCACCAATCCTGTTTCATTGAAATTGATGGTGTCAATTTCTGGTTTCTCAGTTGAGCTGTATGTTCTTCTACCATGTTACAAATGCATTAACTATATGTGTTTGCAGTGTGGTGGTTTTTGATTGTTTTGGGATTTTTTTCTCTTATGTTAAAAGATTTTTGATATTAGACGAGACTGCTTCTTTATCTAAGTACAATGGGGTGAAATCTTGTTGCTTTATCAGAGAAATCCTGACTTGTGTTAGTGTTCTATTTCAATGGTGTGTAATTATGCTATTTGTTGCAATATTTTAGCCCATATGATTGGTTTATGTTGATGTCATCCCTTCTTTGACAGATTGACACCTTTCTTTCTTTGTAATATAGTCTCCCAAACAAAAAGTTAGATGAAATATCAGAAATATGAACAGAAGGTTTTACACACATTGATTTTTACAGGTTTGTATTTAAGTAACTTCCTCAATAAAAACAATACTTTAGTAAAAAAAATGGGTATAGTTTCAGTGATCCATTAAGTAGGAGAGATTCAGTTGACATCTTTATTGTATTTCCCTTACTGCTATAACACTGAAGGTTATTGACCTTCTTGGATTCTGTAGAATTTCTGCACATGGTGGTCCCCTGACCCAATTCATATGTAGTGGTTTTAGTAGGTGATATGAAATATAGGAAGTTTGGAATTTCTTAAATGGATCATTTTGGCAAACTCAAATTCTGTTACCATACACGTACATGCACTTGAAACATGAGAGGGGAATATCTTCACAAAGGTGATAGGTGCAGGTGGGCTGCACTCTGTGGTTTTGGTTCTGCTTGTAATAGCTCATTTACTCACCAACTAATATTGTAAGTCTTTTACACAGACCTAAAACTGGAATTCCTGGTCGCCTCCAAATGTAGTGCTCTGATTATCAGAGAAGACTGTTGGAAACTGCTCTCCAGTGCAAATATATCTGGTTTTGTTGGTTCACTGGATATCTCTTGAGCATACCCTTAACTGCATCTTAGCAGCTATAGGTCAAATCCTGTTTACGCCTTTTAGACAGAGATTCAGTCTGTTGAGTATTTACTTGTTCTGGCAGGTGCCTCTTTTTTCAGCATAGTGAACTTGAAAAACCAGAATAATGTTTACATGAAAAACATCTGACTAACTTTATTTACTATACAGTAGATTTTATTAGTTTAGTGAATAGTAATACAGACAACAGTTGGGTGATTTTGTTTGAGGTTATGAAGCAGACTTTTTAAAAAATTTGTGTTTTTAAAGTTAACAAGAGCAATCATCATCTTTTAAAGTGTTTTTAAATGCATACCATTACTTAGTGATTGAATCAGCATATTGTAGTTATGATGTTAATGGACTGTATTAAAGGACAATTTTGTGCAGCTATGCTGAAAAATTTTTCCTTGCAACTTTGAAATTCATAATTTTTTTTCCCTTCTAGTGTCGAGCTATGTAAAGAGATGGTGGATGGGCTGAGAATAACTTTTGACTTCACACTTCCCTTAATTTTGCTCTATCCTTATGAACAAGCTCAATTTAAGAAGGTGACTTCATCAAAATTCTTTCTTCCTATCAAAGAAAACTCAACAAATACTAACAGGTAGGTTAGATATAAGAAGTTTAGTACTGCTTATCTCAAAAGGTAGGAGAATGTGGTATTCATTTAAGTGGTATTTAAGTTTAATTTGAATGTGATATTTAAGTTTAATTTGAAGATAAGTGTACTTCTGGAAAATAGTATTTCATAGAAGGCCTCATCATTTTAATAGTTATTGAGGGGAGACTGTCTTATCTGAAAAGGTGTTCAACAATATCTGTGAAACTAGAAGAATTTCTTTTGTGGGTAAAGCTCTGATCTCTTCAATTCTCTAAAGCTGCCTTAATTTCCTAGAAATCAGGAGGAACTTTCCCCAAGCCCTCCTCTGCTGAATCCACCCACGCCTCAGTCGACTGACAGCCAGCCTCCAACAGGGGAGCCAGCCACGCTGAAAAGGCGAAAAGCTGAACCCGAAATGCTGCAGTCGCTGAGACGCTCGACGCGCCACAGCTCCAACTGTGACAGGCTATCGGAGAGCAGCGCGTCCCCACAGCCCAAACGGCGGCACCTCGAGACCCCAGCTTCTATGCCAAAGCTCTTCTTGCACCTGGAAAAAAGTAGGTTTTTCTCTTTACGTTGTTGGTCTAGACAAAGTATAAAGTTCTGTTCTTTTTTTAATGCTGCGTGGACTGTGAACTGAATGATAGAAGTGCGAAGTCATTACTTTTTGTATCAATGTTTTAACTCTGAGGTCTTATCACCAAAGAGAGAAGTATAAAGCAATATTCTCAGTACATTTGTATATTTTTCCACAGAATTCACTGAGCTGCTTTTCTAAGAGTCTATTTTAGAATATCCTTTATTGAATTTCAGTTTTTAAGACTTCAAACATTTTAGTAGCAGGCCTTAGATGCATTTAATGGCTTATAGTTCCAAGTAGTAGTTTACAAGTAGTAAAATTTGTCTTATTTCTTTTGTTTTGTTTTTCCTTTCATTTTGAAGAAACCCCTGTCCATAGCGGGTCGTCTTCTCCTATAACTTTGACTCCTAGCAAAGAAGGGAGCACAGTGTTCACTGGCTTTGAAGGTAGAAGAAACAACGAATTGAATGAGGTAACAGATTTTGATGTTGCTGTCCTAGATTCAATGATTAAAAGTTTCATGGACCTCAGAGTAGGGCTATGTGAGAAAAGATTTAGTTGGTATTACTTATTTCATCTTTGAATTTGAAGTTCTGTACAGACTAAATTATAATGTATATATATTATATATTATATGTTAATGTATTATAATATTATAATGTCTTCATAACCAGTATTTTCATGCTTTGTGTAGGTTTTGTCCTGGAAATTGATGCCAGAGAATTATCCACCAAGTGATCAACCACCACCTCCCTCATATATCTACGGATCTCAACATTTGCTGAGGATGTTTGGTAAACTGATGCAAAATTCTCTGCTCAATCCAAGTTGCTTTATTTTTTTTTTCCAATGCTGATATCTGTGTGATTTTTCTATTTGCTGTATTTCATGTATTTTTTTTCTTGGACGAATGTACATTTTCATCTATTGGGAACTTTTAGGCTGTTCATAGATTTGGTTGTCTTTTACTGGCTCTGTAAGCCTTTATGTAAGAAAGGCAAAGCAGCGTTACTTCCAGTACACTATCAAACATCATTAAACCCAGCCGCCTTCACTTTCTCAGCATGTTTCTGTTTAATAAGGCTTTGAAAGATCAAAAGTGGCTTGCAAGGAAAAGTGGGGTCTGTGGGGAGAAGAAATTTTTACATTCTTTTCTATATAGTGGATAAAAGTAATTCCAAGTTGCATTTACAAGAACAGTTATAAACATTATTTCTTTTATTCACAGTAAAACTACCAGAAATACTGGGGAAGATGTGCTTTCCTGACAAAAACCTAAAGGCTTTAGTAAAACACTTTGAGATGTTTCTGAGGTAATGTGACACAACGTACCATAGCAGTGTTTCTATTGTTACATAGATCTAAATGTCCTGAATGACAAAGGGGTTTTAAAATAAGATGTTCATTTTCTATAACTACAAGATTATGATAATATACCATTTTAACAATAGCAGTTTGAGGAAAGATGAGTATAAGATTTTTTATTCTTTAATTCCAGTTGAAGGGAACCTGAATTTTCTACTTCAGATTTTGATAAACACATTGATACAGAACTGAAGTGTGAAAGTTTGTTCATATGTATAGAATGACAAGTCTGACTTGGTTAAGCAGTATGTTTTATGAAGAAATGCACAGTCTGCATTGGTATGTTTTAGAGCATGATCTTGAGAGTTTTGATGTATCAGTATTAGCAGGGGAAGAAACTTGTGCTTTAAAACATGTTCTTAATTATGGTGATTTCTAAAAAGAAGTGTCTGTCTTAACCAAGCTTTGAACAGAAGGGTTTCTCTGTGATGTGGTGCAGTGTACAGATCCACAGTTCTCTGTGACCACACTAGCTCCACCAGTGGATTCAGTAAGGTCATACCTGCACCATGATCAGATTGATTTACCAGGTACTGTAAGTAGTCTTTCTGCATGACATTGAGGATATGGTTAGATATCTAGTGTTGGCACTGTGTTGTGTAGCATCAGTACACTGGAAAATAAAATTGCCAAGGAAAACTTTCAGGAGAAGGTGTTGTAGATGATAACCAAATGGATATGGAAATTGTAACTTAAATTTGGTCAGTGACTTAACTAGCCACTTACAGAAAGGTAAGGTAGTATTACACCAGCATTAAATGAAACTTGCATTAGAGATCAGGGAGTTGAAAGCTTTAAAATGCTTTTACTTTAATTGCTTATTGGAAATAGAAGATGTTTCCAATGTAAAAGTTTATACAATACACAGTTTTTTTCTAGAAGCAGTTAGTTGTCAAGTTTTACGGATTTCATTTTGCATCACTTTTGTCAGATCTTTGTTGGCATTCAAAATACCTTTAAATTAAACAGGACAGAAGTAGAGCTCATTGTTGGAAACCTGGTTTTGCTTGAAGTTTCATAGGGAGCTTAACTCACTGTGGATCAGATCAGTTTTTATCAGACCTCCGCCTGTTCAGATTTTTCTGTGTAGATCAGAGCAGATTTCTGTTCTTTAATGTCTTTAATGTAGTGTTTTCATATCCATTCTATGGATAAGCTTTGGTAAAGCAGAATAGAGGAAAGGAGAAACATGTCCCTGGCACCCCATACAGTAATAAATGTTGCTTATTGGGAAAGGGTTGCTTTAGGGAACTGAAATTTCTGGTGATAGTATCTATATGTGGTTTACTTTTCCATCTGAGCACCTCATTGAAATGTGTAGTCATCTATAAACAGAAATAAAAATAAATCATGTTTCCACATCAGCATTTTTAGGGGAGATAGAACTGTGCTTTTGAAGCAAATCTCTCAGTAGTTCCCCCTTTCCATGCTTTGTGTGATGGTGGAGAGTCCTCTGAGTACACATCCTGCATTCCTTTTAGAAAACTCTTAACCAGAAGTGTGCTTCAGTCCTTGAGGCCAGGCTACAACTAAAACGAGTCCCTCAATGCAAGTATAATGTGGATATCACATATCTGTTAAAACAAAATATTTGAAGACTGTGTTTTTTCAACCACTTTTTTTTTTGACAGTGTCAAGAAAGCTTCAAAGTTACAGTTACTGCTGTAGGAAGCATTTGGTCTTAGGTAGCTTTGTCATAAATACTTTTCTTAGTCTAGTTTCCTTATCAACTATGCTACTGGGCATTCACACAGGTAACAGAATGCAGTGGAAATTACTAGATATTTTTTTCTCAACGTGCATTCACATGGTGCTTTGAAAAGTTTTTCATTTGGGTATTTATTTCTTTGCGCTGCATGTCACTAAAAGTGGTCAGACAATTACGTTTTCTAGACAGTTGTTCATTCTGGATTTTTATCACAGAAATAGTTCTGCATTACCTGTTTCTAATCATAACTTGAGTCTGAGGTGTCATCTTGTACTGATGCCTGGAAAATAGAATAAATGTTCCCAACATCATTAGTGTGAATATAAAAGCAAACCTTTACTTGAAAGCTTTCAGGTACACAATATGGCAAAAATCACGTGTGGTATAGTAATTCTACAGTTTTTATAAGGTTAGTCGATTAGTATATACTGTATACTGTATTACCGTATACTGTCCAATTAAAAGGTTAGTTGGTTAGGTAATAATCCCTGGGGTCCTGCCCCACTGAAAGCAGTCCAGCAATCTACAAAGCTGCAAATACTTGAAAAATACAGAAAGCTAAAAATCTTAGTTATCAGTACTAGTTCTTCAATTTTCACATTCTGTCTTTTCCTTTTTGGGAATGAAAGGATTAAATGGATGTTTATTATAAATATTTTATATCAGTTCTGTTCTGGCTTAACTTTTGAACAGTAAGAATCCTACAAGGTCTGTATGCGTTAGCTAATAGCAGCCAGTTTACTTGGGACTGCTTAATTTTTTTTAAGTGAATTGCTCTTGAGTGAGAAACTGAAGTACTCTCCTTTTCTTTATTTCTCCATTAGCAGACAAAGGACTGATGTGTCTGCTTGCATTAATAAAACTACTCCTGCATCTTCTTTGAAGTTTAGGTAGAGTAGTCCAAGCATAGGTAATTTATGTATTCTTAAATAAGACTTTTACACAGTACACAACTGATATAGTTCTTGCACAGATACTGATTTAATTCTGAATTATGATTTTGTGGCTAAAATTTACTGTTTACCATTTGTACTATTAATCTCCCATGGGCTCAAAAACTGAGACTTATGTAATGCAATACTTTATCTTTAGTGCATATTGCATTTAATGCAATACTTGTTATCTTTAGTTTACCTAGGACATGATACATGTATTAAATTAGCTTTGAGATGCTACATGGGTAATATTTTCCAGTCATGCCCTCAGACTGCTGCTAGACAAGATTTTTCTCAATTTCCCAGACAACATATATTTTTAAGGAATGTATGAAATGCATCTTTTTGACTTTCTTGTTAAGTAGAAACTCTACCCTATGTGCTTAGTCCAGCTTTGTACAAGTGTGTGAAATGAAAATTTCCTCATGAAGAACATGAAAGTTGATTTCTCAGTAATAGAATTTGCAGAAGAAAATCAGTTTCTCAAATTAAGTACAAAATTCTGAATCTTAAATTATTTAGTTGTGAAATAATTCATAGTACTTGCAGTCTAAACTAAACTCACCAGTTGGTTTCACTGAATTCCACTTAGTTTGCATTTAGTGTTCAGGACCAAGCAGTGAAAGCTAATGCTTTAACTGGTACTTACTAACTGGTAATCGGACTAGTGAAAGGCCCCTGATTAAACCTTCTTGCCTGTTAATAGCTTTTGAGTAAGAGGAAGTATTATCTTTAAACTAATTCCATTATTTCAGCCACTTTTTAAATAAAATGCTGCATATTTTACAATTTCCTGGCATTGTAAGGTGCCTAACATGCCTCTAAAAGTTGCCTCAGTGGTGAGAAATGACTGGCAGGAAGGTGCTTGTTTCTGTGTTGCTGTTTCCATTAATTTGCACACAGCCTTGGCTTGGAAAACTGTTTGGAATCACAGGCCTCCTCTCAGGTCTGTTAACCAATAGGAGCAACTTAAAAGTTTGGTGAATGCAGCGTGTCTGTTTTCACAAGAGCAAGACCCATCTTCACTGAGGTAATTTCAGAGAACGTCATTTGCATTTTAGATAAAAAGGCAAAATGAAGTGGTACAGAGAGGCATAGACAGATATTTTGACTTTCATAAAATGAAAAAGAATGAATAAGTGATGAAATATTTCTAAAATATTGCTTCTAAAATTTCTAATAAATTTTTTTTCAGATGAGGCCAATGTATTATTTCAGATTATGGAGAATTAATGGTCAAATATTTGAGTTTTGTTAAAAACCCACAGGTATTACGAACTCAGTATTTCCTTTAAGCTTAGATCTCTTTTTTTTTTTTTTTTTTTTCCCCTGATGCTCTAAAATCTGTTTGTATGTGTTGTGCCACTCTGCTCCATGGGTAGAAAAATATTTTGATACTGTTGAGCTTTTCTGATAAGGAAGCCAAATCAGAATGTGACCAAATTAAAGGACTGTGATAATAAAGTGTGTATGTACAAAGATGGCAACTTGTTTCAAGTAACCTTAAAAAATAGATCTCTGGTTCTGACAGCACATTTTGAGTGTAGTAATTTTATTATATATAACTGCAGTGGTGAATTATCACCACTAGTCTGTGCTAATGTACAATTATGAGAGGTTATTTTTGTCTGAGAATGAAAAAAATAGGCATTGCACAGGGTGAAAGGATTAGAAGACATCTGTAGTTAGGTGAAGTTGCTTTGTGGTATGGTTCCTGCTCATTGTGAGCCATTGTGACTTTAGTTGCAAACGGGCAAGTAATTAAAAATCACATTCTGAAAGATGAAAAATAATGCAATTGTTCTCGTGTTTCTTATATTGTATTATTAACTGATTAATATTGTAGAATTATACTTGGTTTTTTTCTCTCAATTTTTTTGATTAACCAATTACTTGGTTATGACACACTGGAAAACTATGGAATTGGAACTTAAATGTGAGAAAATCAAGTTTCAGAGAATAAATGGAGATCTGGATTTAGAGTGCTTTAATGTAAAGCAACTTTTTTTTTTGAAGTTTTGAAACACTTTGAACTGAAGGAATTCTGTTTGCACAGTGCCATATTTTAGGGCATTACTAGCATTTTTTTGGGCTTTGCTGTATTCATTGAATAGGTAGAAAGGTAATTGCCATTTTGGACCCTCTCAAACTTTTGGCACCTTTAGGTAGAATGCTCTTTAGCGAGTAGCTGGTATTGTGCAGGTTCTTGCTTTCAGTGGGCTTTGCTGGCTCCTTCGTCTGCAGAATGTGCTCTTTGGTGCTTATTGTCCTTGACTAAGGTTTTGTTGCATTGCCAAAATCTGTTCCTGAAACTCACCATCAATCACCAGGTGAATTGCTTCTCTTCCTTCTGCTTTCCAAATCATCAGGTGCGTGGGAATTTGAATGAGCATATTGCTAGTCAATAGCTGAGGTTTGGATCATATATCTAAATTGAGAGATTGTCCCAAATACTTTGAATGTGTTACGGTAGCTTTTTTAGAGGGCAGCTCTAGGGACCTGTGCTGGCCTGGCCACAAGTGGGTCTTCATCCTCAAGGCAAACCAAGGACTCCTGTATTGAGCTCTTGTAGGACTGTTTTCCCAAAAGGTCTTTGGGAAAATTTAATTCTCCCTCACTCAGTCTGATTCTTGGAAATGTTATGATGGTAGCTTGGCATCTTCAGGGTTCTCTACACTTTGTCTTAAAAGACCAAGGAATATGATCTCAATTTCTGTATATCAATGAATGACAAGAGTCCAGTCAACAAAACAGGCCAGTTTTCTCCTTTAGCATGGTTCTTGAGACATTGGGTATTAGAACAAACATCTGAAACTTCAATTCACTTCTGTTGACTGCAGTGGCGATATGCTGGGCTTTGTCATCTTTTGCCCTGAACACCTTTCCAGATGGAGACAGGCCTATAAATTGGGGAGGGGTGAGGGTCAGGTGGTCGCCTATGCTTTTTTGTGTGAAACTAAAGCCTTTTAGTTTTCAAATCCTGCATTTGAGTAGTAGTGTTGGAGATGAGGTAACTTCTTAATCTGCAAATGACATTTCTTTTGATGAGGTGACTCATAGACTTAGGACCCGTAATGGTCTTCTAGCAAATTTAGATAGATCATTACAGTTGCCTTTCAAACAGCACCTAGATCAGGCCACTGATCTCAGTAAAGCGTCTGCTTCCTTTTAAAACTGTAGCAGAAGTGTGCTAAGGTCACCTTCCTGGAAACTTTTCCTTTGGACTCTGTCTTCTTATACCTTAATGGCTGAGGATGTCTTTCTAAAAACTAAAGTTTTCCTTTCTTTGTCATTTTCACCCTTTCTGGGTTGTCCCTGAGTTTATTCATGTGATGATAGCTGACATTTAAAATAATTTTTATTCTTCATTCAGAGACTTCTGGTAATAAGTTGTCTTGGTGGTGTCCAAATAAGGCCCACCAGAGGATGCTCTTAAAACTCATACTAATTCAGTGACTCTTGTTGAGGTATGTTCATGACGTGTCAAATGGCCTCTAATGTGAATAGTGATATTCAGTTTTTCATTTTGGTAGATCTGCCTGTATAAGTCAGTCAGATGGTAGTATATTTGTGAGGCTATTACTTGCTTTAAAACACCGACACTTGAAGATCAGAACATAGCTTGAAGAATTTCTAAGCTGCCCACATCTTTTTCCCTTTTCTCCATCCCCTCTAGACCTTTCTGAAGTGTTGCCGTTCTAGGAACCTGTGGTAGGGAGCAAAAGAGCTGCATTGTACCATGTTACCTCTGTGCTCTAAGCACGAGTGTAAAGCGTGAGTTTGTTTTTGAGGACGTTTGTGATGAAAATTGCATGCAGTCTCACATCAGTGTGGGCTGTGCATCCCAGAACTAGCTTACTCATCAGCAGTCTTACTGTGTAGATGTATGCATATGAACTCCATAAAAAATATAAAAGTGAAAAAGGCAATAATGCAACAGGTGACTGAATTGATCAGATTTGTAAGTTAAAAATTATGGAACAATTTCTGAATAGTTCAATAGCAATGTGCTTTCTGATCTGTTGCTGAACATTGGCTCTGTCTGCTAAGTACAGCTCCCTCTCTCTTTAAATCTTGGCTCGTGACTTGCAGGTAACAGTGTAATTGATCTTGGTGCTGTTTTAGCTTGTCCAAGAGCAAAGCAGTAGCGAAATATCCAGTAGGCAAAAGTCTTAGGAGACTCCTAATATTTCTGTGCCAGTGTTCTGCACTGTGATGTCTTTTAAATAGAAAGCAGCTTCAGAAGGGCCCCTGCTCTTTGTATACAGATATAGAAGGGGTTGGGACAGAAGCTGACTGTGTTCCTTCAGTAGTTTTCTCCTACTTCTCTGCAGAAAATAATTTGTGTTTGCTAGCTCTGGGGTATTCTTCTTTTCACAACTGTTACATGAAGAACAGGGATATGCATATTTGACTATTGGGCTGTGTGCCATCTGCCTTTTTTTTGACCTGTAGCTGTGGCACAGCATCTCAGCTAAAATTTCTCATCTCTACCAGCTGTCTCTTTAGCATGCACCAGACTGGCATGTATGACTGATGATTTAAGCAAAAGTCAGGAAATTTGTAAGAGAAAGTGAGCCTGTTCCCTGTTACTTGCTGTTAAAATTCTTGGAACAGTCAGTTACCCAAATGCCCTCTGAAGGATGGTTCTTTTAAAACATGCTCCCTTGTATGATCTAGCTCTTAGTAGTCTGTTTTACTGAATGTTACCCAAAGACACTAAGATTTTCATCAGCCTCTGTAATTTTTTAATGTCTTGGAGTCATTAATGCATGTTGAAAGCTTATTAATTAAATAGCACTTGTGGCTCATCTTAACCTTGTACAATCTAAGTATGTTCAAAGTTAGGCTCAAGTCTGTTAAGTTTTAGTCTTTTCCAAAGTTGCTTTTCCAAACAACCCCTCATCCTAGAAAGTGATTTGTAGCTAACTAAAGTCCGAGGTCATAGCAGTTGATGACTTGGGTATTTTATTAGCTTCTAAATTTCTATTCATTTCAGTATTCTTTTTTAGTGGTTTGAAACATTTTACCTTCATATAGAGGAACCATTTAGGTCCCTCTGTATACTGTTAATTATAGAGGTGCTGTGATATAAGGAAGTATGGAAGAAGTTGACAATGTGCCTTCTAAATTTATGATGCCACCGTGAAGGATTGATTTCTTCTAAAAAGTTTCTATTTCTCACTGCTTTTTCTAGAATTAGTAGGATGTCACTAGTTATTCCTCCAGTTTAGCACTTGTTTGATGCCTGTGTTCAAGTGCAAGGATTTGGGGGTGTGTGGGAAAAATCAACTCTTTTTCATTTATCCGTAATTTTGTATTGTCACCATTTTCTATGAGCTCTGAGCAATTAATATATTCCTTATTAAATTTAAAACGCTTTATTTAGAAGATGTTGCCAGTATTCTTTGATGCTTTGGCTCTCTTTAGATGAAAGGACATGCCTAATTTAGGCAGTGCAGCAGTGAGTGAGCTTGGAGAAGAACTGTAGTTTTTATGGCATTCACCTGAGTTTTTTTTTTTTAATTTGGACTTTCTATGTCCAAAGTATTGGCTATGCAAAACTGGTATTTTCAGCTTCCACTAGTGAAGTCATCACTCCAGAGAACCCAGATTCTGTACATGGCATTGTTTTTTATTGTTTCTTTTGCTTCCTACTCTTAAAACTTGTAGCTAGCATTTTGCCATGTTTATTGATGCTGATCTTTAATATCTAGGTATTTTTTGAAGGTCTGTGTTTTTTCTGAAGTACCGCTTGATTGTAATCTTGAGTTTAATAACCATTTTTCCCTTTTGCCCCCATTTATATACCCAATGTCTTTGATTACAAAGGAAGGAGCAGAGAACTTAGTCATTTTAGCTGTTTGTTACTGGTGTTTGTAGCAGCACTGTTTATTTTCATTTTCAGTCCTAAACCAAAGAAACAGTTGTATGTCAGCAGAGAGGGAAAACATCATAAAATATTGGGTGCTTGGTGGTTTAAATAATATTTGCAGACCGTCTTGTAGAAATATGAAATTAAGGAACTGAATTTGCAAAGGATGTGTTTTGTCATTGAAACCCATATTTAAATCAGGTACTCCTGAAAGATGGAGACCCTAAATGCACAGGCACATGAAACATATGAAAAATCATAGCTTCACTTGCCTTAATAGATATAGTTTGACTTAATGGCTCCTGGATATTTGTGTAAGATACTGATATGGTGATAACTGAAAATACTGGTTTGGACATAAAAGAAAATAGTGTGCTGAGCAGATGACTTACTTTCTTGCAGAAAGATCTCTTAACTTTTTTTTTCCTCCTGTACTAGTTCTTTGAATTCTTTTTCTGAGTGTAGCTTCAACTTTTGGGTGGTTTTTTTTGTTTGTTTGTTTTGTTTATTCGGGTTTTTTTGTGTTATTGAGCTTGAGGAATTTTAATGCTTGTTGGATTTCAGAATGATAGGGACAGGCTGTTTTTCACTACATAAAACTTGTAAAAAATAGGGCAAATCCTTTGCATGCCAAATTTCAAAGAGCAATAATTCTTAATTCCCAGCCTGTGTTTTTGCTGAGTTTAAAAATTAATTTGAAAATAGCTTTTCTTCTAGATGTTTAATATTCTGTTCTCTTTTTTTGGTGTGCTTTCTTCTCAGGTTTTTAGCAGAATACCACGATGATTTCTTCCCAGAATCTGCTTATGTAGCTGCATGTGAAGCCTACTACAGTACTAAAAATCCTCGGGCAATCTACTGAAGCTCTTAATAAGGATTAAATCTTACTATACATTGCCCATGACAGTGCTATTCTGCTATATGGCTACAAGATGAAGAAGGAATTGAAACAACTTCTGGAGTTGAAAACATTGGAAAATATCTTTGTGGTGGTTGGATTACTTAGGAATGGAGAACTACTCAGAGATGTGTATAGACAGTGTTGTGAGTCACTTAGAGGATTGGATTTAAATCTGACTCCAGATAAATGAAGAAGCCTTGTTCTGACTTTACTGCACAGGGCTACACGGGAGTAATAAAAAGCAAGGGAGGAAAAAGCAGATGCATTGGCAACAGGACATTTTCATGAAGATAAATCACCATGCTGTGTTTCATTGTAGCTCAGCCTCTCCTGCCTGAGAAATAAGACTTGACTAAACAGTTACATGAAGAGAATGTGTAACTGGTATCTTACGGATTGTTTTCCTCACAAATTACATTTCATTTGTGGAACTGTCATGATAGAAAGGATTGCTAAATATAAAGGTGGCTTTGCTGTTTTGCTAGCGTGACATCTGCCTCAAAAATGACTTTGTTGCTTGAATGAAAGATGTGTTGCTGACTTTGCATTTTGCAAAGGTGTATATAGCCCTTTCATGATAAAGCTGACAGGGTTCCAAGCAGACCATACACTGCCAGGGATTCAGCATTCACCTGGCTATAAGTGATTTCCAGAGCCATTACGAAAGAACTGATTTTCTATGAGTAGATGGGAAAGTCAGTGAAGTCATCGCAGTTTAATTGGCAAACACTTCTCTTCTTAATAAAGTTCACAGTGGCTGCTGTGTGGATGTGTGATTTTGACTGTCTAAAACATCTTGTTTGTGCTTCATTAGTATTTTTGAGGGTACTAAGTGTGCATATAATGAGAGGTGGGAGCAGTGACAACATATGGAGAGGAGCCCTTTCTGTATCCTTGGGTGTTCTGCAGACTTGAAGGATGTCTCTTTAGACTGTTTTAGAGACTTTGGCTCTGGAAATAGCAGTTGCGTGAGAACTGAGTTCCTAGAAATCTGACAACACATTCAGTAGAAATTAATTGAAACATAATTCTTGTCATTGAAACCGCATGCAGGACTTAGAACACTGGCCTTCAAAATCCTCGGCTATATCAAGATAGACACAGATTTTAAAAGCACTGAAAGAAAACAGGACTCTGGCTTACAGACTACTGCATTAATCACTCTGTATTTTTTCTTAGTTCAGAAAACTTCCACCTGTAATGCAGAACTCAAGTTTCCTCACAGATCTGCAGAAATCAGTAATTTGGAGGAGTCATCTTTCAAATGTAAATGGCAGTCTTAGTCTAGGAGGCCAAAAGAAATGTGAAATCTGCAGTTGACGTTCATTGTCACTTTTCAGAGTGGAGTGGTGTGCTCAAGCTTTTGAGCTCAAAAGATAAGGATTTACCGGGATTTTAGTAATTTAGGTTCTCCTCTTTTTAGAAAAACATCTATGAAGAGTCTGTTGAGCTCAGTTGTTGTTAAACCAGTGTTTGGCATGAGTGCATGCAGATCTGGTGAATGCTAATTCTAAAGATTGCCATTTAGAAGCACTACTCCATTTTAAACCTGTTTCTCTTGTACCAAGAAAACCCCATATTTGTAAGCTTTCATCATTCTCAAATGACAGACATTTTGAATCTCTAGCAGAATCTATGTACATCAAAATTTTGCCCACGTTTCATTCTAGGTTTAAATGCTGTTCCTCTAAAAGACAGTTCAACCAAATATGTCTAACTGTCTAACATGAGAGTAGTCTAGGAATGCTGCCTGAAACTTCAGCCTTAGTCCTTGAAGAATGTTCATGTATAATAGGGCAGATCCGGTTTTGTTCCGTTTTTTGCACATGTGAGTATAAGACAAGTTATGAACAGAGTTTAAACCCTATTGTGTGACTGTGTTTAACTTGAAATGAAAATTTCTGCCTGAAGGGGTCAGGAATACTGTTGGTATTGCCTTGTGGAGATGCTCAAAAGATGTGAGGGGGCAAAAATTCTGATAGTCCAGTTATAGTGTAGTCTTTATGTGAACAGACATTTTAATAAAATTCTTGAGGCTGCTGTTGGATATAGTATTACGAACTATCTTGTAACAACCAAAAACTTTTCTCCAAAGTTGCACCTCTTTGTGCTTCTTGTCACTTCTAATTGATACAGCTTCCATATTTGAATATATATTTGAATTTTAAAAGTTTTGGTATATATATTCAATTACAGCAATGTGCAACTTTGACATCCCCCTTTACTGTCACTCTTCATTTACGGCATTCAAAATTTTTTACCGGATTTTTAAAAATTTTTTAAGCTGCAGCAGCAGGAGACACTTGCAAAAACTTGAACCAGATTGCTTAAGAGGGACAGTTCTTACTAGTCTTCAAATATATAGAGACTTACTGGAGTGGGTTCCAAAATTCATGTGGAATGTAATGTTCAAGGGTTCTTGTGGCTGTGAAAGCTTAATAATAGTCATACAGCCAGGGTGAATGTGAAACTCTTCAAATGTCCTTGACTGATCAGATGCTTGATGGGATCCACATCCATTTGAGATGATGAAAGATGCACTTAACTGTCGCTATTTAGTTGCTCTTTGTAGAGTTACTCATACCATGTTTTCTAACCTGATTCAGTCAAAATGGTGTGTATTAGCTGGAGGAATATGAAACCCAGACTGAAGCAAGCTACGGGAGCCTTCAGAGGAGCAAGTCTACCAGCAGACATCAGAGACAGTCTCCTGCAGTGGAGGAAACAAGCTGACGAAGCAGGTTAATGGGCAGTAATAGTTTATACCAACATACCTGTTTGTACAAGTCACACGTGCTCTGTTTCCAAGGGAAGGCAGGTTGGTTTGTGTATTTCAGGAAATTATTCCAGTGTAATTACAGTGTATACTTATACTGGTAAATCTCTATGCTGAAGGTGAGTCTTGCACTTACCTTCAAGTGTGGGGTGCTCCCACAGTGGGTGTGATGTCAGGTTTTGGATATGACTGTTCTTGGGAAAAGGCAGAGGAGAACAATTGCAGCTGGGTTTAGAAGCAGGTAGTGCAGCTGATGGGTGGGAAGAGAGCTGTCACCTTCATATCCAAAGTGCTTGGGCTGCACTCATAGCACTCCTTTCAGTACCTGCTCTGACTTTGGCACAGGAAGATGCCTGAGGAACTTTACATGGTGTCACAGGACTGTGAAACTGACCTTATGTGAAGTGCTTTACATAGACAGTAACCAAAGATTATCAAAGAAGAAGAAACAGAATATAACTCTAATATTCTTCTGTTTTATTCCTGATTTTAAGCTTGATTCTGTAACTGTCATCCTTCAGGAAAGAAAGAAGAGAATCATACTGTTCTTTCAAGTGCACTGTCTAGAATTGCCATGTTGCCTTTAATTTTGCTATTGTGTTTTTCAAGCTTCTGTTTCAAAGCTCAGGCACTTTGATGGAGGGTCCTTTTCCACTGAGATGGCAAATGCAAATGTTGACCAAGTGCTAATTTAGGATATGTTCCCTGTCCCATTCTGAAAGCAAGCTTATGCACATGCTAGGGTTTCCCTTTGCACTTGGTGTGGGCTAGCAACGAATGTGTCGTCACACGTTAACGTCACCAATGTTTGATGGGAACTTGTCAAACACTAGTGTGGGATAACCTTGCTCTGGATTATGCCGAGAGAAGTGTCTGCAGTCAGGGAGGAAATAAAAAGCTGATTGGAAATAAAAAGCTGTTACTGCTTTTCATGTTTATATCATCAAAAGTGTTATCAACACATTTGGGATGAATGCTGGGGAGATTATTGGAGTTAAAATATATGTGTATATTAAATCCTTCATTTTGTGAAAATTACACATTTTCTCTGCCAACATCTTAAGCACGTCTTCCAAAAATATGTATACTGGGGTGGACATAAGCTGCTCAAGGCAGGGGAGAGGAAGAAACTTATATTATCCGTAGCCATGTCTGCACCTTTATTGTGGTAGTTGACTGTAGGGAAGCACAATGCTGACAACTTTTGGACAAAGAGCCTTGTCTTAACTTTGGGCTGGTGCATGCTTGATCCCGTTTAGCTTCTTGACCAATAATGGGCACAAAGCAAGATTGCACTTCAGAGCACACAAAGGCTAGTATAAATTCAGGAATAAAATGCCAAATAGCCACAGCACAAGCATGCTTTGGCTAAATCTATTATGTTTTTGTCCTGTGTACTGAAGAATTAATTACATTAACAAGTCAAGATACCTGTTTTGTTTTTTACATTAATACAGGTCAGTGTCTCGAGGTTCCCAGGAAAAACAGTTCTGGATGGTGTGTCTACATTTGTTATACGTATGACCACAACCTTGATGTGTTTACATAGTCAACTTTTCCACTTGCTTATGAAGCAATGAATTTGGAGGGATTTTCTGCTTTTTGTATAGCTGCATCCTTTTTCTGTATGAAATTAGTGAGTACAGGTACTGCACTGCTATAGTCAGAGATAGAAACACTACAGCATTTCTGTCTCAATTTTTGGTGATTTTTACTTCAATGACAACACCCCCTCCCCCCAACTCCTAAACCGAAGTTTGGAATGTATATGGCTTCAGGAAAATCTTATCAGCAATGACTGAGTGGCAGATGTAGATGCTTACTAAGATCGAACTCTGTGCATCCTCCCTATTGCATGCATTATGTATTTTCCCCATCTAACTCCTATAGCAGATGACTTTTTTGCGTTGAGGCTAAAGATTATAGCAAGATGAAAAAAATCAGTGAAGTATAAGCTTGTGCTAAAAGATGAAAAGTCTGTCAAAAAAAAAAAAGGGAAATGAAGTGCACATTGTTTCTGCTGTCAGTTCGGAGTGGTCGCTTATATCATGTGAGCTGGGCAGCAACATGAACAGAAGGAACACAGCTCACATGCAAATTGATAAATCCCACCACTAATACAGGCCTTTAAAGATGCATTCCATGGAATGGAGTAATTTCTCTGCCATTTTGTTTCTAGAAATGGTGGGAAGTTTTGATTAAAAATTACTTTATTAACCAATACAAGATATTGGATCTAATTCTGGGGAGAGCAACCCAGGTATGAAAGCATTGAATCATACAAATATGTGCTGGGGGATATTTCAGTGTGATGCTAGAAAACAAAGTATGTTTCTATAGTAAGAAATGTGGAGATAAATGTGTTTAGTTCCTGGCAAAATGAACAACAAGACTTCCATTACAGCAATAATGTGAAGGTTGGGCTTCTAATAGATAATGACAAGTAGATGTTCAATTTATTAAACACTTTTTAGTCTTTAATTATGAGCTATTAATAATTGCTTATCTGATAAGTTAATAACCTTTAAAGTCCTTGAAACAAAAATATCTCCCAAGTATTTTCTTTCTTTACTCCCTTCTTTCCTTGCTTATATTTTTTTCTATTAATCTAGAAAGGAGCAAAAAACATGCTTATGAGGTTCCCGGAGAGAAGAATGGTTCTGACTCAGACCAAGCAAGTCTGAGCACACAGATTGCTTCACCATTTAGATGTTTCTGATTTATTCTGAGGTACAATCATCACATCTGTATAACATTTAACTAGTTTTTTATTTGTAGGCTCAAAAGTAGAGCCAAAATGAAAGAGTCAGGTGAATTGAATAGTGTAAATATCTAATTGACTTACTGGATAATTTAAATATGCCTGAAATTCGTTCTACTGAATGTATTTATATGGTGGGAGTCTTTTTGTTTTATGCATGGCTTTCTGATTCTGGTTACTTGATGCCAGGCGTTATAAATGAGGGGCTTTCTCTAAAGTGTAAAACTGATTAAATGTTAACATGAGTAATCAAAGCATCAAATTTTGCCATAAATTTTAATTCAAACATAGAAGTGCTACCATCCCATGTTTCAAACATTCTGCCCTTTTTTTGCAGAAGCTTCTTAGAAATGGAGCATATGACAAATCTGCTGCCACGTGGCTGGCCTGGTGCAGGTGTCGTTCTCAGCAGCAGGACTAAGGTAACCTGCAGCCATGAAATGCCTCCAGCCCACACAGAAGGTGCTCGTGTTCTTCCACTGGTGGGCAAATGCTTGTATAGTTGATATTTAGTAAGAGTTTTCATGGCTTACCTTCTGTTTTGTAGGCTGCTGAGTTAAGAAATCTAAAGTAGTTCTGTTTAGATTTCACATGCATGTTTGAGTAGGAGGTAGATTTTACTCTTTTTAATCAGATTAGTGAGGAATTTATTTTCTGTTGCTGTGAGTGACTACTGCAGTGATATAACTTCTTTGGCACCAGAGATTTGAATGTTATTTTTAAAAATCATTTAATATAAACAGGGTGAGTAGTAACTAATTGGGCATTTCATAAAAGATTTTGTTTACTGGCATATGGATGATATGACACATGTAATGTATATGCAGTATTGCCAACTGCAGGCATTAGAAATCATGATTCAGACCCTTAAAAGTCTTCAAAGTGATTAAGAAAATGTGACAATTAACTTCTGTTCTTTGGGCCCCTAAGGTAACATGAGTCAAGCTTGCAACAAGGCTTGCTTGAGACTTTAGTAAGGAAAACTGAGGGTTTTGACTAATCATGTGTTTTTTAGAGTTGGAGCTTTAGGAAAAAAAAACCAAAACAACCAAACACAAAACCTTGCACGACTGGCAATAAAAGGATGATTTGGCAATGCTCTAATAGAGCAGGATGTCATTAATATGAAAATAATCATAGACTGAATTTATTTGTGAACATCTGTGTGAGCATAACACAAGCCTTGGATAGTGAGGTTTTCTGGGTAGGACAGTTATATCTGCTTATCTACAAAACAGGCTGCCTTTGCCAAAGGCATAAGCCTAAATTTGTAGATTCAATTTTTTAATTGTCTGGAATGACTATTAAAAAAATGAGAGAGATAAATTGTTTACCATAGTAACAGAATTATGCTGTGCATGGTGATGACGTTGATGAAATCATGCATCAGAAGAAAATAAGAAGCAAGATGAGAACACTGTTTTTATGTAGTATGTGCAAACTTCATATGTTGTTTATGTTGTTAGACCCACTCATTGAATTATTTGTCTCTCTCTTGTGACAAGATAACAAGTTGTTGCTCTTACCTTAGGCCCAGCTCTGTCAAGGTTAGTAGGTATCTAAAGAAAAATATAGGCTGAGATCAGATAAGCTAAAGAGAGCAATCCACAAATCCTTTCTTTTTTTAAATCTAGCACAGCAGTCTGTATGGCTGTAGTTGCCTAAGTTTTCTCCAGCAAAGTTATTTAGATATTAAAAAGACAAACTGAGCTTTTAGCATCCTTGGCAGGCTTGCAAGGCCATGTGGGATGTACAGATTGAGCAGCAGTTTTGCACTTGCATCTGCAGGACACGTGCCTCTTGCCAATGGCAGTGCAACACGTTACAGCAAGAGCAGCTACTGTGGCAGGAGGAGCAGGCTGGAAGTGCTGTGCCAAATCCTTTAGATACACTGGTTTAAAGGTTGATTAGACAATGGGAGATCTGAGTTTGGTGCCTGCTCCACCTCAGAAGCTTAGCTACGCACTCTACAGACCCTGTTGCGTGAGGCCTCCCTTTAGACTGGTCCTAACGCTGTCTCACTGCGCAGAAAGGGCCGTGAGAGCCACAGGAAGGAAGAATTTTCTTTCTCATTGAGCTAGAGAGTGATATTTCCAGTTGCTTGCCTGATTTCCCCATACAGCTCTTGGTTTCCTTTTTATTTTTTGCACACCTTGGACAGCCTTGCCTCCAGCCTGCTAGGAGACAGAAGTAATTTATCTGAGAAATACCAGGCCCAGGTTGTGAACATTTGGAGTGGGCTAAAGCCCCACTAAAAATCTGAAATTTTCTTGTAAAGGGGCCAAAGAAGGCCTCCAACCTACCTATGCCCCCAAACTTGTTTTTTCTGTTGCTGCTCAGGCATGTAGGGTAGGATTCAGCCCCGCAAATAGGGATGATGGATCTGAGATACGCTTGTCTGAACCACTTCTGTAGTCCTTGGAAAGTAGTACTTCAGGGTATGGCTGATCTTGCCCTGAAGTGGATGTGGAGCACAGGCTCTTGAACCACACCACCTACTCTCTCCTTAGAGAGAGAGTTTGGAGTCGAGAGCTCGACATAGATGCATAGGCATGCATTTTCATGAGAGGGTCCTTCCGTGTACTGTTAATTATAAATTTAAACCATTCTAGAGCTTTTACTTCATGGTTTTCATAAATCACTCTCGCTCCAAGCCCAGGAGAGGTTGCCTGTTATTCTATCTAGTTACTACAAGAGCATTCAGCGACTTGCGGCACGAGAGGAAAGATAGGAACTTGGAAAAAATAAAGCACAGAACACATGAAGCATAACTGTTAGCTGTAGAGGAAGACAGCTGGCAAATAACTGGTTAATGTGTGCACAATGTGCAGCTGAAAGCAGGCAAACAACAAGCACAGAGTAGGTAGGATCAATGCTGTGGTTTTACCTGCCTCTGCTGCAACATTTAGCCCATGGTTGCTGGTGTCATGCTGGCAAGTGCGGGCAGTTGGTGAAACCTGTGCTTTCTCAGATCCTGCAGCAGAGACCCTGTGCAGAACACCCCATAGCAGTTCTTGCTAAAACACTGTGAAAGATAGTGCTACTGAGGGAGAAATAAACCCCAGCTCAAACATCCTTCCTGCGGTAGGACTGCATTCTTCAGTCCCATACCAATCACAATTTTTAATTGCTCACATCAGTCACTTTTTTTCTGCTCAGGAGCCTGTGATGTAAAACCAGTAGAGGGTGCAACCTGGCTTCAGTTTTGCTACTTTTCTCACCTAGCCTGTTGCATCAGTGTGAGAGCAGCCATACTTTCTGTACTTCATGGATTGAAGCCATGTGTGGGGATTTAAGTAGTCAATGAAACCTTAGGGATGGTAGCAACACACAGACTGCCTTGTTGTGAGGCTACCCTTGCCTACCTACACTTGGCTTGGAGGGAAATTGGCTCTGGGTTGGTGCCTAGAAGAGATGTACTGTAAGGCAGTGTTTAGATTTGGGAGAACAGCTGGTGAATGAGGTGGGTGTGTGGTCCATAGGTGCTGTGAAAGGGATTGAGTGTAGGTAAGCTGTGGGCCATCATGTGGAATTAAGGACTGGATGGACCAGGGGTTTTGCGTGGCTTTCCTTAGGATTAGCAGTAGGTTGGTTTTTGGGCCATTTATGAAGTTCTGATGAAGAGACTACAAAGCATTGAAAGGAGTTCTTTCTGAATATACATTTTTCTAAATACTTTATTTCTGTCCTTAAGCTTAAGGCTACTCAAGTTCTAGTCTTTTTGACACTGTGTTTGTCATATGCACAGACATTTGGGTGAAAAACATAACACTACATTTTGAAGCAGTGTTTTGATTCTCCCTGTTATGTGCTCTTTCTTTTTTTTAATATATAAACAATTTTGAAGTCAATTTATCCTTAAGCTACCTTAAATAAAAAAGGAAAAGATGCAGCAACATTTATATTTGGAATCAGTTGAACTCTAATTTAGCTTCTCAGGTGCTAATTTAGGTGCCACTTTGGTTACTTCAAGAAATAGACTTGTGAGTAGTCATCAGAGCTAACAAATCTCAAAACCTCAATTATGCTTCCTTAAGTCCGTATGTGTGGGGGACGGCAGGAGCCAGCACTCCAGTTTGTGGGATAGAAAAAGCCTCTCCTAGGATGTTGCAGTTCTAAATGTACCCCAGTTTACCTCCAGTGGGTTCCCTGTCTCCCTTCCTCTTCCCCGAGGCAAGCTGCTCGGCTTGGGCATCCCTGCCATGGTGTAATGGCGGCCAGGAAGGCAGCAGGCTCCCTGACTCAGTTTCCCCTGAGTCTCTGCTCCCCCTGGTCCCTGTCCCTGTGGGTCCCTGGCCCCTACTGGACCCTGATGCTTCCCCCGCCCCCCTGGCTGCTGAGAAAAACCTGTGTGGATTCCCAGTTGTGGGCTGTTCTGTGTGGACCCTTCGTGGGTGGAATAAACCCGTGGAACGCTATAGGAAAAGCCCTTCTCGTATCTCTTCATTGGATACTCTCACAACTCTCATTTAATACATATGAGGCACCTGTGTACTGAGCACAGATGGAAGGAAATGGTGAGAGATTGGGCTTCCTGCATTGAAGAGCTGTGGTGGAGACTTGCTTGTCCAGAGTAGAGCACTTGATGCCTTGGTAAACAAGTGCTGAGGATTTCATTGTAGGGGTGATGATGGAAGTCAGTGTTATGGGCCAAGAAGGAATAGAAGTGCAGAGGAACTGTGTAGAAGTAGGGTGAACAATTGGAGTTTGTGGACATGTAGTACATGCTTTCCAAACTATGATGGATGTAGGCTTCTCTCTCACTACAGATGAAATAATGAAAGATCCATAAGGACAAGAAACTCATTTTCTGGGACAGTAGAAGTGCAATTAGATTAATATTCAGAAGATTGTAGTCCTCACCTGGGATTTGAACTCTGGATTAGAAGACTAAAACTGGATCACCATATGCTGCTCAATCTCTGTGTGTAATTTGGTAGTTTTTCCTCTAAATAATTAATTAGATAATGCTCCCTGTCAAGTAATCAGTTTCGGGTTCACTCGAGGAGAAGTAATATAAAGTCCATCAAACCAGAGAGGGTTTTATGAGGACAACCATGATTAAAGTTTCAAACTCTAAATGAGGACTTCTTAATTATGCTGTTCGACTGCAGAGGGAGAAACATTTAGTATATTGAAAGATTACAGAAGTCACTTCCCTTTTCTTTGATTTCATCTCAGAGCAGAACAAGAAGAAAATTCACATCTTCGTCCCAGAAAAGTGAGTTTGACAAGCCTTGTGGAGTTATGAGTGGCAGACCTGAAAGCACAAAAGGCAAATCAGTCAAAATATTTTTTTTTTACATTCTCTTTCCTAGTTTTGATGACACCATTTCCTTGAATGCAGCGTTGTGTTAGGTATTTTCCCAGTCATCTTGTAACATTTATTGTGCTTCAGCTGAAATGATACAGAGCCAAGTGAAGTCAGCACCTTTGCCTCTGATAAGTAACTTGAAAATTTTAAGTACAGGTGGCTGTAAGGACAGAGATATGCACATACTTTCCATCCCTTTGTACTGGGATTAGCAGTGGTCATCAGCTTGCCAGAGTGGAGTGTTTTCTGTACTGTCATCTCATGGTGACACTGAACAAGGCACAAGGTAATGTGAACAGCGAGGAAGAGTCTGGTTGATTTGGCTACTGAACATTTTCTATGCTTTCTGCTTCATGGTGGAAACTGTTATCTTGAGAGAGTGTTATTCTAGAGGAGAAAGATGTATGTGACCAGCATTAAACTCCTTTTTATGGTGTTTAATTAATTAATGCTTAATGTTTTTCTGGAAATATTAAAAAAATAGTTTGCATTTTTTTTCTAGAAGAACAGGAAGTTGCCCCTTATTTAAGCTTTATACCAGGAAAGCATTTATAAAGAAACATAAATATTAAGCTTCTTCTCTTTCCATCTTACCTGGAGGAAGAAGAGATAAGGAATAGAAATTCCAGGTCCTCTTCAATAGTAAAATTCCATATCTTCAAATAAGCATAAGTAAGCAGCTGTCATTATAATGAGTGAAAAGTAAACATTTATTATACTGTGGATAAGTCCTATAAATCCAAACTTCCATGCAGTATGTATAGAAGTATGCTATATATAGAAGTGTATATATTGCCTTTACAGTGCAGCAAATACAAAACTCTTTGTTATGTAAGCAGTCATATACAACCAGATGTGCTACCAGCCACATGGGCTAAAGAGAAGCCAAACAAACTTGGTCCCTTTCTTTGATTCATTTGTACTCTAACTAGGTAAAGGAAAAAAACCTTCTGCAAATATCTGAGACTTTCAACAAAGGAAATCCAATTTAAACAATTTCTTAAAAAACTCCACAGTAATAATTGCAGTTTTAATAAAAAAAAAAAAAGACTGAAAAATCAGAAGCCAAAGCAGCTATGAGGGGTAAAATAGCAAAGTGGAGCTCACTGGGTGTTAGTGTTGAGCCTAATACTCACTTTTGCATAAATGACCAAAAATAATAAGAGAAGAAAACTTACACATCAGTCAAATTCACAGATGGTATCAAGAGGCTTCAAAGAAAGCAGAGACAACAGATAAACCACCAAATAAAATAGAGAGTTTAGAGAAAAAAGGAGCATTCAAGGACAAGATGCAACTTTGATACATGTAAGGTTCTTTTGTGGATTAAGAAAAAGCTAAAAATGCAAATGTGTTCACAGAAAAACATGGACACTGATTTTGTCAGGAGACAAGGGACAGTTTTATATAACTGCATGTCACATCCTGTAACCAGGGGCAATTAGTTTAAATTCTTTTTTAACAGCAGTTTTTGATCTTATGAGCTCTGTGCCTGAGGTCTGCAGAGAAGCTTCAGGATTTTGTTTTCACATGCTGCTGGATTAAGAGAGCAAAACTTCTTGAATCTGATGTTTTGAATCTGAAGTTGTCAGTACTTGTGTTTTAGAAGGATGAGGTTTGGCTGGTGTTATGTTTTGACATTGGTGGGAGACTCACTCTTTACCAAAAGCTTAAACAAAGTCAGTTTGCCAGTGAAACTTGTTGACTTTGCATTCATGTTTGATGTGGTGGGTCTGTGTGTGGCTAAATGTATCGTTACCCACCTGTGTCTGATATTTGCTTCCATATCCACAACATAACCTCCTTGTTTTGATTTGGCACATATAGGGCTCATTGGAAAAGCTGTTGTATTTAGCACAGGGCTGTAAAACTGTATGAGTTTGTTATCCTTGGATAAAGGACAAGCAACTAATATTCTGCCAGGTGAGCAGGTAGCCAAGAAACAGCTGACCAAACTGATTTCTTAGTAGCAAAGGACATTGCCTGAAAAAGAGTATAGTGCTTATAAAAGGAAAAAGATTATTTTACAAATAGCCTTTCTTTGATTGCCAGAGAAAGACAGATGTAACTTGGCTGCAGGGACAGGAAGAGACGAGGCATTAGCAAAACCCTGGATTCTCTGCGACCACCAAACATATCCAAAAAAGTGGTGGAAAAACTGAGGCAGTGATTCAGACCTTGTTAATTTTTTTATTTGATTTCCTGTATAACTTTGTTTCATGCACTGACTGAATAATGTGATTTTTTTCTTTCTAGACAAAAGTTGGAAAAATTTTATGTACTTCTCTGGTTCAGGTCTGCCATTATTATCCCAAATTCGTAAAGGTTTGAGAACCCCTAAATGGGAGTGAGTAATTTCACATATTAAACCCTAAATTTTGATCCTTACTCATCATTCCTTAAGCTAGCTATTTAGATATACAGATTGTCATACTTCTGTCCACCAAGTATTAAATATTTTGTTTCTGTGCACAAAATTAGCTGTTAGAGCAGTGGTTAGAAAACAAGCCTCTATACTTTTCATCAAACTTCCCAGTCACTGGTTAAAAGATTAGGCAGCTTATCTCTAGTCCACTGATTCTTTAATCACTTTTTGCTGAGGAATATGACTACAACAGGAAGGGAAAAGAACATCCTGAGCATAAAATCTGCAGCAGGATGGTTGGGATGGCAAGTGAGACCTGTACACAGTAATTTGGCTAAAATGGAAGCCTCCTGCTTCCCTGTCACGCAGGCAGTGACTTTTCTCTGTGTTACACAGCGCTGAGTACAATGTACAGCTACAGTGCAGGAGAGGACTCCAGGCTAGAAGTTCCAACCTGATGCTAATCACAAAATCCTCGAGGTTAGAAAAGACCTTTAAGATCAAGGCAAGCTGTAAGCCTAGCACTGCCAAGTCCACCATAAACCCTGTCCCTAAGTGCCACATCTACATGTTTTTTTTCAATATCTTCAGGGTTGATGATTCAACCACTTCACTGGGCAGACTGTTCTGGGGCTTGACAAACCTTTTAGTAAAGCAATTTTTCCTAATATCCAGTCTAAACATCCCCTGGCATGACTTCAAGCTAATTTAACTGAGACTCAGGTGCGGCCACACAAGTGGTGGGCTCTCAGGCAGGTACCACTCTGCAGTGTCTGTCAGCGAGCCCTGGAGCCTTCTTGCTCCCAACTCTCCCTGTTGCAAATCCACTGGAGGTGGCATTCAGCAGCCAGGCACCAGGAAGGCAGACACTGCAATGGCTGCTGCTGCAAATCCTGAATCTCTTAACACATCTAACCCACGGGTCTCAGTGCAGATAATAGTGTAGAAGGGGTGCTAAAACCCAGCAAGTTACTCCGGCAATACAGTAGCAGAAGGAAGGTGAGGATAGCAGACCTCTCTAAAATCACATTGTGCTTGCTTTTCATTCTTCACATGTGTATGGTGGGACTGACATTTTCCTATTTCCAGGATGCCACTTTTTCCTATGCAAATTTTTTTTGTTTTCTTCCTCAAAACCCTTCTCTTGTTCCATGTATTCTGGGCGCTCTCTGGACCGTGCAGATCTGTCAGTGTGATGTCCATGCTCACCTCCCTCATGATGGTGGGGAAGGAGCATAGGCTGAAGAGGAGCCACAGAGGAGCGGGGCTGGTAGGATGGATGTGGACCAACAAACCTTGTTCTCAGTCAACACCCTGCATTTTTGAAGCAGAGGTTATGAATGGTGGCCTTTTGTGTGTTTACTGGAAATGGCTGCTGTGAGACTCCCAGCTCACCACAGCGTTAGCAGGTCACAAGCTTAGACTTGGTGTACTCTTGCTTCTGCACAGCATGAGCTCCTTCACAATGAACCTCATTTCTGCAAACCTCTATGAACGCTTGGTTGTACATTTTGAAATGTACTTAATTTTCTAGTAACTATAATTCTCTAACTTTATTCCGTAGTATGTTATAGAAGGAGTTTGACCACTAGCTAGCTGTTTGAAGTACAACTTTAATGGCTGAACTGTTGTTGAAATTATAATTTCACCTTTAGTGATAAAGGACCTCTGGATCTGCCAGCCTGAGTGATTTCATGTGCTTTTTTGGCCTACAGCTGTTAATAGATTTCAAAACCACCATTTTGATAAAATGTCTCAAGGAAGATTTTTTTATTGCAGGTTCATTTTTCATATTTTGTTTTTCTCTGGTGATTATAACAAATATAACTGTTTTCAACTTAATTAAAGTATCTTAAGTGACAGGGCAACATAATCATAAGATATAGGAGTTTTCAAATATAAAAAAATGCAAATGCTTATTGTGAAAAAAAGATCTTATATATTTCAAGTGAAATGACAGGCTTTTCTCATATATTTAACCTAAGTTTTAAATCACTAAGGGCTAACTATATTGCATAATTAATCCTAGAAGGTTCCAATTATTTTACTGGAACGTGAAATATATTTTGTGCTTTCTAAAATGTTTTCTCAATATATTGGATTCTTCTTATAAAACATCAGCTAGGAGTAGAGACCAGTGAACCCATACTAAATCTGAGTTTAACTATATGCTTCAGAGATGTACTGCATTGTTTTTAAATGATGCATTCATGGCAACACTACAATCTCACCAGAACTACTGGATTGTGTTGTTCTAAGGCTTTGTGTGTTTTATGAAGTCACTGCCTCTCACTCTAAGTGCATCACACTTTTAATTGATCTCCGTATAAAAGCTGTCTATATTTTTAGATTTACAGCCATTAGCACCCTGACATAGAAGCATATACTCTGCTTGTTTCAGAAAAATTATCTCCTTTTCTGAATATTTTGCCAGAACCTCTTGCAAAGAGTGAACATGGAGTCAGCAGAAACTCCATCAAATGATGATGTCTTTGCCCTCTCAATGGGTGAGGTGCTTGGGACTGAGAGAAGATTTTCAAAAGGCTTCATGCTGTGTCAGTGTCTGAAAGTTCAGGTTCACAAAAGCATTTCTCATTGGTCTAGAAATCTCAGACAGTCTTTGTTTTATCTGCTAGATGATCTCCAGCCCTGCTGAAACATCCTGGTCATAAGGGAGTTTAGATATTTTTGGTTCTGAACTCTAAAGATGAGGTCTCCAAGAAGTATTAGATAATGAAAGAGAAGTAATTTAATCTTTGGAAATGAAGAGGTTTCTTGGGTTTCTTTCAAAGTCCAAGTGTTTTTCAAGCTTTGAGTATCAAGTGCTGTATTTTATATATCTCTATATATATCACACTTCTTTACTGTGGATGTGACCAAGCACTGGAACAGGTTGCCCAGGGAGGTTGTGGAGTCTCTCGCACTGGAATATCTCACTGGAGATATTCCAGAACCATCTGGATGCATTTTGTGCTCTGGGATGATCCTGCTTGAGCAGGAAGATTGGACCTGATGACCCGCTGTGGTCCCTTCTAACCTGACCAGTTCTGTGATTTGTGACTTAGAGTGCTTGCTCTGTGTCATAAATATATTGAGCAACTCAGCTGAGCAAGGCAGAGCCACCATGGAAAGGTTCCTAAAATAATGACATAAAAACAATTTTATGTGCTGGATATTTTGAGGGGGCTGTTTGGTTATTTAGACATAAGTTCAAAGATTACAAAGTATATGTGGCCAGACTTCAGCAGGTATTTAAATGTAACAGAAATCTCTGTCTGTGCTTCCTCAGTGACACTCCAGCTGGGACACTGCAGCTGCATGCAAGTATCAAATACCTTCTTAGAGTGATAAGAAGAAAAACTGTCCAGAAAAACCAGTAGACTGGCACGGGTAGGCTTGATCTTTAAATTCTTGCTTTTCAAAATACTGTTGAATCTAAAGTGCCATCAGAAAGGGTCATGCTTGCTGAACTATCAACTTTCCAATAAATTTGAATTTTATTCCAGAGAATGCTGTGGCAAAAATTTTGCCATAATGACAATTACAGGGTTCTACTTTCCAATAATAATATTAAATGCAGAACACAAAGAGAAACTCAAGTAGTACTTGAAAGTGCTTTATCAGCACAAGACATTCAAGACAAGAAAATATTGATTTGAAAAATGGGAATAGATTTACGTGTTCAGTAAAAAGTCTTGGAAAACATGAACACTACAGCTCATAGAGAAAGAGAGAGCAACTATTAAGTGCTCTCTGTGTCTTGTCTTAACAAAGGGTTTGGGGCATCCTTCCTTCCTCTACAATAGTTCTTGGTCCTATACAAATATGGCTTCGTTGGGGTTTTGGGTTTGGTGGTGGGTTTTTGTTGTTTATTTGTTTTGGTGGGTGTTTTTTTTTTGTTGTTGTTGTTGTTGGTTTGGTTTTTTTTGGTTTGGTTTTGTTTTGTTTTTTTCTGTGTGTGTGTTCTTTTGGTAATGTACTGCATGGAGATGCCTAAGCAATACTAAGCAATACTCCTGTCTTGAGATATCTGGGCTTATACATTTGCATGCCTTGAATATTGTCTTGGCATCCTTGCCTTTATGCAAAGTGAAGTGAAGCATTGGCTCAAATTTAACTTAGCTGCAAGAAAGGCATTTTTATTTGTAAGTGAAATTAAGTTAATATATGCACTCTGACATGTCTCAAGGCAAGTGAAATTCTTTGTTTTAGACATATTTACATAATTGTCTATGTCTTTTGCATCTTGTTGTCATTCCACCTTATATTTCTACATTTCTTCTATCTCAGAAAGCACACAAATGGAAAATGAAGCTGAAAAGCTTTAAAGAAAAGCTTTAAAAATCTTTTATTTGCATTGTGGAAAATGGCTCATTAATTACAGCTGGAAATATGAAATGTGAAAGGCTGACAGCAGAGTCAGCTCAGGTTTGTGACAATGATCATTTTATGACTTGCATCATGTCAGTCTCCCAGTAGATTCCCTCCTGCTCACAGAATAAGTGAATAGTGAGTAAATGACTTCTTACAGTTGCCAGGTAGCTTGGAGCACAGTGTTGTGTACTAAAATTATGTTTAGTTTCCGTATTCTTGGATCTAGTTTTAGCTTGCCTGGCATAGAAACTGCGAGATGAGTGGCCCCACATTGCTACTCCTTGTTTTGTGTTTGAGTATGATACAGCTGAAGCAGGTTGACAGCAGCTCCCATCTATCACATGGTAAGTACCATCTTCACAAGTCCTATATGAGCAGACTGAGGGGACAAGAGGTTTGGAAAGGTGAAGTTCCCACTAATGCTGACAACATTCCCACCACTCTTAATGTAGGCCGGGACCTGATAGAATGGGAGACAAACCAACCCTATTCATGAGGAAGGTGGCTAAATGGCAGGATGGAGTCATCAAAATCAGAGGGTAAGACAGACCCCAAACCCCTGAAGACCAAATGGAAAAATATTCTGGGCTTGGGAAGATATTGAATATTGAGGGCCAAAAAAGTAGTAGAGGAAAAAATTAATGATGTAATGATGTTTCATCTAGTAGAAAGAAATAGTTGCATCAATAAAGAATAAATATTTTAAACCAGTCTATACAGGTTGTCAATAACAACATAGTCTCTCATTTTTATTTAATAACTCTTAAGTAGGAGTAGCTGCAGATGAGACCAGTTGCTCCTTCCATGGCTGCATTTTGTTATTTTGATCTTCTTTAGTTAAAAATGTGAAATGTGAGTCGATCTGACACTGTAATACATTGCTGCATCATGCTAGTAACTCCATCATGGCAGGGCTGGGACCTGCAGAGTGCACAGAAGTGTAAAGTCTCGATTTAGATAAATGAAGTACTTATGTGCAACAGTGCTTGCAACAATAATGTTATCTGAGAACGATAGCTAATGCATATGGTACAATTTTTATGAAATGTATGAATCATCTGTCTTTTGGGGAACTCATTGTAACTTCCTTCTCCTCATTCTGTGTTAATGTAGCAATATAATTTCTGTTTCTCACACATTTTTCTCAACTGAAAAAGAGCAGCAAACACCAGCATTTAATAATTACAGCCTTCAGAATGCAACACGAGCTACAAAAGCATACAAATAGGCTGGGAGCATGCAGAGTTATGGAGGAAAGAACAGCGTGTTCCTCAAAATTTGCAAGCACCCATTTGGAGGAATGCTGTGAAAGAGAGCTGCCATGGAGGTTGGCATCAGTCCGTGTGCCAAGGCTTGCTGTGGATTATTCTGGACCAATGGCTTCCCCTGCAGTAGATGCTACTGAGATTTCTCACACAGCTTTCATGCTCCATCCTTTGGAAAGATCCTTGGAACGTGTTCTGGCTATCAGGGAGTGAATATTTTGGGTGGGATGCTTGCCTGGTGTATAACAATCTGGATAGAATGGATACCTTCAGATTGCTGCAGTTCAACTAGCAATTGATTTTCTCTGGAGACAGGATTAGGGTTGCCAAGACAATTTCTTGGCCCAGTTACCATTTAAGCTCTGGGCTCCCCCTGGAAAACCATGCAGGTGTATCTGGGGATGTGTTCAGTGAGCATAGGGTGGGTTGACTGTACTGTTTGATCAGGTTTTGTGTGTGTCTTTCATTTGTTTATGCCTGCAAATAGGTCATATAATCAGTTCCAGATTAAAACCTTATTGAAAAACTATGATTACTTGTTTTCCAGGAAAACTATAAAAATTATGTATAACCCCTGTTAAATTTTCTTTTTCAGAAGGATATTTACTAATGTTTTGTCCAGACTGAACAAGGAAAACCTACTCCTTTTAATTTCCAATTCCACATCTACTAAGGTAATAGCTAGCAAAGCAGAACGAGAGTGGCATAACCCAGGAATGCTTGGCATTGCAAAATCACAAGAGGATTGAAATCTTAGCAACCTTTTCCCGTAAGAAAAATAGCAAAAATTAAAAATTAAGTGAAGCATATTGGAACAAAGAGTAAGTGTGGGTAGACAAGAATGGATAGTGCTTACTGTGGTGTAATATTTTCTAGGTTGAACTGATTCAGGTTTTAGAAAACTCTGAATTTGGGCTTTTATATTGTGAACTGCAAAGCCTGTGAAGTCAGTGCAGTCCTTCTGTTGTCCCAGTGGTCTGGAATTAGGGACTTGCTGCAGATCTGGATTAGCCTGGCTGCATGTGGAAAACATTCTTGAATGTTCAAATCCCATTTCATCTTTCTCATGTCTCATTCTCCCCTAAGCCCTATTGCCTGTTTAAGGATCATAATGACAAGAACCACAAATAAGCCATGTTTTTCATGTTGTTTAATTTTTACATGTGGAAAACACAGGGCTGACTAAAAGGATAGTGATTAAACTCTTGGGTTGGCTGTAACCAAGTTTCCCTGATCTCTAGTTAGACTAATCAGAGAGAGTTCCCTTTTGTTTGGCACATTTTATTGCTTGACTTTAGTGATATCTCAAAGCATGTGTTTGAGACGGTCTCTGCTGTGCTACTTCTTCTTGAGAGCAAATTTAATTTCACTTCGGTGAGGAGATTCAGTGTGCCTAACATTGGTGCTGAAATCCCTCATGCTGTCAAAGACTGGAAAATAATCTCTTCCCTATGCCTTCTGCCACATACACAGATGTAGAGCACATCCTGGGGCAAAATCCTGAGCATGCTAAATCCAGCGGGGCCATTAAGGTGGAGATGGAATAGCATATATATATCATATATATATACATATGCATATATATGTATATATATATATCTCCAGTACAGGTAGGATTTTTTGTAAGAAAAAAAGCAAAGTAAAAACACAGCTGGTGATTTGATGAATTCATGTTTTTGAATGAAGAATAACTAGTTATCACCAAAGTTATCCGGATGATAAGCTGAATGTTCTGCTTATCACTTTGATATATTTGATTTCTTCAAACTGAATTAGTTCTAGTTTTGTCATAAATAATACCTCTTTTTTTATAAAGATTTTTTCAAAGCTTCCAAGTGAGGTGAGATTCATTAGACATATCCAAGGATGTTGATTCTCACACTGGTAAGGACTTGAAATAGGTGAGTATGTTAACTCTAGAGCTGATTCCTGTCCCAACCACTGCCCCATGGCAGAAGGTGATACTTATCCACTTTTTACTTCTTCCAAATATCATACATGCACACAATGAATCTGTACTGATTTTATCTGGGATGGAGATAATTTTCTTCATACGAGCTGATATGGGTTACATCTTGGATTTGTGTTGGTGAGAGAGGTATTGGTACCACCAACACCTCAGTTATTGCTGAACAGTGCTTAACACAGAGCCGAGGCCTTTTCTGCTCCTCACCCCACCCCACCAGTGAGGAGGCTGGAGGTGCACAAGGAGTTGGGAGGGGGCACAACCAGGACAGCTGACCCAGGGGATATCCCACACCATATGGTGTCGTGCTCAGCCTACAGGGCTGGGGGAAGAAGGAAGTAGGCGATGTTTGGAGTGATGGTGCTTGTCTCACCAAGTCACTGTTACACATGGTGGAGTGTGGCTTTCCTGGACACCCATCTGCCCATGGTAAGTGGTGAATGAGTTCTTGTTTTCTTTGCTTTATCTATTACACCATCTTTATCTCAACCTGTGAGGTTTTGCTCATTTACCCTTCTGATTCTTCTTCCCGCGCTACTGGTGGGAGACTGAGTGAGTGGCTGTGTGGGTCTGAGCTGCCTGCTGGGGTTATACCACCACAAAATCAATTTCACACACTTTTTGCAAGAATAGATGACATGAGGTTATTAGCTCAAGTTTTCAAAATGAGTCAGTAATGGGTGTTGCTATCCATTGGGATCTCAGCTGATCTATTGAGTGATCATAGTGATGAGTCTTGGCCTGAATAGTTGGCAGAACTGGGTGACAGAACATGGCAGGAAGGGATACCGTCAATTGAAAGGAAACATCAGATCCCATCAGTTGTGTCTTTTCACAAAGAAGAACTGGTACTCTGACTCCTGTCAGCTACTTATTAAAAATCAAGTATTCAAGGTTGTCTATTAAAATGCAGTTATGAAGTGTTGCCTTCTGTTCTATGCCTCCACACTAATAAGCAAGATATTTAGTAAATCAACTGCTTTCAATGAACAAGAGCCAGCTAATTAATACAGAACCTCTTTTGCAGCGCTGTAAAAGATTATCCAAAACAGTAAATGCATCTAGAAAACAACAGAACATAGCTGTTTATTGTAGAGAATTTCATTTCACAGTTGCAGCTGGCAATTATTTAGAAATTGTTGAAGTTTTAGAAATATTTATAGTATATTATACTGTATATTGTAATTTTTTTTTAAGTGTGATATAGTTTGCCATGTGCTTTATGGAGGAATTCTTCATAGCAAATTCTTCATAAGTATCTTTATAGACATTGGTAGACAAGGGTACAAAGGAAATTGTGAAACAAGTATGATGACACTGAGATTGTCAAAGTGGTGGGGTCTGGTCTATATGTCCATTTGCTTTGTTTTATCATGTAAGTTTTCAAATCTAAGGGCCATCTTCATGATTTTCCCTTTTGCAGTGCCTAGCAGAACAGGATGTGGTCCAGGACACCTGCTTGGTGGAGTACAGCCTAGAGAACAAGGAAAAGAAGATGTGCTCCTGGCTCTGCAGTTCTTGTATCCACCCTAAGACTCCTGTTGCTGGAAGCTTTGCTCTAGGGTCAGTTAAACCTCAGACATTCTTTCTGCTTCTGGAGATCTTAATATTGGGTGTTTTCAAAAGATACTGGTAATCAATCTGGGACCTTCATCCAGCTAAGAGTGTGCCAAGAACTAAGGTTTACCCCTCTGAGAGGGAAGTGAGGCTTAGGAGATAGGTATGCCACGACTGGTTATGACAGAAGCACACATATGCACTAACTTCAGTGGCACTACGGAAATGAAGAGTCAGGTGGTGAGCACATGTTCAGGAGTGCCACTTACTCCACGTCAAATCAGTCACCTAGAATAACAAAAATGACTGCAGTAAAGCCAACCCTAGCCTGCAGTGAGGTCACACAAGCTCAGGGGTGAGTGCCAGTGAGGCAGGAAGCACTGTACAGCTGCAAGGCCTGCAGGCTTTCACACAATGGGATGTGGATGGCAGCTCCCCACCAGTTTTACACAGCAACCTCCTGCAGGAAAGGGAAAAATCTATATGGAGGGACCTTCTGCCTGACAAGGCTTCACCCACATGTTACTGCTGCAAGGGTGATGTACATATGACACAGGACTTGGGCAAAGGGCTCTCTCTGAAGGTCAAGCATGAGGCTGCCTGTGCCAGTGTCATGAGTTGTGTGGGGACAAGCTTTCTCTGACCAAGCTCCAGGGCTTCCCAGGAGCTCCTGCCTGACTTGTAATTCAATTGGATAAATACAGAAATTTCATACACTGTGAATGTCCACCCTTCAGCTGAAGTTACTGTGGGAGGCATTATTATTACTAGGATTAAAAGTAATCCTTTCTCTTTTATTACTTTTTATGGGCTATTTTTATGGACTAATGAGTTATTCATTTGGGGCACCATTACAGCACCAGGAGGTGAAGATGTGTGTTAAAGTATGATTTATCTTCATCATAAACTGGTGATCAGATAAATGCATAGGATGCAGATGGTATTGGTCAACCAGCTCAGATTCAGAAATTTACTGATTTTGTAAAACCTGAAGTTAGATGAAAGGGAGGAAAGCAATTCTCCATGTGCAGTGACTCCTGTTTACCTCATTATTTTCTAATGCCCCATTGCTGTGTGCATACCTGCTGCTTATTCTTCACTTCCCATCTCTTTATGCCTATCATTTGTTTCTCTCTCCCATACTTTGCTTGTGGAATACAGAGAGCAGAGAAACTGATACTCCAGTTCTTGTGCTATGCCAAACACATTGGGACTCAGGCCTGTAAATTACTCCAATACAAATTACTGTAATAAGCCTCATTACCAACATATTCCCATCAGGATGGCACTTAAACACATTTATAAAATCAAGGATGTGCTTATGTTCCACTGAAGATAATATTACTGAGGTGTACATTTAGAATTCAATATGTGTTTTTTTCACCCAGCTACAGCTTGTAATTCAGTTGTCCAAAGCTGTTGATCTAAAACTCTGCATCAGCCCCAAGGAAAGGGGAGCCTAGATTACATGTTGTAATCAGGAAAATTACTGTTTGACTGCTATTGACATTTCCTTGGCACTTAGTCACCAGGCTGTGATTGCTCACAATCATTCTTTGCCTTTCTACTGCATCTCATTCCAGTCAAGGATCTCAATATGTGTTACAAACGGCACCAGATTTGGTGAGAAGCTGAGTGTCAGTAATTGATTGATTAGCTGTCTTCTTAATAATACCTACCCTTTTTATAAAATCTGGGCTTTCACATTAAGGCTCCAGTTTGATTTGGCAGCAGATTTCGGATTTGTACTCTTCATGCAGCTAACAGCAACTGTTGTTAGGTTTGGAAAGCAGAGTTACATTATTTTAAATCTTTATATTTCATGTTTAATGCTCAGGTTTGGAGCCCTCTGCATTATGTGTGGTTCTCATTTTCACTGGCTTTGACAGAGTTGAGCCAAAAATAGCAAGTCCACCCAATGCCTGCAGGTTTATGATGCAGGATGTAAAGCAGTAACAAGGCCTTTAGCACTAATCTAATGGTTTAGATTAGTTTTGTCAGCTGTTATTGTTTCTAAATGGCTTCCATTTTTAAGCAACTGTAGGTAGGGCTTATTGATTGTGCTCTTTCGAAGATGCAATGAGATCTTACAGTCCAATTAAACAGTGTTCCCAGCAGCGTCTCTGGGAATTTTTATGTAAACCGTTACACTTACAATATGAGAACAAGCTGTGTGATTGGGTTTTTCTCAAACTGTCAAAACATTTAGCAATCCTATCCAGGCTGGAGCTGCAGTCTTGCCTGCTCGCAGAAACAAAACATGCACATCATCATGTGCAGAGGGAACAGAAGTGTGAACAGTCTGTACCAGAGGTCTCCTTCTCCTGCCCTGAGGTGATGGGTGATGGGACGGAAGAACTACCATGTCTGGCCGAGTCTACTTTCTAAATTATATTCATTGTATAATTTATTCAGAGTAAAATATGTTTTATATGCTTTTAATATTCCTTGCTATGCTCCAGGAAAGATGGGTGCATAGAGGATGAGAGAAACAGTTTGGGAGATGGTGGGTTAAAACATTGTACCCTTCATCTATTGATTGTTAGCAGTATCAGAGGCAATGTGTTTTGAGGCTCTTTCAAAGCTTTAATAATAATTTGTCTGCTGTTCGCACATGTAGATGTTACAAAAAGAGAAAAAGATGCTTAATAATGTTCCTTACATAAAGGTTTTTTAAAAAAAGTGTTCTCATAGGAGGTTAAAAATCAATGTGAATAAAAGGAAAAGTCTAATGATCATACAACTAGTCTTTGAAAAAATCTTATTAATCTTTCTCTTATTTTAGACTAGAGAAAGCAGAGCTTTTGATAGACTAATTAGAAGCTGAAATGTGTTTATTACCTTCTTCTTTTATATCTTCTCATTTTCTGTTGATCGAGCTGACTTGATCCATTCATCTCATCTTTGAGCTCATTTCATCATGAAATGATGAAGTGCTTGAAGGAACCTGTGATGCCTGATAAAACCATTTTTCTAAAACTTTGTTTAGAACTCCAACTCCAGATACTTCTTTTTTACTTGGAAGAGGGGAAGGCTTAGATAAGAGAATCATTTTCCACATGCCAAATTTTGCCCCCATTTCTGCAACTTGACTCACCCATCCAGTGAAAAGAACAAAAGATTAAATCAATGAAAGTAGCCAAATCTGTCCTCCCTCTGGATAATTTTATGAAAACAATAATCTAATCGTTTAGGAATTCATCTCCTGTTCTCTCACTTTGTCAGCTTTGTATATGTGACAGAATCCTAGTCTCAGGAGCAAAATAGGATATTGTGACAGAAGTAAGGACCTGGTAAACAGTGAAAAAAACACCTAGTCACAAGGAAAGTGTCACATTTATGAGGTACAAAAAGGTACATAAAATTCAGTGTATTATAGAGTATCACTGGTTGCTGTCTCACCATCCAGGAAGCTTGAAGGGCTCTCTCTATCTTTCAGAGGTGTAAAAGAAGCCAATCTAATGAGATAATGGTATGCAGAATCATATTTTCTAAAAATTCTTCAGAGCTAGAGTTGGGCATTTCTGAGAGACCTGGGTAGAGGCTCACTCTCATCCCCAGTCCCAGCACACTCCATGGACAGAGTGGAGCTCTCCCAGACCAGCCACTGGGCTGGTGGGAGGGCGCGCACTGTCCTGCTGGAGGGCCTGCATTTCCATTTATTCTCTTTCCATCAGCTTTACAGAGGAGTCAGAGTCACATCACAGTGTCTGTGTGGTTTTTCTCTCTTTTGGTCTTGAAAGAAGGTGAGATTTCTCTGAACAGATCCTCCTCTCCCCCAGCACAGACACGTTATGGGTTCGAGCAGTGACCACTTGGAGGGTAAATCTGCTTTGAAGGGAAGGGCAAAGCTACATTTTTGGTGCTGCTCTTTCCCCAGGCTGGAAGCTGTGAGAGACAGCCCACCGAGGACTCGGGAGAGCCCCAGTGGCCCAGAAGTACAGGATGGTGCTGGCTGTCCCCGGGGCTGCCAATGCCCCCAGGCCACCATCTCACTGTCAGCTTTGGTGCACCAGCACACACGTGCTGGCAGCACCGAGGCTGCGTTCATACGTGACACAGGCGAGCGATACCTGATGTGCTGTTGTTCTTTTAATGACAGTTGTTGAGTTTTAATGATAAAAGTCAGCTGCATTTTCTCTTTTTTCCTCCTCACCTAACAAGACTCAAAGTAGGGGAAGGATTAAAAAGCACTAATGAGACTTGATATAATTTTGCCGATATAGTTCAAGGAAAGAAATAAAAGGTCATTTTCAGTTGTATGTAAAATTTCTGTGAAGCTCAAGTGCAACTATGATAATAAAAGCAACAATACCAATGATTTACTCCTTGATTCCTGGCTTTTCTACATTAGGTTTCTTTTACCAGAGATAACAAGAAACCCAGAAAGTGTTTCAAGTGAGAGAACTGCTTTGCTTTTGTGGAGCTATCGTCTGATATTGGAAGTAAAATGCTATAAATGATAAAAAATTGAGGCTTGTTTCTGATTAAAAGGTAAAATCCAATTCTGTCTATAGGATATTGACTTGCTCTTTGTTATTGTGTGGCTTCAGGCAATTTGTGTCTCTTGCAGTCTTGTTTCTGTTTCCACCTCCCATCTATCTAGATTGCAGTCTTTTGTGGTTATCGACTAACTCCTTCTGTTGTACAGTGCCCAGCACAGGGCAGTCTCAATTCCAACATTGTGCTTCAAAGTCTAAAAGAAAGAAAATTGAGTAAGCAGTGACCAATTTTCTGCTCTCTGACACCGACTGGGTTAAAATGGTTAGGACTGTAAAGCTGTAGAAACTCCAAGGGAGTCCTCTCAATCGACTTTCGGATTTGCTATTGCACTGGCCACACTTCCTGGCTAAAAACACTTGCCCATAGTCAGTAGGGTCCTCATCAAAAGGTGGCATCCAGTGGAGCCTGCCTGTACCTACAGGAGGCACTGTGTCCTAGAATCCCTGCAGACACAGCACCCCGAAACTTTCATCCCCTGACAGGTCCTGCATTCACCTTCCAAATTATAGGATGCACCTTTCCTGGTGCCTGAGTGAACACCCAAGACTGATGCTGACCACTAGTAACTGCCATCTCCAAAATACTTTTCCATTTAATGTAGCGAGAATAAAAAAGTTATTGTGTCTTGCCTTCCTCAAAAAGTCAGACACAATACAAGTTCTTAAAGTTCCTAATGTCAGTGAAAATGTATTTTTGAAGGCTACCCATGAATGAAAATATCATTAAGTTTACTGTGACCTTCTAGATACTGAACAGCCTCTGAAAAGCCTTGCAGTAGATGAAGGTGATTTCTTTAGAAATATTTCTCATTTGATTTATGCTCTAGAATGGAAAAGTGCAAAACTAGTTTGACTAACTACAAAGAGATTTCCTTCTTTATCTGCGAGGAGAAATAAGGTTTCAAAAGAAAAACCTCCCTTGTTTTTAATCTACCTTTTTACACAGTGAAAATTAACAAGGTTATTCTGATATACCCAATACACAACAACTTTTGTTTTCCTTTTTCATTCGCAACCTTTTTTTCTCTCCAAAAGATAACAAGGGGGCTACAGGAGTGGCTTTGGTCAGAAGGTGCCAGAAGTTTCCTCCATGTATGGCAGAGCCAATGCCAGGCAGCTTCAAGCAATGCTAAGCCCTATCAGCTCCCTAATGGGATTTAGGAAGGTAGGACTGGGCTACATGAAGGACAGGAATATAATTTTCTTCGGTAATTCTCCTACCTGGACTGCATAGGTGGGTTTGCAATCAAAGATGGTCTCTGGTAGGAATGTAGTTGAGCAACAGAGACTCTGCTATTAGGTGTTCTCCAGGGCATTTTATTTTTTTAGGTTCTAGAAAGTGGAGAATGTACCAGAGAATGATCAGGGCTGGTGAAGCTATTTAAAATGCCTTTGGATTAGATGGGGTTTTTTTAAAGGGAAAAGAAAATTAATTTGATTTTCTGATGTATTTTTGTAAAGGCTTTCAACAGGCAAGCTGGCCTGTTTGTCTTGTCCCTTTTCCTTCTTTGGTTTATCTGTTCTTTCTTTTTTAACTATCAACTGAGTTTAAGGTAATAAGGTTGTGTACAAAATCTCAGTGAATGCCTGTGCAGCATGGGAATCGTTAACACACAGAGCCTGCCTGTGTGATTGCACTGTACACCACGCTCCTGCTTGCAAACCCAGCTGCAGAAGGGATTTCCAAAGGAAAAGCACTGGTCAGCAAAGATTCAGGTCTGTCAAAGTCACTGGGATGTAGAGCAAGCTATTGCCATGAAAGCTTGCATATCCTGTAACTCTGATTATATGAGCAGTCCCATGTGTTTCCATGGAATTGCTCTTGGAAGTCAAATTAAGTATATGAAGGCATCTCCCTGAGCTGTGTTTAACTTTCCTTAACTATTATGACCAAGTTATGAAAATTACTCCAACACAGTCATATACCTAAGCAAGGAGATATTTTATGTCTGAGATGAAATAAGGTCAATTTTCTTCCTTTCCCTTCTGAATATCTTCTAAACTCTCTGAAAGAGATCACCTGCATTTCTGGGCAATGATAGTGAGGGGAACAGCCAGCTCTGATGTTGTTGGAGTAAGTGGGGGACTGTGGCTGTGCCTGAAGGGGGCAAAAGCATCCCAGAAGGTGGCCTGTACAGGTAAGGTATTTCCTCTAAATGTCAGTGTAAACTGGCTCTCTGGAATAAAGGCTTCAATAATACTTCTGGCCTGACATTTACTTTTAGGAAATAACTCTCAAAGGAGAGAAACCATTGTGGTGTTTTCTTCCCCACTGCCGCAGTCTTACCTGTAGTAAGTTGCTTAAAGCCACAGAGCCCCTGTGAGTGAGTGGTGACTGTCCTAGCAATTCTCAGGGAGACAGGAGTGTCTTGCATTTCCTAACCTTGTAATACATGCAGGCAAGAGGAGATACATTGTCTTGACCCTGAGATTCACCAGTCATCTGATAAAGACTCCAAATACTACTGCAGTGTGCATTTTATGTGTTGAAGTGCTCCTAAATCTCCACTGACTGCTGATTTGGACACAAGAAAAATGAAGCAGCAGTAACAAGTCTGGTAGAGTATCTTAACTGGGAGCGAGGGTCCTGCACACTCAGGGCTCAGAGAAGCCATCTGGTCTCCCACTGATCACCTACAAATTCATCTCTGCTCTAGCAGGGCATGAGACATTTGCATGGGTGCCAGCCATGCCAGGATTTTCAGACTAAAATTAAACATGACGTAAAATGCATTTAGAGCTGTCATTAAGAGAAACAGAGGAGTTGGATATTTTCAGTAATAATTTCAAAGTACCTTGCAAACTATACTATCTGCTCCAGGGAAGGTTTTTTCTCCTCCTTGGCAGGATTACCAATGCACCCTCTGCTGCAGCAGTGAGTGGAGCAAACAGATCTCAGAGGGCGGGTGTGGAGCTCCATGGCATGTTAGGTGTCTCAAAAATAGGTTCAGATGTTTTATTCTCTTTCTGCTCCCATTTGATGCTATTTATGTTAAGACAAATCTGGATGTATAATATTGTCGTAAATAATTGAAGAGCCACAGTCCCTTAAAGTGTTTTCTGCACTGCACTCACAGCCATTTGGAATTTCAATATGAGAATTGTCAAAACGGCTGCAGTGTCCTTATTTTAGATGTGGTAGGAAGAGAGAACACCAAGCACAGTCCAGCTAAAGAGGAAAATAGAAATGCTGTCAGATTAAAATTATGCTGTCTGAGATCTGCATTGTCAGAAATACCTTAGGTGCCTCCCTAAGGTAACTTAGGAAGAGAGACCTAGATAGAGGGAATAAGTAACTATATTATTAATTCATACCTGGGTTTTGTGACTCAGAATAAGAACTGCAGGCCAGGGGTTGCTGTGTCATACAGCACTCCCATCCTCCCTGAGCCTCTGCAACACCTCTGGTGCAGGGCAGCAGTGTCCCAGTCCAAACTCTTCTCAACCTTCTAATTGCTTTTTGCACTGTGGTTTTACCTAGGAGCCTTGGCTGTGTGTCACAGATTCACAGTACCAAATGGTGGTAAAACTAAAATAGAGAGTTCTATTTCCAGGCTTGCAGTTTTTATATACACCAAGAGACAGTCAGGAGGAGGTGGAGAGGTAGAAGTGGGCAATGCCCAGCTGGACTGGCATCGTAATTTCTGCCACAGTTTGAGTGCAGTGGGAAGCTCTTGCTCCCAGGCATCTACTTGTGAAGGCTGAGAAGAAGACTGTGTGAAGACTCAGCGAACTGGTTTACCCGGAGAAGGCTGACAGTGATTTCCACCTCAGCTTGCTTACAATAGATGTGAAAGATACGGTCACCTTGCAGAAGCAGCAAGACAGGCACTGATGAACCCCTTTTTTCAGACTTTAGTTCTCTCAAGGCTGTGTCCAAGAGGTGGATGCTCTTCCTCTCCTGGGATGTCTGCCTCCTTCCTATCCACATTGGCCCCCTCACTCTGCATTTTCTATTGAGTGTGCATGGTAGCCCTCCCTCACTAAGCACAGTGTACATGAATTACTTGTGGTGGCCCAAGCACAAGATCTTGTTGCAGCATCAAGGGTTTGTCCAGCTTTTTTTTTTTTTTTTTTTTGCCTGTGTGGTGCAGCTGCTGCACAAGGATTCTGCACATTTTCCCCTTTTGGACTAAGAGCCATGGAGTGGTCTTCAGCCCCAGGAGGTACCGAGGCCACTGGAGATTTTAAAAATACCTTCCTCTGAAAAAATGTCCTTTTTTTTGGTGCCAAAGTTTTCCTGCATTTTTTTACCAAATTTGAACTTGTTTTCTCAAAGAAAATCTCTAGCCTCTTTAAATTCAGTTTGTGCTTACAAGAGAGGTGTGAAACATATTAAGCAGATGAGAGAAACTAAACCAGTGTTGGGATAGACTATTCAAGGGACTAAAGCTCTAACTATAAATTATTTAAAACACTGAATTTGAATTTACAATGTCCCTTTAAATCATCCCCTGTGTTCCATTATTGGAGATGAGACTTCCAGAGATACTCAGCCTGCTGCCCAGTGCTCAGCATCTTTCTTTCTTTCCTCTTCTCTTCTTGCTGGCTAAGTACCTGACAGCTTTCATTTCCTCTCTGATCATGCTGCATTTTAAGTTCCCTTTGGGTGGACTTTGAACACTTGAAATGTGAGTTCACAATATTCTTCTGTAAGGAAAGACCCTCTTCTGGTTTTTACAAGCATTATATGGTTAGGCCCATCCAGACAAAGGTACCCAAGGAAAGGTGTGTGCTTTATTCACTGTGTTGTGTAAGACTCTCCTGCCAGCATCCTGGCTTGATTCAGTACGGAGTGGAGGACTGCTGCTGTGCTCCTCATTTTTCACTTGAAAGGGGAATGTGAATACACAGAGAGCCATGTTCGCAGTGTCATCTTCCTTATCCCTGTAGTAAATTGGGCTGGCTCAGAAAAAGAGGCTATTTTTCCTTATCGAATATGAGTGTTAGGATCCAAGGCTCTGCTTGCTGCCTTGGAGAGGCTTTCAGTCTGCTACTGAAAGTGCTAAATCCTACACTTCTGCTAACTGGTTGGAGGAAGCACCATCCCCCAGCTGTGTGGGTTTCAAAACTGATTTAATATATTTTTAAGTGCTTCAACACTTTCACTTATATGTGATGGGCAATCTCTAAGCCTGGATGTTGGACAAATTACCAATAAAAGCCACTGCTTCAGTTGAAAAGAAAACCTCATGCGGTTTCTTCTGCAGACATTGTGTTTGTAAATCACTCAGGGCACATGACCTCTTAACCGTATCTTGTTTCCAACTTGCAAAATGATGTAAAGTGATTGGACTCCATGCACTCACCACCACTCTCCCCCCTTCTCTCCTCTGTGTGATTTTCCTTCCCTCGAGTTGCTCTGACAGAGTAAGCCCAGCTTGCACCAGCCTTTTCCAGCTGAGGGGCAGCAGGTGCAGAGCGGCTTCATGCGCTCCCTGCTCCTGCCAAGGGCAGGGTCGGTGATACACTCCTGCCTCCCTCATGGAGAGGGACTTTGGCAGTGGGAAAAAGCAAACCCTTTGCATTCCCTGGGACATCAACGAAGTCATGGATGAAGTGGAAGAGGAGCAGTTTTGTCCGTGAGTAATAACACTTAATTTGGTAGCCGCGTTCTGGGCTGGCAGAGGATCGATCCCCGGTGCTGAGAACTGCTGCCGCATTATGTGGGGACAGACTGAGGTCCGTGTGCCCCTCAGCGTGCCAGGGGCGCCTGCAGCAGCTGCCCTCCATCCTCAGAGGGTGACCTGGGCAGAGAACAGCTACAGGGTGGGCAGCCCTTGTGCATGCATGCACAGTGTCACACAGGGCTATGAAGTATTTGGGAGCAACTGAAAGAGGAAAAAAATTCAATCTAGACGCACTTCTGGAAGAGAAGACAACTCCAGGCTAGCTCTTATGCTAATGAATGTAATTTTTGAAACGGCAGTAGGAAAGTCTGTTTCTTTCTTCTCTTAAGAGGTTAAAAGTCCTACCCAGAATAGGAGAGCAGAGAGTACTTTTTTCTACCTGAGTACTGTGTATTTTGCTGTTGAAGACCTGGATATGCAGCTGCAAAAACTGCAGCAAAGAGGATGGGTTTGGAGAGGTGAGAGAAGGATTGGCGTAAAAAAATATATGTTGACAGGATTTTAGGCTAGCATAGTGACAGAGCCAAATTTTGCTTCAGCTTTAATCTTTGATAAGATGAACAATCCTGGCTGAATTTCAATACTAATTGAGGGTGTTTCTTTTGATCATCATGCACACACCAGACTTCAGCACAATCTTTAGAACTGCTTAACAGTCTACCAAGATATTCAGATGTCTTTCACAATCAATAATATGGACAAATAAGCAATCAGATTTCATAAGTAGAAAGGATGTTTTTCTGATACAAAAGCTGGCAGATGAAAACCTGAATCTCGCAACACTTAGAGACCTCCTGATCCCTCCTGCCTGACCAGGATTCCCTCATTCCTTATGGGAGCTGGGGTATGGGACAAAGCTGTGTTGGATCCACCTCTTCCTTGATCCCTTGATCTTTAAAAGGATTTAATGGGAGGAAGTTCTGGGTTTGGGAAGGGAAGAGGGAGGGGGAAGGACTTCTTTTGGCCGGCTGTATGTTGGCTGATGTGCTGCTGTACGATCAGCCAGAGTCTTGGTCTTTCAGCTGCGGCTGTATTAACTGCACTACAATGTTTCTGTTTCTTTCTTTCAAGGGAATGGGGAAAATTAAATCCTTTTTTCTCATCCAAGTTATTCCTCTGAGCCAAGATCATGTACTGAAGTTTGGCAGATGCACTTGGACATGCGCCCCTGCCTATTTGTTTGTAAGGCATCCTATGCTTTCCTGGCCTGTGGAATGTGGACTGTATCTTTGTCCCCCAGGAGTAAGTAAGACCATCCCACGAGCTGTAACCTACACCCACATATTCTTAGGGGCTTATTATAAGCAGGTAGCCCAGACATTGCAAAGGCGCTGGTCACAACTTCCTTCCCTATCACACAGTACTGCAGGGCAGATAGATATATATGTAAAAATATATACATATGGGAATGTATGCCAGCTTAGATCTGGGATAAATTACCCCATTAATCAGCCCCTCTGTCAAGGCTTGTGGGAATAGGAGGCTTGGGAACTGTCCCACACTCCCACTAGTGCCAGGGTGTAGGCTTTCCCATGGGCACAAGTGAAAGCTGCCATGGTTGCTGCCATCCCCCTAGTCTGAGCTTAGTGCTTTGCTGGTGCACACAAAGAAAAAGCTGCATTTTTGAGAAAATAAAAAAAAATACTACCATACAGCCTATTCTTTCGTTTACCTTAGGAATCAATGGGAAAAGGAATGAGATTGCACAAACCACATCAGCTTCTAGCAAGAATAATTACACTTCTTCTGCTGTTATAAGGAGCCAAATAACCTGTACAGGGCACCATATAAAGGAAGACAACAAATTAGGGGAGTGTGGATACAAATCTTTATAACAGTGAACAGTGTCCATTTCTTATCATAATAGTGTCTCTTTGTTATTGTTATCAGCTAAGTCTCAGCTAAAATAAATCTTGAGGTATTATTTAAACTTCTACATGTGGCACGTTTCCACCCTCCCTCCATAACACAACATGCAGTGTCCATTAAAATGGATACTAATGGTTGAAAATAGTTGGCCCTAATGAGATACATAATAAACCATTGGTACAAATGTCATTTTCTTTTGCAATCGTGGATACTCTCCCTGAGGAGGTCAGCTCCACTGTGTGAAACAAGCATGGGAGGTGAAGGTATAGGGGATTCAGTAAACTTTGCAAACTCTTTCCATAGCTTTTCTTATGAACATTTATATCACATACTGAAATAACATCAGATAGAGTTGCTTTTGACTCCTGTTCTGCAGTGCCTACACCTTTCAGGGTAGAGCATATTAAGATGCTGAAGTGACTTTAATCTTCCACTTCATTCAGTTGCATACTTTTTTGTTTTTAAGCTGGAGATAAGTATTTTTATATTAATCAGTCTAACCCTCATTGAGGTCACTGTTGGTAGGATGAACTTTGGCAGTGACATGTCTTGTTCTATCAGTTCTAGGATAAATATTATTTACTTAACCTGTGAATAGAAACACAGCAGCTGGCTGACCTTCACGGTAGGAGGCATATGATTTGTTAGCTGTCTGTGAAGCCTTTGATTCACTGAGACTTCTGCTCCGCTGGCAGTGAAGCTTCCAGCAGGTGTTTTTGATGGATTTCAGAGTGGTGGAGAAGCAGTTCAGTGAGCAGTGGAGCCAGTCTTATGCTTTGATTCCCTGAAGATTTATGTCTTAAGGTTGAGCCACCATGCATACACTGGTTCAGCTTGGGTGGCTGTCATTTCTCTACCTCACTTCCTCTTTCCATGAATCATGTTCAAACTAAACTCCCTTGATTCTCCTGCTACTCTGTCAAATAACCTTGAAATTGGCCAGCAGCTTCACAAGCTATTAGGAATGACAGGTAGACAAATAGACAGCAATATCAGGTAAACATAGTAGAACACAGTAGGTCTGTACAGATATCTCTGAAACAGATAACTTTCAGTTTCAGCATTTTACATTGGAGGGGGAGAGTGTGTTGTGTCCAGGCCAAGCCCTAAGAAGTGCTATGTACCTTCAATTCCTGTTAAATTCCACGTAAACTTTCAGGCTCTGATCAGAGGTTTGGATCTGGCTATGACTTCCTCCAGAACTGAGGCAGGTACTCTAATAGCTTATAATATGTTATAATATGATAAATTAATCCCAGCAACTCCACTTGATTAAACACCTCAGAACTGTAGTGACCCCAGCTGTATTTTAAATGCTGTGCAGACTTGCATTTAGCAATAAGAATTTCTGGAGCTTATTCAAGCATTTTCTTTCTCACTTTGGGACAGATGCTAAAAAATACCTAAAGCAAAAAGGCTTCACCTTGTAATATTCTGTCACAAGTATGACAGACTTGTGATTACAGCTGCAGAATGAGCACCATTTTATTTGAGGAGGTAGAATGTGCATGCCTGAACCCCTCCACTAATAGTCCCTCACTTATCAGCAGTAATAAGCTACTTCACAGCTAGTTTGAAGCAGAGTTTCTTGTGCAATTGTGTAAGGCCCTTGAGTTTGGGGGCAGGTGCCCAGCCATGGCTGATGGGCAACAGGAGGTCAGAAAAGAAGGTGGGAGAGAGGGGGGCTTGTGATGAGGTGGCCTGTGCCCACCCAAGGGGCTGCGGAGCTTTTCTGTGGTGGCAGAAGGGCTACCTGGGGTTGAGGCAAAGACTCGTGGAGGAAAGAAAGATGGTTTGGCTCAGCTGTGCCTGGGGCTGGAGTGAAGAAGGCTGAGAGGCAGCAAGAAGCGTTTTTTGTTTTGATGTGCAGTTTGTTGCTCTGCAACTTCTGCTCATCTAAAGCTGAAGGTCACCTTAGATTCAAGTGTGCTTTGGATTTGGGTCAATACAGGAATTGTCTCATCTTTCCGCAGAGCATTGGTGGTTACATTAACCAGCTGGGCTTTCATCTGAGGGCTGCAGTTTGCTGCAAGCCCAGCTTGTGCTGCAGAGATACTGAGCCTGGTTTGGAAGCTGCAGAAATGAGGGTTACTCAGAACTTGTGACATTTGGGTTCTGCTACCACAGTTAGGGTGCTGATGCCCACTTCAATCCCATGTGGTGGTATTTTCTTTTTAAAAAGAAGGGATGGCTTGTGAGTTTGTTGAGGCAGGCAGGGTGCAGTGGGAAGATGGCAGAAACAGGATCTGACATCCTTTCCTATGGTCAGGTAGGTTGCTATGGTGTTTAGGAGTAAAATGAAACAGAGAAGGAGGAGTAGCTCTAAGGCCGCAAACTTTTATTGTTTAAAATCGTTTTAATAGCATTGACAGCTCTATGCAAGCCCTGGTATTCATGACAACTATTTTTCACTAAGTTTGATTTTATTAGCTTTTCAGAAAATAAAGGCCTGAGGTGCTCCTGGTAGCCTCTATCCCAAATGTGTATAAGCAACAGATTATTTTACTCCTTTAGCTGAAGAAAAATTGTAATTAATTTTACCTGTCAGTCAACAGTTGATTCAGAATCCATTGAGAAGCTTTTGATTAACTATGGTTTGTCCTTTTATTAAACAAATTAGAGCTATTAAAGAAGCACACGAGACATTTGTAAACCCACTATTAGAAGTAACTTACTGATGATTTTACAATAAAAAGTTAATTTGCCAGGAAGAGGAGACCATTTAAGTTTCTGTGGGACTGGGCATACTCAGAGGTATAGCATCACATCACAATTTACAGTGAAGATATGCAGCTGTACTGCTCAGGATGTTCCTAATTGTTTGTTTCCTGTATGAAAAATCTGCTTCTTGTATGTTAACAGTCAGAAATGGTAAAATATGAGTTAAGAGTAAATAAGCTGAACTGCATTTAATCACTGCACCAGCACTCTCAATAAGAGTTGACCTTAACTCAATTAAGCAGAAATTATTTTCAAAGTGATAGAAACTAAGTGGTGCAGTAGAGGCTATTAGGTTGCAAATTATTATGTATGAGGGATCTGCAGTAATAGTCAATGGTCTTAATATATAGCAAAAGTGAAGTCATTCAAGCCAGAGCAGCCCTAGGGCAGAGAGCACACACAGATGCTTATGTAGGAGCTTGCATGCAATAACATGTTGCCTCAAACCTTGTAGTCCAAGCACTAAGTTACTCCGAGACTTCTTAAAGTATATATGAGGGCATCTGCAGGAGACTTTGATGAAATTTACCTGCACTGCCTTAAAAATGAACTGGGATTAACTCTGCTGACCGCTGTGCATGAGCAGGCTATGGAATGGGAGCGGGGTTCTGGAAGCAGCCAAGGAAAGCTGAAATCTGTTCTGCTGGTTGTCTTGGGAAGTGGTGAGGTGCAAGGGATTCAGGTCTCCCTTGGGAAGGGAACTGAAGAGGTGACTGATCAGGCAATGCCCCCTGGATGAAGAAATGGTTTGAAGAAATGGCACAAACAATGCCTTCACTGTTGAACTTGTTGGTGTGGTGGAGCCAGGGACTGCCAGCACTGGTGCAAGCTGGCAGCTCATAACAGCTGTATGGGTGCAAACCCCAACACCACCCAAATCAGGCTCCAAATGTCTCTATTCTGCAATCTCATTGCAGTGGAAGGTGCCACCGTGTCCAGCTCCAGATCTAATCTGGCAGTGCAGCTTTAAGTCATGTATCACATTTTCTGTGAGCAACACAAAGGGCCCGGAAAACTTGTCTGAATCTCCCACTGTCTCCTTTGTACATTTCCTACTTTTCCTGTCTCATTTGGCATTTCTGTGCTTTCTCATAATGAGCATTCACAGTACAACAATAAAGAGGAAATTTGGTGAAGAATAAAGGTAAATTTATTAAGTCTAGAAAGTGGGGAGAAAGATGATGTGTGCTGCATCTATAATTTTGCCAATAACACTGTGACAGAAAGAGCGGTTTAGGGTTTGCATTCAATTTATGCATCTGCATTTCTTCTCTGCTGCTTTGCAATCAGACTAACAGCCACTGCAGAGACCATCAGTTGCAGTGATTACATTATGACCTTTTAGAGCTTAATTTCAGAGTAAAGATTTTTCTCCCATATTACCATTAATTGCTGACTGAGTTTAATACAATCCTCCCAGTGCACTGAAACGGCAGGTTTTGTGATTTCCATGATTTAATAGATCAAATGTCACGGCTTTGGGGGAGACAAACTGTTGTAACAGAATCTCTGCCATTTGATGATTTCAGATTTCCTACCAAGAGGCTCTGTATTTGCTATATGACTCTGCTGCCCCAGTCTTGCAAACCACATCACCCTGCTGTAGAGTATAGCAATGTACGGGGTGTTGCCAGAGATTAACTTCAAGGGTTTGTCAAAGTTTTGTGATAGCGAGACTCCTGCTTAGTTTTATCTTCAACCAATCCACAGGAGCAGAAAGCAAAAAGGTGGTACCCATGCTTCAGCCCGCCATGGCATGTCCATCCCTGGCAGCTGTTTACTGCATGTGGCCCAACAGATGTTTCATGTCACACCTTTAAAAGCCAAGGCACAGTGATCTGTGTCTCTGTGTAAAAATGCTTTTGTGGACATCTTGATCATTTGTGTGCCTGACTTCAGTCACATGTAGTGTGTTAGTTTGGACTTGTGACATATGTGTATGTCAGACAAAATCTGTCAGGAACAAAATAGAAGCACAATCAGGTCACCAGATCAATATAAACCAAACAATTCCAGCACAGCATTTTGGAACAGTCTAGAGGGACTGAATTGAGATGTAGACTGTGTCTTACATATTTCTTGCTTCTTATTAAGGAGCACTATCATTAATAGAGTTCTAATAAACAATTTGCTTATAAACAATTAAAGATGCTACAACAATTCCTAGACTGTTTTCCTTGGAGAAATCCTGCTAACCTGGAAACACTTGGTAAGGCAGGCCTTATACAGTTCCTGGGACATTTTGTGGCTACTGAACCAGAGCAATGGGCACTTAGGCTCCTTCAGCAATATCCTTCCTCTAGGGCTGCAGATCAAAGAGCCTGTCTTCCAACGTATATGCAGGCACAGGCCTGCATGCACAGGTGTGTGCACATACACCCAGGACCATCCCCCCTGTCCCAGACAGTTCTCCTTTTGGGACAGAGCAAAACTGCAGTATGGTGGAGTGGTCATTCCTGGTGTTTATGCCTGGGGCAGGCTCACTTTGCTTTTGCCATGTGCCGATCTTGAACAGGGTACGAAAGCCCTCTACAGCCAGAGGCAGCCAAACCCACCTGGAAAAGGTGCTGTGGTCATGCTAATGCCATCAAAAACTAGGATGAACCAATTTGTGTGATTTACAAAACAGATCTTCAGGGAAGAAAAGGAATGATCCCAATGACTTCTAAATTTAGGTCAAATTTGGAAAAGTTTGTTTTGTTAATTTAGGTTTTGCGTCTTCTGAATGCAGGTCAAGATTGGTTGACTGGGAATGACTGATTTGCAAAGTCAATGCAGGGTGGCTTTTAGTGCTCAGTGCAACAAAAGCTGCTCTGAACCCTCATTCAGCTGTGTATCTTTGGATAAAGATGTCCATGCTTACCTTATGGCTGATGGCAATTTGTTTCCTCCATGAAGGAAGTAGCATATCAAACCTGTGCCAGAACTACTACTTTTAGAAGCCTCTTGGAGATGTGCTTTTACACCTGCTTAGTTCTTGGTATTGGTTGAGGGGGCAGTTGATGCCTTACCAAACGTGCCAGTGGTTTACAGAGTGAGAACATATTCACTGGGTTCTGGATGAGAGTCCTGAGCTGGATCACGGGTTCACTAATAGTAACAACTCCTCATCACTGTAATTCCTGCTTTTGGCATCAGGGCAATGGCTCTGTATCGACAACCTCAAAGAGAAACCTTTTACAGCCCATTCCTTACTGGTTTGTCAAACTAACCACATTCTATGAATGAAATTTATACCCCCTACAGTGTAATTTCCTCATTAAACAGAGGACCAAATATTTTTCCAGACCTCCACTTTACAGAATCCTGTATAAACAAGCTGAGAAGGCTCATCTCTTAAATTTTTTAATACAAGAAACTTTTATCATTTTATAAAACACTGAAATTGAGATCTGACTATTAGATATAACAATTTCAATGCTTTTATTAAGCAGTTCTGACATCCATCCTTTCCATGTATTGTCTAAAAGAGCATTAGCTACATGCACGGGACTTACAAAACTAGTCAGCTAACATTCAAAGCAAACATTTTCGCAGCACACCCCCACAGTTTTCAGAGGCTGAACTTTTGTTTCAGCTGTGAAGTTATACAATCCTATTTCCATGGCAAACTTACAGATATACCCTTGTCAAAATTCATGGTTTATTTAGCAAAACTGTCAAGGCACATATGTGCCATATGCATTTTCCCATTCTCTACAGATATGCTTTTAAAACCAGCAATTTTCTGCTGCAATTAAATCTGTGGCTTGGACTTCAACAGGTATGTGTGGCATTGAAAAGGAATCTGGCTTGGACTCCTATAACTAAAAGGAGCACTGATCAAAAAACCCTATGTGTCTTTCCACTGTTCCATCACCTGCTTATTACAGGCTTTTAAACATCCCATTTTATTTTATTTTTATCAGTATTTATCCTGCATTCAGAAGGCACTCTTTCTTTGAAGAAAACTGTACTTGCACACACCTTAATATCAGATATTTTGGGCACTGTCTACCAATGAATCTCAAAGATCAGTGACTGTTATCTCTTGTGGCATCTTCTTCATACAGCCCGGGATAAGTACACAGGCAGTCTGAGGACAAAGCGAAGGAGGTGTCACCCCTGGAAATGGAAAACAGCAACAAACAATGGAAATTGAATGCTCAGGCCTTGACTTTCGGCTGAGTAGAATCTAAAAATCTGGTCAAAACATAGAAAACTTCATCGAGCACTGATTTTTTTTTTTTTTTAAATTATATATATAGTTTGAAAATACTTTAAGTGTGGAGAAAATTCCCCCTTATACCTTTGTGTCCCTCCTATGTCCTTTTCCTTATTCCCAACCATCAGCCCTAGCTCCTGGCTCTGTGTTCTGGTCGCAGTTTCTGCACCCAGCTACAATGCATCCCTCCCCAATCCCCAGTGCCCTGGTCCCAGTTCAGCCACACCTTTGCTCCCAGTTGTCTTCTTGTTGTCTCCCTCACCACCTTGTGCCTTGCCTTCTCCTACTCTTCTGCCCCAGTTTCTGACCTAGGATCAGCCACCCCTCCTCTCATCTTGGTACCTCTACCCCTCTTTCTCCCAGTGTCTTCTCACTCTTCACTATTAATTGGAATCACAACCTTTCCTGGGCTCCGGGCTCAAATATGTCTTGCTTCCTTTGCACATCATGCCCTGAGACAAGATGACAGTTGCCACAATATGGTAAATATAGACAAAGTTGCCTACTTCCCAACCTAGTGCCTGTATCCATGACAATGGGAAACACTGTGCCACAGAGCCCCTTGAAGGTGCCCTTCACACACGTGTACTGGGGTTTAGCTGCCTAGAAAGACAGCAGTGAGCCAGTGCAAATGGAAACCAGGCTCTAACATGAGAAAGCACATTCTTGCAGAGGATGATGTAAGGCTGCTTATTTGGAGGTTTATTATCAGACCTGTCTCTAAAAAGGAAACCCAAGCAACAAAGCAGAAAAAAAACCAGGCATAGAACTAAGGAGCTCCAGGTCTAATTTTCCTTGCTCTGATCACTAAGCTGACATAATCTCAGCTGATTGTGTAAAATACAATTGCATGGTGATGACCCCTGTCTCCCTTTGCTGGTCACTCCTCCACTCCCAACATAGATGCAGTGCATGCTATCAAGACATGACTTAACTCTGAGCCAGCTCAAAGCACAGCCACAAAAGAGCCAAAATAAATGTCAGTGCTTGAAGAAGAGAAGCCAAATCCTTTCCCTGTCCTTATCCATGGTGTGGGGTGTCAGCTTTGCACAGTGGCAGACACATTTGTATTGGGATTGGAAGGGGAGAGAGGACTAACTTGAAGAGGAGGCTGTGCTTAGCTCTGCATGAGGAACCACTGGCCAGAGCTGGTGGAGGGGAGATGGGAGCTTACAGAGGGATGCACAGGTCACCTTTATTTTTTACCTACCAAATAATCCTCCTTAGAACAGCTTTCCCCTTCCCCATTCCAACTTATTCAGATGCCTCTTACAGGTGTCAAACTGCCTTTCTTCACAAGAAATCCTTTTCTGTACAGCAAGCAACACTCAGTCCTTAAGCTTCCCAATTTTGCGGTGTCAGGGACACCTTGGGATGGTGTAGGAGAAGGAGAGGGACTGGCAAGGAAAACCTGGCCAACTGGACCTTGACTGATTTTTTTTTTTAAATAAAAAATAAATACTAACTAGCTCTGGTGATCGTGTGTGGAAGTCTGTGGTTGGAGGGAAGCCTTGGAGCATTTGAAGCCCTATTATATCAGCCTACATCATTCCATAGAAACACCTCCCTTCATGTTGTAGCCATGCTTTACCTTTAGTAGCACCAGGCTGCCAGCTCAGAGTACTGAGACTGCTGGAATACGAAGTGAGAGAGCAGATGCTTAATTTGCTGGACTGATACACAGGAAAATGGAGAGCCCTACCTGAGTTAGACAGATTGCTGTACCACAGGTAATGGTCATGGCATGATATATTTTAAAGTAGTCAGTTTTAGTGCCAGAAGTTCTCTCCGTAGTATCTTTGAACCTTCCATATGCCATCAGCACCTATATACAAAGCGCCTTCAAGCAACCTTAGTTTAGTGTCCTTTTCAAGTCTTAAAGTCTTTTTTTATGTTTATTTGTTTTGCTTTGTTTTTGGAGAGAGGGGAGAGAAGAAAAGGAACCAAGTGCTAGTGAGATCATGTGGAAGTGAAAGAAATGTGCAGTTATGAGGGTTGCCTGTGGCAGAAAGGCTCCCTGAAAGGGCAAGCTGTTACAGTATTTTAGTAATTTGCCTGTTCTGTGAGGTTGTTAAATAACCAAATTCTTCGGCTAAAATTGCTCTGTCCCCACTCTTGTCTGTACCATGGTACAAACAGATAGAGCTGTTGTGGTACTAGATAGTTGAAGTTTCTTATTTGACACAGCTGGAGATTGATGCACTTACTACTAACAAATATTCAAGGATAAGCAGAAGTGAAGCTGGATAGAAGCTAAGTGAAGTTCCTTAGTTTGTCCCAGAATAAATCACAGGGTCTTCTGAGACAGCTGTCAGAGGTTCAGAAATAGACCTATCCTTCTAGTGAAATGAACACAACTGTTTCACAGATTTCCCTTTCCTTTAAAAGGAAGGACAGCAGCATGGAGGACACACAGTCAGTAACAATAGTCCCATTATCCCATCATGGCTCTCTCGGGGAACAGGAACATTTGTTATTTCACTTCCACCCGCACCAGCACCTCATACTTCATCATCCTCCCTTGTTTCTAGGAATGCTGTGTGTCACCTATGGAAGCACACAGCTCAAACAAGGTTTTATCTCTCTAGTTAGCTTTCCTGCATTGTCTGACTAGTTTTAGATGTCCATAAACTTAAAGCTCCATTAACGCATAACAAGGCTTAGGCAATTCACTTGAATTATTCATACAAAATACTGTCTAATTCCTTTTTGAATTAATTTATTCCTCCCCTTGCTAAATGTAGAAAAAATACATGTTTTCTACAACCACTATTATTAAGTAGCTCAAGCTATTCCCCCTGCTTCTAACTGCCTGAACATCAGACTTTTTTCTTTGGGAATCAGTAATAAATTACATGCACTTGGCCCAAGTCTTCACTGCTCTGCCCTACACAAAGGACAAAAAGCTACATGTAGCTATAATAGCCTTATTCCCTGTTCCTTTAAGCACATGTGTGATTCCAGTCCCTGGAAGCATGTTCCCAATTTGTGAGCAATCTGTTCATCCATTCTTTCAAATACAGTACTTTTCTTCCAATGCCAAAATTTGAAATAACAGAACAGTCTCCTCTGACTCTTAGTCTTTTGTGCACATAGCCAGCTATGCAATCATTCATTAACAAGAACCACTGACCAGATAATGCATTGTTCTTCCTTACCTAAAAATTAATTGGAATTTCCTTCATTCCTGTCACACGGAGAGTAACTGGAAATACTTGCATAAGTTTTAGCCTGAAACATGTACATGGACAAATTTTAATAGTCCTTTTTCATGTCAAAGTCGTTGTGAGTGACCAGCATCCTTTGCTGAAGCAATTGGCAAATTTACAAGAGCATTATATGAGATTTTTAGTTTCTTTACCAAATGAGCCCTTACAGGTCATCAAAACACCAGCAATCGCTTCATTAGCCATAGAAAACTTCCCCCCTTGAAGTGCTTACCATGTTAAAACCTGAGACCAGGACAGAGAACAGTGGCACAGTCATGGAGGAAATCAGAGATGAAGCCAGATTTTTTGCATGACTAAATACATACTAAATAATAACTGAATACATGCTGAAATGAAGGCAGTAATCCTGAACAAGAAATATTTACCTTATTCCTTTTCTTCATTTTTCGAAACAGCCATTTACTCATTCATGTTACACATGAATTTGTAGACAAAGTAACTAAAAGAAAATGATGAAGCCATTGAAAATACATGCTTGCATTTTTGAAACGATGTAAGTAAAAGTGCCAGGATGCTGAATCAAATAGCGATAACTGAGTTGATAGTTACTGACAGTTACCATGGGTATCTTTTGGTATATTTATATTTAACTAGTATATATCCAACAATAATTTACATCACTCTTAAAATAAAAGTTTAAAGTAACTATTGGTATATAAGAAGTAGGTACCATCAGCGAGTCTTCTCCAGTACTGCTGAATGTGTAAACACACGTGGTGGTCAGTTTAATATTGCCATACCCATGTACACCTGCAAACAAGAAGCTTAAGATTTGTGGATGTTTATTACATCTACATTACAATTCAGCAGAAATATTTGTTTGATGGTCTTTTGTTTTAATAAATAAACCAGCTTTCTTTTGTAGGGTATTTAAGGTGGGTTTTTCCTCTACAGCTTGAAAATTTCTTTTCCCATAAAGCGTTTCAGGAAAGTGTTTAAAATGGATTTCCTTGGGCTGCTATGGATACAAAACATGCTTAAGTGCCTCTTAGGAATTTTTTGTGTTCTTCGAGGAAAGAATGTCAGAAGGAGTTGAAAAACAGAAGTGGCATAAGCAGAAATAGATTTTACAGTCCTTCTACTGGAACAGTATCATCCCAGTGGAAGTCATTAGACGTTTTTTCTCCATATATAATGAATGACTGCAGTGACTCATTCCTGAGTTGTAAATGAATTTTTAAAACCTTTCAGAGCCATGGTCAGGGGCGTCGTAAAAATGAACAGCTCGGGATATTATTCCAACCCATAATGTCTTAACAAGGAGATGATACAGGTCAACTGCTGAGTAAACCCTGTTTATGGACATTGAACTTCAGGTCAAGTGTATTGCTAGGAAATTTAAGTGCTGATGAATGAAAATCAACAGCAGTTATGACCTATTATACCTGTATAAAGCTAAACATGTATTTTTGCTTTTGCTGTTTTAAAATATTAGTGACCAGAAATCATCAGAGACAAATCCAAAAAATTATTTCTACAGGTCTCTCATCAAAGTGCCTTTTCTATTTTCTCTCATGTCTTTGGGATGGAAAATGAAATCATGTCAATCTTTCTCACATAATTACATTATTACTTTGCTAGAAGTAGGAAATCTTGTTAATAGTCAAACATTGTCTTTTCTAGCCTGTCGCACTTAGCCTCTACTTTTCAAAGTAACTGTTTTTTCTAGTGTGATTTTATCCCTTTTTTCATTATCTGGCCTAGTAACCTGGAGAACAGTGGGCAGAGGAACACATGTTGGCTAAAGCATGGCATCCCTTTCGCCACATCCTGTTGTAACTTAATTTTCTTTTTGTGTGTCACAGAGGTGTATCTCATGTATCTCCCCAGGAGACTGAAAGGTAGGTATCACTGCTGATAGTCAAGTATCTGGTCAGGCTGATAGTGGTGCAGAGGAATCACAGGAAAATATATTTTGATTTTTTTCTGTGGCTCCTGGAAAATTACTTCAATGTTGTGTGCCTCAATTTTTGCATCTGTAGGAAGCACATGGTTCCTCATCTCAAAGGACTGCTAAAACTTAGTTTATCAATAGCTGTAAAGCATCATGTACTCCCAGATAGAAAATTCACATATTTTAGAAAATTAAATTTCATACTTGTGAAATCCTTCAGAGGTTTTAAAAGCACTATTCCATCCACTCGGAACATCCACTCCAACCTACACAAAACAGTCCCTAAAATATCTCCCAGACTTTTCATGAAAACAATGGCAAGTCCAAGCACCTTTGTTCAATACTGAGTTCAGAAAATATCCAGAGTGAAATCCTGTCCCTGCCAAAGTGAGTGGCTAGGGGTTTGTTTCCAATATAGATTTAGAGTCTCCAGACAATAAAATGCTCCTTATGTCCTTTGGAATCATATTCCAATGACTTATTTCCCTTATGGCTAAAAGTCTTGGGAGACGGCATTTCCCAAAGGAGTCTACCCATCCTTAGATTCGATTTGAACCATGTCTTCTGCCTTTTAATTGAATATTAAATATATTCAGAAATGCATTTAATAACATCTTGTGGCTGCTGGCCTTTTCAAAAACAATAATGCAACTATTTTCTAATAATCTGAAAGCATATTGCCTTTCCAAACGTCTTGATTTATACAAAGGAAAGAGCTCAGGCAATGGGAAAAAAAAGAACATTCTCATTCAGAGAACTATTAAAGTGTTTTTCAAAGGCTGATACTGAGAAAGTAGAAGCACTGGAAAAATGAAAAAGGAGTTTATTAGGAGATATATATCCCTTCTGTACAATTTAACTCTTAACTAGAAGAAAGTACACAGCAAGTGTTTCAGTCTTATTAAAAGAAAATGAAGTCTGGATGCATGGTTTCACATCCTATAAGATAACGCTGGTATTAGGTCAGCAAGCACTATAGGAATATAATTTTTTTCCACTTTCATAAAACTGGATTGCAATTTCAGCTACAGGCATGTGGAGACAAGGGAAGGAAAGAAATCTTACAACACTTCAGACATTATCACTTTGATCTACTCAAATGATCCTGGATTTTAATGACAATAGGTGATTGATGTTACAATGTTTTAGTTAAATGCCTGGGTTATTATGCTGTGAGAATTCCAGTCAGCCATAGCTGCATTGTGGCTGTGAGCAGAGCTGCAGTGAATTTCTTTCCCTATTAAAAAGCTGAACTAGAACAACCTATGTCTTCATGCTGTAGAACTGAGGTCACAACAATAATGTGGCATGAAAATTTGCTTTAAACCATGGAAATTTTATCCCAACCAGCCTGAATGGGAATGTTGCTTCCTTTTATCATTCTGTTGCATCTGTAGTGTATGATCCACATCTTCCCGTTTGTTCAGAGTTCAGATCCTTAGAGAAAAGGAAAAGGAATGAAACCCATAGTGTTTACATTTTTCAGGATGGACACTTCCTAGAGTAAACTCCTTGTTAATCATGCAGCCTACAAAAGGGATACTAAGAAATGAGACTGGCATCTAGTGAAAAAAGGTCAAGAAGTCTTGCAGCTTGCCTCCTGTCCAGAAGAACCATATACAGGATAGACCGCTCATCCTCATGAGGAGAAGGAAGCTCATGGCAATGCAGAAAGGAGGTCACTCGTGCTGCCAAGAGGTAGTCTCAACAGGAGAGTTCATCCACTCTCTCTTTTCTGCCTGCATCCCTGAGGTATTCTCAGGCCAAATTCTCAAAGTCATGTTTTATAGCTCAGTACAATTGTTCAAGTTGGTATGGCTTCATGTTTAATGATTTCCATTTTATGGAAGTCAGGAAACGTTAAATGTCTGGTTACAGTGCTGTACCTGTGTCTCTTAAGCAGTGAAAGTAGCATAGAGAACTGAGTTCAGCAAATGCTAAAACATGCTGGATCCACATGGATTTTACTGCTGTATTTTAAATCATTCAACAGCAAATACAGTTCTCCTGTCTAAATGCATGTCTCATCCCCTTTGAATCCAGTAATAGGCTTCAAGAAAGTTTTGCTGATGCTGTGATTTCAAAGGTGAGCATGACTCTACCTCCTGCCCCAATTATCAGTCAGTTTCTTTAATAATTCAAAATCCTTGCTAAAATCCTGACCTTAGAGATTAATAAAATGATCTTTTATAGCCTTTCCAAGTTAGGCCGATTAAACACAGATTTGGCACAGACAACCTGAGAAACTTCAGTAACGTTATTCATTTAGCTAACAGAGTTACCTCCCCTGCTGACGCACTCCCAATTAATGCCAAGAAAGGCATCTGATCTGGTGGAAGGGGACCACTTGTTCCGTGCTCTCTTTTACCTTGGATTTGGTCCCAATTTAATGATAACATCACTGTGTTTTTCTTGAGAATTGTAATTATTTTATGGAAGTGGGTAGCATTCTGTCCAGCTCACAAGCCTTCCCAAGAGGACAGCAGGCCCCAAGCCTGGACAGCAGCAGGTGTTTTGGAGGGAAGCATTCATTAGCTCCCCCAAAAGCATATGAAGAAAGGCTTGTTTGGCATGGCAGTGGGTGATTAATTTATACCCTGCAGCACGAAGATACCCAAGCTGAAGTATTTTATAATTACAACTGATGGTCTTACTTGTATCTGTACATCAGCTTTTCCAGACTTAGGCTCTGCTGCAACCAAGCAGAGCCAGTTTAGCTTAACTCTGCCGGAATCTGGAAGCAGCTCCGATTAAACTGATGCAACTGTACACACGATGACGGATTTAAAATTAGTTTTTTGTTAAGCTAGTGTTTATGAATGCCAGCTGAGTCACTGCAGTCTGAATTTAAACCAGTTTACTAGAGTTCATACTCAAAATTATTGAGGTTTAGCTAAACCAGTTTAAAACTTAGCTGCAGGGGTGGCGCTGGCTGAGCAAGTCATGCTGCAAGGCTGCCAGGGAGGAGGGCCATGCTGAAGGACAGGGGATGCTCTGGCCACAGCCCAGTTGCCCATTGCCTCTGACATATCCCCGGGGGTAGAGGTGACATGGGTGATGGCTGTGCCTGTCCCTGGGAGGAGGAGGAGAGCAGGAGGTCTGATCCCAGGAGGTGTTGAAGAAATAGAATCATAGAAACATTTAGGTTGGAGAAGACCTCTAAGGCCATCAAGTCATACTAATAACCCAGCACTGCCAAGTTCAACAATAAACCATGTCCTTAAGTGCCACATCCACACGTCTTTGAAGTACCTCCAGGGATAGAAACTCTTACTGGAGTCCCACCAGTCAGCACCAGCTGGGAACTTGTCCCAACACAGAGCTGAGACGTTATTCCCCTTGCCCAAAGACCAACATAAGATCAGCAGATAGAAGCTGGATCTCTTGGACTATTTCAGACAGTTTTTACAACCAAACCTTAGTGACTCTGCTTTCAGGATCCAACCCACACTGGAGAAGGGAGAGAAATATCTAACCATGAAAGATTTTACGATTTCCAGAATGAAAGATCATATAAAATGATGCCATGCAGAATGAGGTCTGGTTGTTTTAAGTATATTCTTTCAGTGCTGTACTGGAGGCTTTGTGTAAGATCCCATAAGGAGAGGTTGAGAGGCCCCTCCCAAGCCCTGAGCAAAGAGGAGGGTCCAGGTGGATGCTGTGGGGCAGATGAGGTTTCCCATGGCAGGGAAGATTGGAGGTTTCCAACTCCTGGAAGACACAGGGTCTGTGCCTCCATCCAGAGGCCTACAAGGAGTGTGGGTGTCCCTTCGTAGGTGGGGACAGAAAGCTGTGCTCAGGGAGGCATCCCAGACTCACGGCAGCACCAGGAGGAGGCACTGAGGCATGGCAGAGCCTGATCCCCCTTCCACAGGGACAGAGGCCCCTGTCTCCTGGCCTGGCCTGCTGATGGGGGCTTGGGCAGATCCTGGATCACTGCTCCACACAGGCACCTCTGCCAAGGCCAGAAGAGGTCCTGGTGCTTTTCTCCTGTATCCTGCCACTTTGGGGGAGGGGCTTTAGCTGTCTGCATAACTGTTGTCAGCAAGAGATTTGGCTTTAAGAACCACAGGCCCCCCTTCGAGGGCTGAGGAGGGCTTTGTGGACACCTGAGAGACACCTCACAGTACCTACAAGCAGGAGATGGAGTCAGGCTCCTCACAGCAGTGCAGGGTGGGAGGACAAGAGGCATCAGGTATAAGCTGAAATGAGAGTTTCAGGCTGTGGAGAAACAGCAGCTGTCCTCCTACAAGGGAGGCAGTGGAGCAGGTCACCCTGAGTGTCCGTGCCCCCTCTGAGGGTTTCAAGCCCCAGCTGGTCCAAGCCATAAGCAGCCTGCTCTGGCTCCAGCACTGGCCCTGTTTTGGGCCAGGAGGTGAGCTAGAGACCTCCTCAGGTACCTCCCAGTCTGAATTATACCATCATCCTATGATAAACAATAAGTGTTTTTAAACAAAGACAACTTTGCATGTACAGCACATTATACTTGGCTCTTAGACTCGATAAGGTCTTGTGGCAGCAAATTATATAAATTGTATAGATTGATCAGTTAACCATCATTTCAGTCAGCATTATTTTCACCCTGACTTTGATTTAAGGAACAAGACTCTTTCATTTTTGAAATCCCATGCACTTGAGAAGAACTTTCCAACATACATGCTTAAGTAAATAACCTTTTTCTGACAGTCCTGAGCTCTCATAAGCTGCCCCTTGAAGACAAATTCCCAACTGAGAACTTTGGGAAACCTGTCCCTTTGTTTATCAGCCCATATAAGACTTTTGGACCCTAATTTTTGGCACATCTTCTAAAGTGTCGCAGCCACATTAGCTTCTATGTGTTCTGAAAAGGTAAATTCTGTCCTTACAAGAAAGGTGGATTATTATCATAGAGTCACAGAATATGCTGAGTTGGAAGGGACCCACAAGGACCATCAAGTCCTGGCCCTGCACAGGACAATGGCAAGAGTCGCGCTTGTTTCTGAGAGCATTGTCCAAGTGCTTTTGGAACTCTGTCAGGCTGGTGCTGTGACCACCTTGCTGGGGAGCCTGTTCCAGTGCCCAGCCATCATATCTATCTTATCCTCCTCACAAGATCAGAGAGTGGCTGACCCATCAAAAGCTTCACAGTGAGTGAAAATCAATACTCAAACAGTATCACCCATCATAGATTTCATTAGCAGAGAAGCAAGATCCACCATCCTTATCCAATTAGGTACAAGTTTTGCTAGAATATAATGGAATTTATATTACCTATGAGCCTTACTATATCAAATTTTGTGTATGTTCTATTTTTAGTTATATCTGTAAAAGAAAAGACATTTTTTGTTTCCAACTTTTATTTATATGTCTGTTTTCTTCTCTCTTTGCAGTAAATTAGTCACTAATTTAATCATCTCTAAGATACATATGCTCGCCCACACCATCCTTCATATGAGTACAATGAGATAAAGATTCATGTTTGCTGCACTGGGGTATAATTAAAGTTTCTAAATTTCAATTATTCCAATATCTTACCATGAGCAATCACATGGCCTTCTGCAATACAAGGAGATAATGTTTTCATTTTAAATGTTTCAGAATTTTCTACACTCATCTTTTAATTTAGCTTCTAGTCTTTGATAACATGGTTTACTTACGTCAAATCAGTAATACACTCCACTGACATGGTTTCTTTTGTTTTGGTTTGGGGTTTTTTCCCTCCTATGGCTATATTGGCAAGTTTCACAGCTAAGCAGTATGACAAATACCATATGTTCACCTTCAGGCCACTATCTTATTTGCTGGTAACTGCAGTTCCTGCTGCTGTAGTTGCTCTATGAAATTAAGAGTGACTATGACACTTTTCTTCTATTAGCTTAAGTCATCTTATGTATCTAGGCAACTTTCTAGAGTCACTGCTCCATGAAATTAATTGAAATATGTGTAGATTCACATTTCACATTGGTAAAACACAAGCAACATTTGAATTCTGAACAGAAATGAAAAACATTTCAATTGGAAAGTTCCCTGCAACAAATTCAATACTTTTCTGCCTTTATTCATTTATTTCAGCCTATTGCTTATGAATCTAATGAAATGCTAGTTTAGAGCCCCATTTTGGTATGAAATGACTCAAGGGAATAGCATGAATGTCCAATTTCATGAGCAATATAGGAAAAATCTGTAGAGCAAGTCCTTTGATTAGTTTATCTAGTGGCTTATAACTTTGCTTTTGAATAAAGAGGAAGAGTCAGACTGATGTAGCAGGAGAGTTTGCTACGAATATTCATGCAAACACTCCTGTCCTAAGTCTTGCAGAGTTTAATGGAGTTATTCCTCTGCCTTGCTTTGATTAATTGACTTTTTAAATGAAGTTGTGTTCATTTTTGTTTAAAGTTTCAAAGAAAGAGGGCACAGAAGAACAACTGACCAAACTGCCATTCCCTGAAGACCAAAACAGCTGTCAATAGGAACTAAGAGTTCAATAGAAAGGCAGGATTGAGCCTTGTATTTCCTAGTCTTTTATCAGTCCTGCTTCCCACAGGACCACAGAAGAAAGTCTGACTAGGTAAGAGATTTCAGGTTTCTTGCTATTTTTAATCTTTTAACAAGCCATGGAGTCCACCCAGGTCAAACTTTTCTTTACTCACTTCTGGGCTAGTCCTGGGCCAAAGGGTTTCATTCCTTGCTCCACTGCCTCTAGAGAAACTTCTCCTGGTTCTTCTCCATGCAGAACACCAGCTTCCTCTTCTCCTCTGACTGCAGAAATCCTGCTTAGTGCTTTGGGCTAACTCTTTCTCTTTATGCTTATACCCTTTATCAGCTGCAGCCACTCACCTGCAGACATGAAGCAGATCTCTAGCTGGCAGCTGCATTGGAAGTTTACAAAACTTTATTAGACACACAGTCTTCCAAGTTAGTAACAGTGCTAATGCTGTAAGGTGAAGAAAGCGGGGGGAAATAGACATCAAATTCCAAGTTAGCAAAAGTGTTATTGCCTTAAGAAAATCATTGGCAGGTTTAGTGTGGGATCTTGCCAGGACTTTGCAGGAGTGAGGGGAGAGAGCTAAAGATACATAGTTGGATGTAATCTATATGCTTAAACAGTAATAAATAGTTCAGTGTGCAGACATAAGGAGGATTTACAAGGTGTTCTTTCACTCAGTAAGACTTTGCTTAAGGAGGTCGATCTGCTCTTTCTACAGTGTGTGAGGAAAGTTAGCACCATAGAGCAGAACCTGTAAAGGTGAAAACAAGAGCTGTCTAGGTAGCAACAGAGACTTAAAGAGCTTTAGATCTGCTTCCCTCCAGGCAGTGTTATTTTGGGCTGACTAGAGATGCCTTCACACCTGTGAGCCCCTTCCTGGAGTAAGCTTTCAGAGAAGCCAGGACAGCTTGCTCTGGAAACAACAAGCAGGTGTTCACCTTCCATGGAAGTGTCCAAGAAAAAATAAGTCACTCAGAAGTAGTGGTGGCACAAATTCTTCCTTGTGGCTTTGTTTGCTTCCTCCAACTTCCAGTGAGATGCATGATAACTGCACATGAAGAGGTTTCAGCTGATGTGGGAATTTTGATGAAATCTAGACTCCTAAATTCACAGCTATTGTCCTGAAAGCCTCTGGCTTAACTGTTACATATTATTAGTAAGAAACTTGATTAGAGACTATGTTTTGGGTCAGTGTATAGAAATATGTGTAGTATACAGAAATTGAGAAAATTAAGAAGGATTTGATAACAAACAGTGTTCTTCAATGAGGATAATTAAAATGTGGGTAATTTTATTGCTTGGCTGTGACAAAAACCAAAGACACTTTGATTTGTGTGTTTCAGGACCATCTAGTCCTTGGATCAAGGGCACAGATCAGGGATTTGAATCTACATTTCTCTCTTCTCTCTCTCTCAGATATGCCTATGTCCCTTTAAAGTTGTAAAGGAGGTAGATGAAGCCTTCAAATAAAGTTATTTTCTTGTGTTCATTTTGAATACAGAAAATACAGGTAATGGCTCTTTTCCAGCTAATAAAGCTGAAACCTTGTGAGACTAAGGTGTCAAAAGGCAAGATGTTAGAACAAGCTGCTACAATTAAGCAGCAGTGTATTTAAAATAAAACTTGGCTGCTGTTCCACCAAGCATTCTGTGGTAACATAAGAACAAAATGGTCATGTAGTTAACAAAATGCACAGGGTTATTTTAGAAGCAGAACTTAAGGTAGCAAATTTCAGTCCTATCTCTAACAAAGGCTCTGTGGCAGCTGTGGAAATGATAAACAAGTTTGTCTAGTGTCACTGTTAAGTTAGAGGATGACACAATAATTCAAGGAAGTTATTAGAAAGCAATAGGAACAGGAAGAGATGTAATACTCATCAATCAACATTGATGCTGTAAAAGAAAGTGGTGTTTTCAATCTACTGACACTTTATTATAAATATTAGCATAGCAATACCTAAAGTAAAATAACCTGAAAAAAATTATTTGGACTTTTAAAAACTACTTTTGTCAAAATTCCTGAAGTGGGGCCTGTTACTGAAATTAGGTATCATGAGGTGAAGGAATTATGACTAAGGAACAGCAAGCCATAGAAAAGCAAGGACTATAGGTAAATATTCAGCTACCATGCTGTCAAAAGGCCAGCCAAGTGATGACCAGAGCTGCACTATGAATGCTGTCAAATACATTTCAAATGATGGAAAAGCTCACCTGAAGTGCAATAGAGTGTGAAAAACACCTAACAAAGGGATCTCACAAAACTGGGTAAACTGGCAGTGGAATGATAGATAGAATATGTCAACAAAAGTATATCATAGACAATATTGCTAGTTTAAAAATGAAAAAAAATCCCTAACCCTTAGGGATGGAAAGGGCCTTCAGAAAGACTCACCAAAGTCCTCTTTACCTGCAGTGATTGTCAACGTGTGAATAGATGTCTAAATGAGAATATAAGCAATAATAAAAATAGTTCTTCATTGTAGATGTAGCATACTTTATTACACATGCATAAGGTTTCTTAAGGCTTAATGTGTGGGTGCATGGGTGGGAGTGCATAAGTACATATATGCAGTGACGTAAAATATTCACCTATCTACAGAGCTGAATTTTTAGAAGCAATAATATTTAATACTATAATCCTGTGATTCAGATGTTCTGTGCAGTCTTGTGGTGTTATACCCTTGAAGTGCTAATCCTTCAGCTATTCTGCCTGTACACATATGCTCACAGAAACATGAACATGCAAATTTCTGATATACATATAAAAATATTTTCCCCTATTTTACTGTATTTTATAACATTCATCCTGCTTATGAACTCCTTACAGAAATGATAAGAAGCAATGAAGGGTTTTCATAGGAATATAAACTGAATAGACAGGGATACCTTGTTTCAAAGAGGAGTTGAATTGTATAAGAGATAGGTGAAATCACGGTACAGAGAAAGGCAGTCAGGTACTGTGTTTAAGGAGAATCTGGTTGCACCTAAAATACAAAAAATCTGAAACCTACAGAGGTATTATCACTGGCAGAGTAAATTTACTCTGTGTAGAACTTACTGCCATATGATAACCACTGAGCCCAAGATTCTCCAGCAGTTAGACAGGTGTATTAATTACAAAAACATTGAACAATCAAGTAAAAAAGAAATTGATGGAGACAAATGGAGACAGCGAGAATTAAAATTATAATCCCTGTAGCAGCCTTCTGTAGGTCTTTTTACAGTGTTTTGAGTGATTTGAGGCACCTGAAAATACAAGTAAGCATTGGATTGATGGATAACAGTGATTTGGCAAGGTAATGCCACAGATCCCAATGTGCTGCATTTCTTTAATTTAAAGTGATCTCAGTAACTTTGATGAGTGCACTTCCATCGGTCTTTCATAGCAACAGGACATGTTATGTTCTAAAGAGTGATCCTTCAGCCTCCAATAAACCTCAAAACCTACAGATCTGTTAAGAATTACAGCTTTTTTTGGTGCCTTAAAGTAGAAGCTGAGCTCTATGCAAGATAGTGTCTTGCAAGATTGCTAACAGTTAGCAATGATGGAATAAATTCAGGGTAGGTAGGAATCCCAAGTGCCTTAAAACCGCAAATCATTCAATCTGATCAAAGACAAGTGAATATCCATTTTGGATTCCTGAAATAGGTGTTGAGTTATATTATTTCTTTCAATGCAGTTTTTTATTTAGCTTATCTATAGTTTAGCTCAATTTTAAAAGTCAAATAGAATCATAGTGAAGTGAAGTGAAATGTTAAGTATAGAATTTTAAACTGAGGCACAAATCTGTACAGTACTTGCCATTTAGGTATTTGCTATAATGCTATACCAGGAACAGATTTTTTGCCTAGAAATTTACCCCCTAGATAAAAAGAAATGTCTCTATTGTGTGTCCCTGTAGTCTTTTGTCATACTAGTTTTGAACACAATTGTTACTAAGTCTGCAAATGCTAAAATGTTAAAACTGGCCATTCACAAGCAGATGCTCTCCACTTATTTAACAGACTTAGGTATGAAATAAATGAAATCTCTTGAAGTGCCTAACATGCTCAGGAACTGCATCTGCATAAATGGAGAAAAGTTCTCTGGCCAGACAGGCCTTTCTAAGTAATTACATTTTTTTCCCCATTTTGTGTGTTAAAACTGTAATCTGGAGTGCTGACTTAGGGGTGGTTACCTCTGTTCAGCATGTCTGGTTAAGTGACTTGATGTTCCTCTGCCTGGTCAGTATGGAGACTGACAGTGCCTGCTTCCTCCTATGTGGACAGTTCTTAGGACCAGGGAAGCCTGCCAGTGACGAGTTTCATTATGGTGCCGTGGGCTGGTGATGAGGGAACTGCTTCAGGGAGGGCTGGTGACTTTGATCCTGTGGTTTGTGTCGTGGGGTTGTTGGCTTATCTTCCCTCTTCCACTATTAAACTTGCTAGCAGTTTTGTCTGTAGCTGCCTAAAGAAATGAGAGACAGAGATTGTGAAAATTAGTGGCCTAATAGAGGACAAAGAGCTCGCAATTATCTTCATATAACCAAAAACCTGGTGTTTCTGGTTTGGGGTTTAATTTCTGTTTCAGTAGAAAATAGGCCCCTCAGGAAAAACTAAAATTGGAGCTTAAGTTTAGACACCAAAGTCAAACAGTTACACTTCACAGATCCACAAGAAAAGAGCCTCCATTTGCTTACTGCTCATGGGACTTCCTTTCCCTTTCCCTTTCCCTTTCCCTTTCCCTTTCCCTTTCCCTTTCCCTTTCCCTTTCCTTTTTTTCCCTGGTTTGAATAAAAAAGGCTAAGAGTTGCTTTATTTGATTCTATCCCCAAATATTTTTAATAAATTGCCAAGAAAGGGAGGCAGAACTTCTTTGCTTGCTCTGCACCCAATCTGTTAGTAGGTAGGTTTTTTCTCATCTGGGGTGAGATGAGATGTCAGGGTCATCCTCTCTACCAGCATCCTTGCCTTCCTGCTACTGCCCCGTTCCAATTGCCCCAGCCCTATCACATCCTGCTGCCCTCTCTCAGGCTGCTGCCAAGAAGAGAAGAGAACTAGAACCAACCAGAAGGGAAGCTTTGAAGTATGTTGGGAGTATTTGTTCCCATTCAGTGGCATGTTCACCTCCTCCCTACATCTCTGCTCAGGGTCCCTTTCCAAAGGTAGCACGGATACCTTTGCATCCTGACCCTGTAATACTAACTCAGAAAAATCCAAAATTATCAAATAATCAAATCATTCCGTGAGGCCAAGTTCTTGCAAGCACAAGTGCCAGCATACACATGGCTGGAGGCAGGAGATCCCCATTCCCATCCGTGTCCTCCTGAGCACAATAAACAGGGCTGTTCCTGAGAACAGCCCCTGATTTCAAGAACTGGAAGAGATCAGATCGTAATAACAACCATGCTGTTCATTGACACAAGGTTCAGTTTTCTTTCTTAACTGAATGAAAGCTACTTTTGCATAGTGTAGGGTGTCACTGTAAAAGATTCATATTGATCCTGAATGTTCCTCCATGTGTTCTGTAACAGCTTTTCTGCAATCACTGGAGATCGCCCCAGAGGAGGAGCAGGGTGAGCTCAGCCAGTGCAGTACATAGAAAACAGCACACTGAATTCTCCTTGTTCTTTTTGTCTTAGATGTTCTGGGCTATAGAAATAAGATCCAAGAACTTCAAAAAGCATGCCTTTTGCCAGATAAATTAAATCAGTCACTCCATATCTGCTCTCTGCAGGTACATGAGGGTGCTGAAGTGAGAACCATGTTAATTTTCTTTGTATTTGATTGAGGACTACTTTATATTGACTAGGGGATCCTTAACATCGTGTTCTTTCATTTTTCTGCATTTGAATATATATATCTTAATATTGCCTTAGAATTTTGTTCCTAATTCTCAAAGTAGGCTAATTGGTATGCTATTTGCCATTTTGGTTGCCACTTTCATTGTATATCAGCAGCAGATATCTATATTTACAGACTAAAAGTGAGTTATAACTCTCTCCATTATTGTAAAATATAGTTTTCCCTTCTTTTTTTTTTCCTCCCAGCAACAGTAAGCTCTTTAAAACAGCCCTTCTTTTTCACAGTCAAAATATCACACTGCATACACTGGAGTTATTCATCACAGCCTATCATTGAAAATATTGTTTGGAAGGTGAGGCAGGTGTTCTATCTCATGTAGATATTCAGATTTTTCCCTCTCTTATGAATAAATACTCAATTTCAGGAAAATGCTCTGAATTGTTAGTATCTGGTGTGCCAGCCTCAGAGAGGCTTTAGCAGCCTCTGAGTTGAGCAAGCTGAGTAAGCAGCAGGAGAGATTGCTCTCCTCCTTCCTCTTGGATCAGAATCCATTCCTAAGAGAGAATGGCTTTCTGGCAGCCTGGCTTATGTGTCCATGGAGAGCTGTCCAGAGCATTTGACCTTTCTTTCAGAAGTGTGCTTACAGGCACATAAAACAAGGGTTGCCTAGGATCTTTGCAGATCTTGGGACATTGATTTCTCCTTCAGTGGTTGTCAGCTCTGCTGGGGTTGATCCCTGGGGTTCTCCCCTCTGGTGTCAGTGTACGAAGCAAGGGTGACAGAGCCATTTGCCAAAGGGCAAAAATACGTTTTAGCTCTTTTAGGTCTATGAAAGGCACTGGGCAATTTGCTCCCTGCTTGCAACTTTTCCCCGTCTTTCTTACTATATGTGCTAATTACTAATGTATGCTGCAGTAAATATTATTTACTCTTCTTCTCTCAGGGCAATTTGTAATTCATAGAGGATGGGAACAGCTGGAAGGCAAAGCACTGATCCTGAAATTTTCTGAGACTAAAGTCAATGATATTTTTATGGTCATCTAATTTTCCTTGGAGTATTTTTTGTTACATTAAGTGGTTGTTATGCACCCATGAGCATGCCTAATAAATGTAGCCACTTCCCTCTGATAAATTATGGGAACAAATTTGAATGCTCATTAACATGTATATATTAACCCTGTGTGAACATTGTAAGGAGTTCTGCAGGGTACAAAATTACCACTGTGGCTTACCCTACTGTTTGGATCTCGGTTTACCACTTGGCAGGATATCAGCCTAAATGGAAAAAAATAATTTCTTTCTAATAATGAAAACTGTATTAATATAAGACTGATTTAAGAGCCCATACCCATGGGCAGTTCCTCTCCTGTCGCTATTATCATTGAGAAGATATTGAGACAAATAACTGCAGAAATTAATATAGTAGCAATAGGAGAGGTGGGGAGGGCCCTCTGTGCCAGCAGCAAACTGAACCAAGTAGAAGTGTCACCTTGCTGTATTTCAAAGGAGACTGGGGTCCTTGGGAACAGCAGCCTTCTCAGGTCCTTTACAAGGCCATCACTTAAGTTTTTTTCTTTAATATAATCCTATTTTTCCATAGCCACATACAGAAGTTTTTGTTGTTGCCATAAGCTGAGGTACAGTCTCTTTCAGGCAAAGGAATATTTTTCTTCTAGGAAAATTCAGCAGGTAAGAGGTTTTTAATCATAATATGCAAAATAAGTCAAAATGAGTAATTTTTAAAAGTAGCTTTTGATCCAGTATAGCTTTTTTCCCAGGAGCTTAGATCAGATAACTGGTTGCATTAATTGGTACTCAGTGTAGGAAGAGATGCTAAATACTTCTGCCTGTCAATTCACCCAAATGTACAGAATAATTCAAAAAAGTGCATGCAGTAACTGACAGGAATGAATTCTGAAAGAGCTGACAATCATGAATAATGCAGCAAGATAAAAAAAATGTCGTGGTTAAGAGGTAGTTCAGAGGCTCCTCTACTAACACCTTCTTTAAATGTATTGTTCATAAATGGAGCTTTTCCTATGAGTTTCACTAAATTAGACAGCAAATTATGAAGGTAAGCTTACAAGACTGGTATCACATCTGAAATGTCTGAAATATAAAAACCTGGGACCTGGGTAGGAAGCTCTACTAAAATGACATGTTTGTAATTGTAAAACAAATATTATATCTTTGCTGTCTGTATGTATAACAGAGACAGGTTTCCACTGATTGGACTAGAGACACAGTAAAAGAGATGCTTCTGCACAGACTACTTTATTTGATGAACTACCAACTGAGGTCCAGTAGAAAGCATCCCAGTGGCTTCAGTGGATGCTCATGAGGGAATATTTTAATATTCCTTATCTTAAGCATGTAATTTGAATATGTAGGTGATGCCAGTATTCCCCATAGCTTCAATCAACACATCATTCTCTCTTGTTTGACTGTAGTTTTTGTAGAGTTACTATTTCTGTCTGCATACATTTCCTTTTCACCTTTGTCAGCTTAATGTAAGACTGCAAGAATAGAGGTACTGAGTGTTGCCAAATGTTCCCCGACAATGACCACAAGCAGAAAAGTCAGAGTAGAACATATGAATATTTTAAGGAAAGTGTGCTACCTTCCCAGGGTGGTCTCTTAGCCTCCAACAATTTACAACTCCAAGACTGAGCTCACAACTGGTGACCCTGTTTCAGATGCACTCAGTGGGTGTCTCTTCCATAATGTACCCATCTGTACCAGGAATCACTGCCACTCCCTATCAGAATGACCTCCACAGTTTATTGTGAAAACTGTCCTTTTACTCCTACTCCTATACTTTTGAACAGTTTCATGATTTTGGTGGGGTTTTTTTGGTTGGTTGGTTGGTCGGTTGGTTTGTTTTGTTGTTCCCCAGCCCATGTGGAGATTTATCCAATAGTTGCTTAGTTTCCTGAAGAACTGTCAATGCCTGAAGATGGCCTGGAGTCGGTTGAAAGTCTAGTGAATGCTACTGGGGTGCTTTCTGTCTTGTTCAG
>WEKY01004428.1:14041-24304 GCA_013390045.1 Picathartes gymnocephalus | reverse complement strand
TGTTATTAGCCAACAGGAAAATAACAATGCAGATGGAAGCTAAGCTTGTCATTCAAAAAATGTATTGTGCATAATGTAACTGAGTAGATCCATCAGGCACAAATGGGGTGCTGCAGCTGCAGTAGTAGTATTAACTAAAGACAGTAAAAGACCCAAGCCTCATTGATGATGCAAAATCTCATGTAAAAATAATCTCACTATGTCTTGGGGAAAAACAAGATGGCTTGGTAACATACTGGTATGACCTAACATTCTAACACCATAAATTAACAGCAAAGCACCGTATCTTAAAGATATGCTATGACATTATCTGAAAATGTAATACAAATGTTTTTCAGTTTGCTGGAACACAAAAGGAGCATGAATTCAGCTGAGATTCTATATCTGATATAGACAAAAAAAAAAGAATAAGGAAAAAGAAGAGAACTATAAAGCAGGGACAGAAAAGTGATTACACTTCTATTTAGAAAATCAGGAAGGTATGGTTGTAATGCTATGTTTAATTCTAGTGTCCATCTTTGGAAAAATTATATTGAAAAATTGAGGTCTTCAAGAAAAAAAAGGTTATTATTTACTGCAAAAAGGGTTAAGAGTAGACTTCAAAACAGTGAAGTATGTAAATACTTATAAAAGATCTATTAGAATTTAAATCTCTACTTTAAATCAAGACCTGTGAACGTATGCAAACAAATATGGACAAGAGGTTCAGTTTTACTTTTACAGGTAGAAGAATTTATTACAGGAATCTCTTCCCTAGGGAATGAAAGATTCCCATTTCATTTCACGATGCTAAACCCTTTTTATACACGCTATTTCAAAAAACCAGTAGAAAATACAAGAACTAAAATCAAACCTACATTCTGAATTTGTTCAAGTGATGCATATCAAAGAATCTGTCTTGTAACAGAGCATGTTCATTATCTGGTCTCAAAACATACTCACTTGCAGCTGCTTTTTCAAAAGCTTTCGTTTAAAGCCTTCATAAAACATGAACTGTATGGCAGGATTGAAGACCAGCAGCAAGGAGGGGAAAGTACCATTCCACAGAGCTAAGACTCCTTCATCTCGTATTATCTGATGAAAGGCATCTGAGACAAAAGGTGGGGGGAAAAATCATTAACATTTTGAGTACAAAACTCTGAATATAAAAGATATGAGAAGTTATTCTTAAAGCCTAATACTCAAAGTGTATAAGAATCCACTCCGGTCTTCTATGCAAGCATTTTTCTTTCATTTTAATCCAGAAGTTAACAGAAAGGTGGTAACAAAGGAGGTTCTTGCTCGCATCACCATCAACATAAACAAAACTTATCATCTGGGGGGGCAACCCCCTTTTTTTTTCCACAAGTGTGGCATCCACGTTTAGGCCTCCCAAATCTTCTTCAAAATTACAATAATATTAATTTTGTTGGTTTTAAAAGGAAGACAGTCTGAACATGTGAGTGACTAAGAGATTAAGGTGAGTGAAGTTTAATTTTCAGACTGTCTTTCCAAACTCAGACTCCCAGCTGCGACTTCATGGGGCTCACTACTGCTCCATTATCTGCATGATAACATATTTGCCCTTGCAAAAGGTATTTTACTTACAGGAGTGCACACTGCAGACTCCTAATTACCATCACAAATAGCCAAGTCCAGTTTCCTGTAAAACTCAATGACTGCAAAGTGAAAGGGTAGCATAGAGATTACAGGGTGAAATCAGTTACATGAATAAAAGTCTTCAAAGTCCTTGATACATTTCATTTCATTAACTTCTCTTTGGTTGAAGACAAGAGGTGCTTACCTATTATGCCTCTGTAATTGGTTGGTACAATGTCTTCATTTCTGAATTTTGCTCCCTGAAGCTTCAGGCGTGTGTTCACTACCCAGAGAGGGGTGGTCAAGAGTACATTCACTACTCCTAATGCAAAACACAGCACAAAGAAAATCAGCATGAAATAGAAGATTTCAAATGTTTTCTTATCACCTTTTCCCCCCTGATTCACATGCCACTGAAATTTCTGGTAGGAAGAAGGAAAAAAAACCAAAACAAAGTATGGGAAAAGTAAACAATAATTTGTACCCAAATTCCTGCAGCCTTTGTTCCAAAATATACTTACATGGAATTTTACCACAGACATATAGTCAATTTAAGAATTTCCTTCCTTACTTCCCACCAGCTATTCAGCGAGTCATTACACCTACACTGAAAGTATAAGAAACTACCAACTCCCCCTCACCCCAAAAAAAACCCCAAACCCAGAGGCCTTTTTTTAGAGTTTTTTGGGGTTTTTTTTAATCAGCTTGATTCTATGCATTCACATGAGCAACAGTCCCTAAAGAATATCACTGGCAAACACAAAGCCCACAGTGGTAATTTTTCCCAATGGATTTGCCAGAAAAGTCACTAATGTTATCATCCCTTCAAAGAAGACACTGCAGCATCCACATAAGAGGATGGAATAAAAAAGAACATATGGTCCCATTGGACCTGCATATATCTAGAACTTCCTGTCACTTTCAGATGACAGCCCAAAAACTAAGTCTGAAAACTGACACCCAAATGCTTACATTAAAATTTCTAACTTACTGTTGAAATTACTTCAATTGGCATATATTTTTTCCTCTGAAAAAACCCAACTATCACCTCTCCCTGTCACTTGTCTTCAGCATCTCAGTGATGATGCTTAGATATCTGGGAAGCACCACACCAGATGCAAATATCACACTAAGCCACAAGAGCGCTGTGCTTTGTGCCAGAATTCACAACAGGAATGGTTTATTCATCTCCTTAGGAGGCCTGGATGACAGAGGAGTAATTAGAAAGAAGCAGGTCTGCATACAGTGGGAGGTGTGAGCACTCAGAGTGACCTCCACAGGACTTCATAAAGAAAAGCATTAGATAGAATATACCAAAAATACATTCTTGACAAAACGGAGATTTTTAAGTATTACCTGCAACAACCCCAAGAACTAAGTCTTTTCCAGTGGTTGAATGTTGACCTTTGACCCAGAGGGCTTTAAGACTATTAAATGTATAAAAATAAACAAAATTGGAGCAGCAAAGGCTGGAGATAACAGGGAACCATCCTCGATATGGTGCCAACCTAATGGAGAGCAAAAAGTCACAGTAAGAATCAGGAAAGTATTCATGTGATATGCCTGATTTTGTGTGTTGGTGGGGGATCACAGAGATACAGTGCTGTATACTACAGAAAATACTAACTAGATATGTCTTTATCAGCAAGGGTAACAAACCATACTTAACTCCTGAATAAGGAAAAAAACTATCTGAATTCTCACACAATATTTAAAAATTGAAGACTAGTTACTGAAATTCATATACTCCACCTAGGAGAGTTTTGCAAAGGATGCAACGTGGGGACACAAGATACACAGGTGGGAAGAACTTCTAACAAATGGCTTACTGTAAAACCTAGGGCAAATCAGACAGGTAAGTGAGAAAAAGACATTACCTAGCTAAATTTAACTAGATTAATCACAGATGAAAAACTAAATATCATCTAAATCTGTCCTGATTTAGGAATGATTTCGTAACAGCTGACTAACAAAGCTCCCTTCTCTGACAGGCCTGATGATCCTGTAAAGCAGGGACACCTCAATAGCTGTCCTACATTCCCAACACATTCTACAACACATCCAAAAAAAAGATAATGATACACATCTTCACTGGAGTTGCACAGAACAAGCAGAGAGCTGATATTATGCTAAAGGCATAAAAAAATCACTCCAACAGCAGTAATTATGGAGCCTCTTTAGTATTTATTAAAATACTGGGAGCACATAGAATTTAAGGATCTCCAATAAGACTGTAAAAGAGACAAGGCTGGTAAACACCACATCTGACTTTTCTTAAAACATAAACGCTACTTTTTTGTCTCAAATCCATCAAGTGTTTCTCCCTCCCATGTAGCTGGGAATACACCTTATTACTAAGACTGCTTCTGAAGTTACAGGCTTACCTAACCATAGAGTTACAATTACAAATTAACTGACTATGCAGTTATTCATAAGCCAAATTAAAACAATCCTTGCATTACCTATCTCTTCTGTGCGGGAAAAGAGGGAAACATCCTCTAGGGATCATGTCCTCTAATTGAGAGTGTTAGTTTGGGCTTAGTTGATGTATTAAAAAAGACTTCTGATGATTTCCAAATTAAAGATCTTGCATACAAAACACAAAACTAAAAGATAACCCACAAGTTTATTTTAATGAGTTGTCAGTAGTAGCATCCATGATCCACTGCAATCTTGAGAAAAACTTGGTGTACACTAGTGAACACCTTCCAGATCACCTAAAAAAGGATGAAAGTGCTTTAGGCAAAGCAAAGTTGTTTGATAAACTTCTGCAGGAAGTCCTTTAGCTCAACCCATTTGCTTTATCTAGACGAGAGAAGCAGTCTCACAAAAGTATGGTAATGAGACTCTACAAGCTAATGTGAACAAAATGTTTATGATCTCACATCACATTTCAGATTTGTTGCTGTTTGGACTTTTTTTGTTACTTCAGACACATTTCTAAATTAGTACCATTGCTTCATCAGTCCTTCCCAACACCTTTGGAAGAAGCAATGTTCCTCTCTTGCCAGAGCTACTGATTTTTACGTTTCAAAGTTGGAAAAGTAGGATGACCACTTTTGCAGTCTTTCCACCTCAGTTAACTTCTTTATGCTTTTTTCACTCTTTTTTTTCAAGTGACGTTTACTTGCCACCCTCACACATGACAGAGGTAATGTGGGAATCTGAACAAGAGAGATCAGCTGGATCTCCTCATGCGTACAACTGCCCAAGTTCAAAGGTGACACAGCATCACGGGCCAAGTTAAACTTTTGTCAGCTTTAGTATCCTAGAAGCTCTAGTCTCTTTAGGAGTTCCGGGGATTCAGTTCGGAAAATACATCAAACAAGGACAGGCATACAACTGTTTTTACCAGCCAGCTCAGCTCAGACTATGACAAATACTAAAGCACAGCACTGCTGAAAGTTAATCGCTTTTAGATAGATGTTGAATCCCACCAGCATAAAGTGTCATGTGGTGTTTACTTCTACATGCTTAGGAGAAGAAAAAAACCTTCCAACTGGGAAATATGTCTCAATTCTCCTCTTGAAAGTGGCTCAGTTGTCCAGGAGTTTCATCTTGGTTATTGAGAAACTGACACACCCAAGAATCCAGGCAGACAAAGCTGGTTGATCAGGTGTATGAAGGTACATTTGCATTTCTGAGGAGGCATAGCTACCTCACTAATGAAGGCACAGTTACATCACTGAACAGATCAACTGCATAAGGTGCTCAAGAAAGTTAATCCTAGTTAGCTAAAGAGGAACACATAAGATTATGCAAGTCATATCACACTTGTGTGGAGACATTTCAATTCAGAATAAAAATCTGTCCACAGATACAGGCAAAGTGTTCTACCTTAAAAGCATATTCAAACTAGTTTTAGAGCTTGTCTACAAGAAGACAAGCAGAAAATTAGGATCTACTCACAGGCCTTCTTCTTTGATTATTTCTAAAAGGACTGCTGGTGTTGTCTTTGACTTCCGCTTCTCATCAACTGGAAAACAGAAGAATCAAACTTTTAGATGATTCAAATTTTTAGCACTCTTTTTCAAGTCCTTATCCTTGCAATTCTGAATATACCCTACAAGCACATGTTTCTTCTTCCTCATAAAGGACAGAAATTCCCTATTTCTCCTTACTTTCATTTGCTAGGTAAGACTACTTCCTTTTTTTATTCTTCCCCAGACCGGCAGGTTCTACTGTGCTCCAGAGTATCTATAATTACCAGTTTCTAATAGTTGTGACATGAAGGTAGGTTCCCCTTAGGTAGAGGGCTGGAATTGGGCCTGCCTAACCGCTCTCAAAATTTTTCCTTGGACAGCAGTAGCAGAGCAATCTCCTACAGTTCAACTGCAAACAGCTAAGCCTTAGCAAAGCAGCCTCCTCCTGCACTGAAAGCTGTTCATTTCTCCACCACATACTTCTGATGACCTGGCTGATGATCTCCCTCCAGTTCTTAACAGAGCTTTAGTCACAGCACTAAAACTCTTGGTGATTCTGGGACTTTTGATTAAGAATTTTAGAACAACACAGTTTATACCTAGATGCATTTTTGTAAATATTGGATATTCCTAATCCCAGTTCTAACTCTGATTTTTCCCTTTAAACCATCCTCAGGAATAATTCTAGACTTGTTTTTCATTATATTGCCCTTGCATTTTGAAGTGTTCTCAGCAGCCAAAAACAAGACATGTATTATCCTGTGCAATCTCACGTATTTGTTTTTGTCTTTGGTCTTAGATAATAATTTAAAAGCCATGTCTGTCCACAGAGCACACAGCCCTTTCAGCTAATTAAAAGGTTGCACAACTTTCAAAAGGAAGAATCACCTTCAACTGGAAAAATGGTGTTAGTGTTACGCAAGCAAGACTCCTGTTCACGTAGAACACCCCTCTAGAACCACCCTTACAAGTGCCCAGGCCAAGATGAACAGACACACCATTGTACAAAGAAACTAGATTTTGACACTTACCCTGAAGTCTAAGCCTAGCTGTATCCAAAGGAAAAAATACAGTCATTGCAGTCATACTGCCCTGAAAAACAAAATAAACTCACTATATAGTGTATCAGTTGCTTACACAGTGCCTGCTAGATTCTTTGTAATCCTTCACTTCTCACCCAGAAACCAGTCTGCTGAGCAAGTTTAAAAAGGGGATAAACTCCATACATAACACATTTTTTTGGTCCCATACTTACAAATGATGGGCTTTTCTTTTTCCTCTTGCATTAGATCAAACTAAAATTAAAACCAAATAAAAGCTTTTTGCCAAAAGAGAAAGTTTTTGAAGCCTGAAATTTGATCTAGAGGGCATCAGGAAACGAACATATTGCACTATCTTTACCTCTCATTAGCCTCAAAAAGGCCCTGGCTTGATGTAAACCAGTTTTCCATGCATCAGGTGGCTGCTCAAGCTGTGGCACCTCTTCCATTAGCAGCTGTGCAAACTGTTTAAATGGTGGGAAGGTCTGGGATACAGCAAGTCAGTGCTGTGTTTAAATTGCAGTGCACAGTGTGACTTGAGCTTTTCTACAGCTGTCTTATGCCATACACTTAAGTGAGCTTTGCCTCTGGAAATACTCCAACTCCTGAGCAGTCTGCTTGGACCTACCTCTACAACCAGCAGGAGAGGATTATTTTTCTGGTGGTGTTTCCACATAAAACAACTCTGGGTTGAAGTCTTAAGCACACTTAAGTTTCTCCAGTTTTCATAACACCAGGTAGCAGATGTAAGACTTGGCCACTATTACCTGGTTATTTTAACCCGTTTAGTTTGGGCTCTTGCCAAATCAGTTGGTTCTGCTCTCCCACGTACTTGTCCTGTGTCTGCTCATTCTCAGTACCTACCATGTACCCAGGTGGACAGCAAGAGGATTAATGAACCCATCTGACTGAAAATTTGTAAAAAGTATATTTCAATTAGAAGGTCAGTGCCAGCACAAAAAAATGCCAGAAAGAGCCATAATACTTCCCCTACTGAGAGCTGCATTATCACAATTTTGAAGACAGTCTCAAAACACAGTTACACCTATGCACAGAACCAGACTGCACAGTCACTACAACTTTCAGCCTTCCCCTGCTCAATTTATCCTGCTTCCATCCTTTCAAAGTGAGATTTATCCTGGATCCTAGTCTCAATGCAATGCACCACATAGCACACACACTCTTGCACTCAAAATTAGAAAATGGAAATGAGGAAATTGTCAGGTAGTGTCACACAGCACACAACGGATTTATGGCCACAGACACACAATAGTCTATTTCAGTTGGAAGGGACCTGCAATGATCACCCATTCCTGCTGCCCCCACCCCACTTCAGGGCTGACCAAAAGCTAAAGCACATCTCTCTCAGCAGCCTGTTCCAGTGCTTGACTGCGAAACTGGCTTAAAACTTATATGGAACTATACTTCAAGAGAATATCATGAGATAACTGAAGTGACCCAAGAGATCATTGCACATAAAATACAATTTGTACCCACTCCCCTTCTTTTGGTAAACTGAGAGAAATAGAAAAGCCAAGTTACTTTTCTCCTGGGTTTACAAATGGAACAACTCAACTACATGTTGAGGAGGCTGCCAGAAGCATCATATGGAAGAGACAGGATTTCATGACTAAAAGAAATCAGCATCTGTTCCCCCACAACAAAAGCCCTCAAGATGGACTCAGATTCCTTGCTAAATTGCACTTGACCCCAGCAGGTAAAGTAAGTTATACTACTGATTGCAGGAACAGATGCTGCCATGTATTAGCCTGCAGTGCCGGAAGGCTGAGGCTTCACTGTCAGCCTTCCCACCACCTCCCTGTCAGCACTGGATCTTGGTAGTTTGCCAAGTCACATTACCACTGAATAATCACAGGGACAGGTACAGACTGGTTCATGTAATCCCAGGCTCTTGGTCAACTGTCTCCTCCAATCTGGCGGCATAACTTTCTGGGCACCTACACAATGATGCAGACACAGAAACTGATCTGGCTGAAAAGCAACTTTTTCCACTGGGCTACTTCTTCAGTTACATCAGTTCACTGACCAGTCACAGCACCAGATAAACAACTGTGCAGTAGCCAAGAGGTGGCCAGAACAAATGGCCTTGACTACTGCCAAGATGATGTGCAGAACCACAGCCTGAAGCTTGGTTTTTTAAAAAATAGTAATAACAAAAAATTTAAAACTTATTAAAAAATGTAAATACTATTTTTCAGCCACCATTCAGCCAACAAAGCAGCCTGACTGCTGCTATAATACTCCTATAAAATTCTCATCCCTATGGCTTTTGCAACAGGAAGATTACGTTTTAGCTACATGCAGAGTTAAAGAATACTTATGTAATTCAATTGAAGTTCACAGGAAATCAAGTACTGTTTTGGGTTTTTTTTACTGCTCACAAAACTATTCCTTCATCTCAAATCTGACTAGGTTGCCTAGAAGGTATATAAAGTTTCATTATATTAGAATACAAACAAAAGTTATCATGTTGTGGTCTGACGTGCTTCTGATGCATTAGCTCAACACAGTTCTGCGTTTATGGCTGGATTTATCAGCTTGGTTCACACCACGAACTCTGTTCAGGGGCACAACCTGATTACAGCGATCTGTATTTGAAGTGAGAAGCTAACAGCAAGGCCTAGAAAGTATCACTGACTTTTGTAGAAGCCAGCAAAAGGAGAACAGGTACTATTTCAATAATGAGATCATTTGAAAGAGTTCCACTTTCTGAAAGTGGAAACAAAATTCCCAGTGCCTTTGATGTTTAAATAAGCAGACTTAAAACAATTTAAAGAGCAGACAAAAATTCTGTGCTTATTTATAATAAAACCAAAACATCCTCTAGAGTTGTTTTTTTTTTTTCTTTTAGAATCAGCATTTATAACAGAATCACTGAATTGTCAGGGTTGGAAGGGACCTCTGGAGATGAGCCAGTCCAACCCCCCTGTCAAAGCAGTGTCACCTAGAGCAGGTGACACAGGAATGCATCCAGGTGGGTTTTGAATGTCCCCAGAGAGGGAGACTCCACGACCTCCGTGGGCAGCCTGTTCCAGTGTTTCTCGTTCAATAACATTTAGCAACTTTCATCCTACAGGAGACATGAGGAGTTCTTTCTATCCATCAGTATGCCAAATCCAACATGCTACATGCACTAAAATTCTTAATCTGTTGGAAGCAGAAGGCTGATTTACTATTTAGTGCTAGCACTCTGAAAATAAAAATTCAAGGGCTGGGCACACTAGGAAATCTACATAAATTAAATGCGACTTTTAAATTTACAGACATCACATGAAAAATTAAATTCAGTAACCAACACAAACCATCTCTGGCTGCACCGCGCTCGCTTTACGTTTTGATTAACACCTATGCGCTGCCTCACCCTTCGCAACTCCTAAGCACTTACGAGGCCGCGGCAGGAGGATGATGCTCGGTACAGCTCTGGGATTACACAGCCGAGGTGCTGCCCCTCTGCCTGAGCTTAGATTTTCACCGCTGAAGTGATGCCCAGCTCCAGGGCATCAATCGCATCCAGATGCGTCGACCCGGCTTTCTGAGGGGCAGCTGCCTACAACTCCCGCTGGCTCAGAGGCGGCTCCGGCTGCTCAGGCCCAGCGCCGGCCTCCAGCTTCACCTAGCCCCGCGCCTGTTCCCCGGCCCGCCCCGGCCGAACAAAGGCTGCCGGCGGCCCGCGCCCCCCGCCAGGCCGGCATGGCCGCTCC
>WEKY01004428.1:0-13973 GCA_013390045.1 Picathartes gymnocephalus | reverse complement strand
CCCGCCATGGCACCCGCCCTGTCACGTGCGCGCCGGCGGCCCCGCCCCGCGCGGGCCCCGGGCCCGGGGGGAACCGGCGGAGGCGCCTGGGATCGTTCGTGGGGCTTTTCGGAAACATACGGTATTAGGGTATCCGGGAAATGCCTTCTTGTTCCTTCCTCTGTAACTGCAATAGCGCATTTTCTCTCCACCAGCAGCTTCGCTTCTCTTCGAGAAGAGGCCACCGAAAGGGGAGCTCGTCAGTGGCTATCAGCATATGAAGGGAGATGGTGGTGAGAGGATGGAGCCAGGCCCTTCTCAGTGGTGCCAAGCAATAGGACAAGAGGCAACGGGCAGAAACTGATACACAGGAAGTTCCACCTGAACATGTCCAATTCCACCTTTACTGTGCAGTGACCACAAACTGGAACAGATTGCCCCGAGAGGTTGTGGAGTCTCTCTCACTGGAGATTTTAAAGAACCATCCGGACACAATCCTGTGCCATATTTAATAGCAATAGTGTCGTTATTCCCTTTTTTTTTTTTTTTTAGCAATTTCACTTGAGAGTCACAGAACAGTCTGAATTGAAAAGGACGCAGAAGCACCATCAAGTGCTCTGGGCTGTTCAAACAGGGAGGCTGGACCAGGTGACCCACTATGGTCCCTTTTCAACATGACCCATTTCGTGATTCTGTGATTCCCTTTCCCAAACATTTTAACATAAGCATTTAATTACATCAAGGAAGCAATACTAAACTTCAGACTCTGATTCTGCTTTTTGCTAACTACAGTCCCTTCTACCTACATAAGGTACAGTATCTTCAAAGTAACACAATTTCAAGATAATAGTTTCTTCTTATTCCATGTGGACTAATCGAGTCTGATGCATTTTCAAACATCAAGGGATGCTTAGCCTGAAGAAAAGGAAGCTATAGAGGGAGACCTTATTGTACTCTACACATTAAAGGAGGTTGTAGCAAGGTAGGGGTCAGCCTCTTCTCCCAGGTAACAAGCTGCAGGAAAAAACAGCCTCAAGTTGCACCAGGGGAGGTGTATATTGGATATTAGGAAAAATTTCTTTAATGAAAAGGTTGCCCAGCCCTAGAACAAGCTGTCCAGGGAAGTGGTTGAGTCACTATCCTTGGAGGTATTTACAGCACATGTAGATATTGCACTTGGGGACATGGTTTACTGGTGGATGTGTCAGTGCTGGGTTTGTGGTTGGACTCAAACTTAGAGGTCTTTTCCAAACTAAACAGTTCTATCATTCTGGGTTTTTTACTCCTCTTCCCAGTCTGTAAGCCCTTGCTCCTCCTTTGCCATCATGCTGAGAGCCTGCAGCCGAAGCACACAAACAGAACATCTCCTGGCTTGTCACACCCTTTGGGAGCTGAGGGTGGAGTGAGAAGTCCTAGCAAGACAGCACTAGACACAGGCAGCTGGCCAAAGCACAGGGGAGCTGTGGCTCGCTGCAGTTAGGGCACACAGAGACAAGGCTATCAGAGACACAGTTTGGGAAAATATCAATAATCCTACAGCCTCCTCTTAAACTTGTATATAGGAGAAGTTCCACAAGTATGAAGGAGCTGAGGAAATTAAATGAGTTTGGACATGCCACAATTCATAACAGCACTCGGGACATGATCCCCATGTCTGTTCACATCCTGTTGGGTTTTTTCCCATTCTCATGTCTTATACTGGTTTCCAGATTGCTTCAAGGTTTTGCATGTGTTAATAACCACTCCCCTTTTGTCAGTTTCACCTATACTTCTGAAAAAAACCTATAATTAAAGATAGGAATAAATACTCTCTTTAGCTTTGATTCCTGTTACTCCTGGGCTCTTTGGTTTCTGTTTTTACTCCATCATCTTTCGTTCTCTCTTTCTGAAAGAAAGAGTAACTTCATGACTTTTGTCTTCGTAATTTCAGTTCTTAGTCCTTCAACCTCAACTCCCCAGCAGCCTCTTATTTGAGCTGCAAGAGCTCCTAGTGCTGACACCTGTGGTAGGAATCACCATACCATCCGTTACTTAAACAAGGACAGGGCAGTTGGAACATTACGCTCTTCCCAAGAGCTTCTATCACACATTTGGGTAAGCCATTCCCTTTTGAGGTGTTTCTTCATCAGGTGACTAATATGTAAGATGTCCTGTTATGGATGCACCCCTTCTGACTGAGTGGCAGTACTTTGGTTCAGGCATCACCAAAAGAGAGGCCTGACTGAAATCATCCCTGCAGTGCAAGCCCCAAAAAGTGTCCTAAGCTGTATCTTAGCCAGGAAAAAAGAAGTTTAGGCCCCTCTTATCAGGAGGTCACAGTACCAGCCTGAGCTGGGAGTAGACAGAACTGAAACTACTGCAGCTGCACACCTGCACATACACCAAATGGGGCTCCCACTATGAGTCAGTCATTTTAGCCTCTAAATAAATATCTGTAGCCCCCATGAGCCCATTGGGCTCTCCTGTACAGCAGCAGGCTGCTCAGCAATGATCTCCCCATCAGACAGGGGTGGTTCTTAAGGTTAATGCTCAAGGTTGAAAGATCCCCTTACCAAACATCTGAGATCTATAATGAGGAAAGTGACATTTTACATTAAGCCTAAAAGTATATTGTATACAAGCAGCAGCTTTTATAAATCAAGCTATAACTTATTAGAAGTATAGTAAGTAGTAGAGTGTTTGACCAGAGTTTAAATTATTGCTTAAATAATAATTTAAAGAATTGTTAAATCACTGTTCAATTACTGTTCAGTTATTGCTTAATAACAATTCACTTTTCATTTAGGTGTCAATTAATTATCTTTGATCATCATTTAAACCTTAATAAAACCATTTTAGTTACACCCACATTCATATACTCTTAATAACTCACCTGTGACACACTCCGACATGCAAAAGACTCAGACCTTAATTTAGAATTAAGGCGTACACAGGTCACTGGCTAGCTCCTCTCACTAAAGCAGGCAGGAACAGCTTTACAAATCCAGGGAACAATTATGCAACGTGACTGCACAATCAGGTCCATGAACTTCCAGGAGAAATGCCTCAAACAGGACACAGACTCCCATTACTGCTGTTCTTTGTCGTTTTGTTGCTTTTCTGTAAAGGGAAACTTTCACCAAAGAGTCAGTTTGTACTGCAGACTGGAATTCCATCAAAAACGTGCACCCAAATAACTCTATGCTATTTCTACTATATTTAGCAATATTTTTAAGACAACACTATGCCCTGTATATATTGCAATACAGAGTATCAACAGGTAATACACGATTGCAATATTCTAAAAGCAACTTACTTTATTTTTGGAACATACAGACCTAGTGAAGCTGTCCAAGAAACACGAGGGCACACTACAGATTAAGTTAAACAAGATTTACCTTGTATTCTACCAAGGGGAAAAAAAAAGGAAACTACCTAAAGATCTACCTAAACCTACCTACATAAAAGGTTTCATGAAGATATGGCCTTAAGATCTTCACAGAAATGCTGCAAATTCACCAGGTTCCCAGGCAAACACATAATATGCACGGGTGGGGTTTAAGGAAGGATAGAAGGCATAGGAAAGTTACCTACTTTTCCACAAATCTGTCAATTCTACTGGAAAGCCTGGAAGAAGTGAATTAAGTCAAGCAACTACAAGTACAAACATATTCTCTGTACATGAACTGTATCTTTGTAATTTCTTGCTTGCGTAATTCTGTTAGGCTCCTGTACAAGGAGGTAATCGATCGGGAGAAACTTTATTCTTGATGGATTTTCTTTGGCTGACCCAAACTTTGTTTCTAATTCACGACAAGGAATGAGGATACTGTTGGTGACTCCAAAGGTCAAATTTACTGCTTCTGCACTGTGTCCTACCTTTGCAAGTAAAGAATGAACTCTGAACTTAAACTAATTCTACACAACTACTCTCCTTATTCTAACAATAATTTAAAAAAGAAATCAGAAATACTTATCTCCTTTATTTTTATTTAGAAATTCAATTCATTAGAGAGTGTAAACATGTTAAGACAGAGTTTAATTACTACTTCCAAAAGGACTTTCTGAACCTATTGCAAAACCTTATCTCTCAGAGAAGGTGGATAAACAGGATTATACTCCCAGTACATCATAGATAAAGGCAACTAGAAATTAACAAATGAGATTGCATGTGCTGACAATTTGAATTCATTAAATAGAGCAATTTGATCACACCAACTTGTCAAGATCAGGCTTAAGTATTAAGGCCTATTCCAGAATCAAGCATTGCAATCACAAACATATTAAAAAGCACATGTGTGTAAACTTTCCCTGAACAGATTTTGACTGAGCCTCTAGAATTATGCAGAATGTTCCCTATGCACTTCATCTAGGTCCAGTGACATCAGAAATTCTTTTCATTTTAAATTACTTGCATTTGCCATTATTACATTTAATCTTCTGTCACGGTACCTGCTCAACAGCCTAACTAGACCAAATGTCCCTCAGACACCTTTAGTTTTACACAGACTAAGTAATGAAACACAAATTTTGTTGCCTTGATGTTGTTGTTCTTTCCCTCATGCACCTGATAAATGTCTAACATCAGTTCTAAATGCACTCTTTTTTTGTTTTATTTTGGTAAAAGCTAGTAATTAATTCCAGTTCAGAATCTTGCTTTTTCTGATTTGAAAAGTTTTCACGCAAGAGACTAGAGAAAAAATGTGCCAGAATACAAAATAGCTTCTGAAAAATCTATTTTTTTTCAAGAACTTTTCCTCATTGTAGGATAACACACAGGTGTGAGGGAAAATCATCTTGTAGAACAGCTGTGTTAATTTTTCCTTATAAACTCTTAGCAATAAGCTATATTTTAGACCAAATTTTTAAAAAAATCTGAAATACGAAAGCACAGGTGGTTTTCTTTTCCAAATAAGAACTAGACACTAGTGGCTGAACATCAGAATGGTTTTTCTCTAATGAGAGGCAGTGCAGCTGGCAGCAGCTCAGACACTTCATTCTCAATATAGCAATTTGATATGTTTCCATCTAATTCTGATGACTTCCTAACAACTTGTACCTTCATCCTATTTTAAAAGCTAATTTTATTGAATCTGGTTGTTACATGGTATCAGCTATGATATTTTTCCTTCTGAAATGTGAAATGCAAATTCATTCACTTCTAGTAACTCTTACCCACCAGTGAGAATGTTAGAAAACTAAATGTTTCAATAATGGAATTCAATTTACTATTACCTGCTTTAGACCTCACCTCCTTGTTACTTACTTTACACTTGAGTAATAAGTACCTTGTTTTTCAGAATACCTTTGTTCTATATAAATTATGCTTACCATCTGGACTGCTGCAGCTGCTGTACTTCTGGAAGAAATTCTAAGATAAACTGATAACCTAAACCCTACAATACTTCACGTTTTATTTCTTTACATACAGTAACAACTCACATTCCTTGTAGCCTCTGAAATAAATGTTTATACATTTAAAAAAATCCTGTGCAACAACAAAGGTGCCAAAATTGAAACCCACTTAACAAAAACAGACGTAACACATTCTGCAAATACATTTATTTATTGGTAAGATCTCAAGCTCGTCTGAGATCATCCACCTTGAACACAGCTTTCAAAAGTGTGTTTGTACAGCAGGCATATATAATAGTAACACTTTGTTAGCAAGACTACAAATTAACATCTCGATTTGGTTAGTCATTAGGATTCAGATTTACAGGAGAGTGCTCAGTATTTACATTCCATCAGACCTCAGGACCTCCAGTCAGTAGAGACAAGGAAAGGTTTGCCTTACATGAAGTTCCTGTTTGTGAAGATCACATCAGGTGAGTATGACTTACCCAAGCTCTGATTCACAACATGATCAGTGACTTGTAGCCTGGTCACTTGAATTTTTTTTCTTGCTCCATAGTACAGATCCACCAGCAACCACCTGACCTGCTTAATTTATTTGTCACATTAAAACTACTCCTTCTTCCTCTGTATTTGCATTTTCCTGTATTACACTACTGGCCTCCTATGATTTGTCTTGTGGTACTGAACATGGAGGTGTCTGCATTCAACTGGACACCACCATTTTTAACTCTACTTCAGCTCTTTGGTAATCCAGAACTACTTTCCTTCAATGCTGCCCTCACTCCATCATGTGTGAAGCAAGGTTGAGGCTCACCTGCAGAGCTCTGAATATGGTTCACAAGACACCTTTCTCTAGGCATCAGAAGAAAACTGTTACTGTTTTCCCAGTGAACCACCGTGCAGCTCCAGGTGACCAATCCATGTCAGTACCAGTAACTGCCAGTGTCAGCCTGCCCTGCAGCAAAGGGAACAACCCTCCAGCCTCTGCCACTAGTTCAACAACCCACTTGCCCTATAGCCCTGAAAGCACTGCAGCATCCCTCAGCCTACACACCCTGGGGGATTTCAAAGGGGTTCCAAACAATTCCAGTCAGCAGCATGCCATGATCCATGGGAAGCTACATGCCAAAGCTAACCTGGCTAGGTCTAGAATACCTCATCCATATGGGTGAAGGATTCTGCTTGGACAACAGGTGCCATGAGCTCCCGTAACAAGCTTACTTGCTCTTCCATCCCATAAAAGAGGGATGTATAGGCATATGCAAGAGTGGCTTGCATATGCTTTATGCAAAAACCCTGAAAGTAATACGAGGTGGCATTTAAACTACATATAGTACTTGCAAAAAAGCTGTTTCCGTAACATGGTTTTACCTTTATGTGGTTTTTTAATACTCATTGACCCATTCTCCTCTGGCCTATCACTGCTCTACCTAAGCTTCTCCCATCTGCCTTCATCCAGCTTTGAGAGTCAGGCTCCTACTCATCCAGTCACTGCCTTCCCACAAAGACAAACAAAGCCACTTCAACAAATAGCATTTATTCATAGCCCAACAATGAAGGGAGAAAATATTTCAAAAAAATTCTGGTAAAGGCACCAAGCTTTGCAGTCTCCACATTACTATGTGGAAGGACTCCCTGTGAACCAGAACAGCCTGGAAGTGGCAACTGAGCTGATACTTACGTTCCCTTGGGGCAGCAGCTGAACCACAGAGGACACTCAAGCCACTGGGACTCACACAGCAACAAGGCTATGAGCCTCTGCTACCAGTCAGCTGCAGGTGCATCACTGCACTCCTGGGCAGCCTGGGCCATTGAATCTGTGGCATGGGATCAGCCAAACAGCACAGTACAGGACTTGTGCCCGAGGCAGTAAGGCACACCTGAGCCAGGGGAAGGACTGGCAGCACTCTGTCCCAGCTGACATCAGTACACTCTTGCAGCTTTCAGAGTCAAACTGCCAGCAGAGCTGATTATTGCCACTGCTCTTACAAGAACCACCCCTACTCTGTGCTGCAACAGAGCAAATAACCTGAAGGCGCTACCAGTAAATACAGGAGCAATCAATGAAAATAACAACATCCTCATTAAGGTACTTACATCCCACATTTGGAACTTCCCACCTTTACTAATCTCTTGTGCAGTTAGCTTTCTGCACTTCTGCTCAAACCAGTTTAGCTGCTTGGACGTCCACACACCAACTCAGGGAACTGAGATAAGGTCCAGACAGCTTGGCAATTTACTTGCTGAGTAACACTAAAACCAAAAAAGCTCACACACCAAGGGAGTCATAGGATGTGTATTCCCAAAGAACAAGCATTCAGCTAAACTGCTAATGCCAACATCAAAATGAAGCAGAATGATTTTATTGAATCAATCAACTCTCAATAAGGGCAACTGATGTGTAAGCAAGCAGGCAGGACACAGATACGACCATTTCTATTAGGTAGGAGTAACTTCCTACTTTTGACTACTCATGGGTAGACAGACACAAACTGCCAAGCTGGAATAACAGGAAAGTGTAGGGAATAAATCTATATTCAAGATACTCTGATTTGTGCACAACACATATGCACTAGCCTGAATGCAGAAGTCAAGATTCAGCCTATATTGAGGGGTGACCACTTCAAATATCTCTTCTCAGGAACAGGAGATCAAAACTATAACCAAAAGCCATGCACACAGCAACACACAATTGTAATTTGAATTCATTTGGCCATGAAGATGAGCCCTTAGGCATTTAGTTCCAATTTAAAACACAAGTTACATATAGTTTAATTAAAGCACCTCCACATTTAATTTAAGCAAAACAGTTTTGATCAGAAAGTTACACAAACCCAAAAAGCTGTGTTTTTCAAAACCAGACTTTATTTTTAAAGGCTAAGAGAAGTATTCAGAACTGTATTTCTTAAGCAAAAAGATTCACATTTCTTTGTGCAGGGTCATTAGTAGGAGAAAAAGCATTTGGGGATTTACTTTTTTGCAACTGCTGTTGAGTTCCTACATCAAACCAGATTTGTTTAAAAATGGTAACATCAGTTATGGCTTAAGATACAGAATTACAAAAGAGTAACACAAACTTTGAAACTCAAGTGGTGAACGGGTAACTACGGTAATTTTTTCCACATAAAGATGTTTTAGCCGAGACAAACAGAAGTAACAACTGTCTTTATTGGTAGCCAAATCCACTGAACATCATCAGCACAGACATTGCTTTGAAGATATTCATGCTGATAAATGCATGTTAGAAGAATGTTCTGTCTGTTCCAATTACTTCACCTTTCCCTCCGTATCACAAGCCTCAAAATCACAGGGTGTGAAACAACAACAGATTTTTTTTTTTAAAACAAGAGGCTACAAGAAAAGACGGAAGACTACAGAATGTGGTGAAGAAAGTCTCACCTCTACAGAGACAGCAGGACCTTGACCAAGAAATTTTAATCAGTGAGAGTGTAAGGACCCAAACCGATTCAGAACCCAGAGCTGAAATTTTGTTGGGTGTTCTCCCTTTCACCGATCTGTAACTCTGCATGTACGTGTTCTGGATGGCGTGCATTCAGTGGGACAGAGGTAGTGATGGGAACAAGATTCCTTCCCTAAAGTTTCCAAATAGATGCAACCTGGTAAGCATGGCCCCAAGGAAAGGTGAGTGCAACCAGCAGAGGGCCTCCCAACGGGGAAAGGACAAGAGCACAAGCACAGACAGGAAGCTGCTTTTCCATGCCCAGACTGATAAATAAAATGTTACGTAAAGGTGCTGGACAAGAACTGAACAAGTAAGAAAACATCTGTGACCTCAGCAATGTGCAAAGGATAGAACTGTACCTTTGCTGCACAGTTGTGGCTATCAAAATGATCTAGTATTTGCAGTACTGCCAGAAGTTCCAGTGTGTAACTAGCTAGCCTGATTACACTGCGAATAGCTCTAAAAAGTCAGTCATCCATTCAAAAAAAAAAAAAAAAAATTGTATTTGCAGACAATTCCTTTATCCAGTTAATTCTTCAGACTTGTCCCACCTTTGCTGTTTTTCTGTCCTAAGGGGATTAAGACAGACTTCAGCTATTGAAGTTCTTTCTCCTTTGCTCAGTGAGAGCAATTTAAAAAAATAGCATGTTTTTATCTTACAATCCTGGAATACTACAATTTGTTATAAGAAGAACTTATAATAGAAGGTTGCAACTGTTCGACAAGAAGGGATGGTTGAAACTAGGTCATCTGAATAATTTGAGTTCTATAAACCAATAACTGAATAAAGTCAATACTTGGGGCTAGAGAGCAGTTCTCCTTAGAACACCCCATTCCTCTTCTTAAGAAGATCAGAGGTAAAATGGTTTGTTTTATTGCAACACTGGTTAGCCAAATCCAATCCTTCCCATTCAGATATGATTTTTAAGAACCAGGGATTTTATGGTTTACTGCCAAACTTGGCAGACAATTTACTGATGAGATTCATGACCTTGGGATTGCTCTGGTACTTGGACATATTTGCTGGGTTCTGGGCAACATCTTGGAATGCAACCATAACTTCTGGATCCTGCAAAGAGAAAAAAAAAAAAATTAGGGCATTTGTAAAACAACTCTACAAAAGTGATTATGTGGTTCCACATGAATCTAGTCTTGCTCAGCTTTTACGTGACAGGAGTATGTTAGACTTCTGGGAAGAAGTCTCTAAAGACAGCCCAATAATACAGTGCATGTTGTTAAAGCTGTGTCACTAAACACCAGAGTCATTACTGAACTTGTTACAGTAATAGTTCAGTGTGCGAGAAGGGGGATAGGATAAGACTTCTGTTTTCCCAGAAGAGGAGCTATCAAACATAGCCACACCTACTACAGCATTTCTGTTCAGGCATCCTTCAAACGCATTTTGAAGAAGCTAGGAGTTTGATGTGTGTAGCATGCATGGTAGGCTAACTACTCCAAGCAACAGCTGATTCTCATCCTTTTCTCATTTTTTCATTCTAGCAGCAGAAGCCTGAAACTGTTGAGTTGTGAGCAATGTGGCAATGTTTGGCTTTTAAAAATGCATCTAATTCTCAGTCATTTCTCACCTCCACTGAGAAATCACACTTGGAAAAGAACCTTGTTATCTCTCATCACACTACTGTGTTGCAGTTGATAAATACATCCACATATTCAATAAAGTCAGTGCCGAAAAAAAATAACAACTCCATCTTCTCTATTTAATATGAGAAGCATTAACACCTTTTTCCCATACTTCCAGTATACCTTTGGCCTCCACTGAACTTGAACTGGTTTTACTTGTTTTACCTGTCTATGTTTTGAACACAATGAATCTGTATGTATCCATTTTATATCTCAGCCTGGAAAAATGTTTTCATTATAAGCAATACCTACAAAAATTCCAATTTTCTTTAATTCAACAATAGTGCAAGCAGCTTATTATGTTCAATACAAATCACAGATGTTACCTGTAATTTCATCTGCTGTTCTTTTTAGGACATTTAAATATTTTCACCAAAAGACACACTGCTCCCTAAACTTCTAACCCATTGCTACAGCAGCTGTGTTCTTCAGAAATCATCAAAACCCAACCAGTGTGCTCAGAGGTGTCTGTGCTACAGTAACACCATCCTGTATCTATTCTAGCATCTAACTCAGTCCAAAGCTGTTTAACAAGTCTAATCCCAAATTGCATTGGTAGGTGTGGACTCCACTGAAAGCACCCACACACCTCAGCCATATTTTATATATGTTGGGAACCAAGAGTCCAGTCTTACAAGAGGACTTAGAAATTTGTTGTTTCCCTGACAAAAGATAATCTCCAAAGCATATGGAAAATAGAATGGTAAAGTTCAGAAAAGTGAGACTAGATACATTCTCTCCACTTTACAGGATTCCCAGGCAAAGAAAAAATGAAGACTTTCACAATCTCTGACTTCTTGAATTGATTACAAAATAGGGCATATGATTATAAAGATTACGCCATGTTTCTAACTCTGTGGTTTTCACTTATATATAAATCTGGAACTAAAAGCTGAGTAATCTTAGTCACTAGTTTGTGTCAAAGCACACCTAAATGAATGTTAAATATCCAGTTTTATGCTATGTGTTTAATTTTCCTATAAATTCACAGCAAGTCAATCATTCTGTCCTTGTACGACTCTCAACCTTAGAGTGTTTATAACATCCAAGGTTTCACAGTGATGAGCAATACTATCAAAATAAACTGTAAGAATGAGAATATCAACATTTCTGTAGGTAGCCATTCTATTAATGGTACTAGGGAGACATTCAGTTTTCTAATGCTCTAGTCTTCAGTTGCAGAAGGAAATATAATACTTCCAAGAAAAAAGTTATTACTACTTTTTTTTTTTCCAACTTAACACTTCCGTTGGAAGTCTGTGTCTAACATATGGCTACATGTCAAATAAGGAATCCATAGGTTCATCTTACAAATCACTCCTTATAAAAAGAACTTCTACTTGACTCCAAAATGCAAATGTCATGTGTCTAGCGAAAGCAGTTGTATATGCAATATATAAACTCTCCAGATCGGCAAAATAGTAAAATAAAACACACTAAAATTTCAGTGAATTCTTCCAGAGACTAGAAAGCTTACAGGCAAATGAGCTAAAACCCCAGGCATCAGAAATCACTGCAAAAGTCACAACTTGCTACCATTAAGAAGCTGTGAAAAGAAATGCAACGGAAGTTTTCCTGCTTTGAGCAAAAATTTAAAAAAATATCCTGAAGGAATAAATCTTCAGGTAATGAAACCAGAAATCTTCCTCAAGAAAGAAGTTTTTATAGTGGTTTGTAGAGATCACAAAATCACAGAACTGTTGGGTTTGGAAGAGACCTCTAGAGATCATCCAGGCCAACTTCCCTGCCCAGGCAAGGTCACCTAGACCAGGTAAGATTTATGCCAATGAAAAGCAGTAACTTCCCTAAACATGGCCACAGGCAGCCATATCTGGTTCTTTGGTTGCTTCTATGGATGACAAGATGAAGTTAAGAGCAAAACCAGTTTAATCTGGCTTGTCTTCAGGCACCCATGGTTGTCAGGTTTACTGAGATGTTACAAGACACAGGCACATTTCAGTGTTAACTCATGAAGAATAGTCTCCAAAATTATGAGATCATAGCAAGTCTAAAGAGACTGAGGTGGTGGCCTTTACTCTTAGAATACTCCCATTCTGGCACTAACTCCTCACTATGAAAAGCTTCTACAGACTATCAGTTAAAAAGCAATTTTGGAGTGACTTGTGTGATTCAGGATGTTCAGACTTTTTTGTTACCTCGGATAGCAGACATAATAGCTGCCAGCTAACGTTATCCATCAACATATTCCATGGCTGCTCTGAAAAAATGCCAAGCAGTAGAAACTACTGTTTTTAAAACTAGAGATCACGCAGCCAATTCAGAAAACATCAGAACACAGAGTTGGACACTTAGGAAAAGGTGGCAGTGTAGAGATAGATCAAGTTCTAATAAATCATATCTAGATACAAAGTTGGTACAAAGAGGACAGTAATATGATTTGCTAACAGGCTGTACATGTTAAAGCCTGCCTGCATGTGTGTGTCAACACACATTCTGGCAACAGTCCTACCCTATGTAGGGGCATATGTAATCAGCATGCAATGGAGTTTTCTTAAAGGTATGTGACAAGCACTTAATATTTAGCTGCACCTCAACATTGTTTTCAGCAACCTCTCATCACAAACTCCAGTGTTAGAGCAGGAAGTAGCCAGCCAAGGAAGACAGTTACAAGCCAAGGGCTCTTTCTGCATGGTTTGCATGCAAGCCAACATTTCTGACTGTGGCAGCCTAAGTAAAGGTGTGTTTTCCAACATCAGCAACCATTAAGGGAACAAACCCATGAACTTTTGCATGGAAAGTGATATTTTTGTGGTTCTACGGCATACCGAATAAGCTGCCTTTATGTCAATGAGCTGACAACAATATGTAACTCTAATCACAGCAATCCAGAAAAAAGAAACAAGACAGTTTTATACTTGCTCATATTAGAATGCAAATGTAACCACATAGCTCTGACTTTTTCTAGCCCACCTGCCCTTAAAACTGGTGTTATCGGACATGTTCCATTTAATCTGTTGAAATACTTTTCTTGAGTAGAAGTAGTTACAGCACTGAGCAATTAATTAATTGAGCAATTAATCAAGCCCACTAGGGAAGTAAGCTTTCTGAATATGATTTCAGAAAATGCCAGATGAAGAACTATTCTAATAATGCTCTGTCTCTGGCAAAACCTCAAACATTTAATCTCCTAAGAGAAAGGCAATTCTCATCACAATATTATTATAATATATTGTGGAAGAAAAATATTAATGATTTTTTTTTTGGTGCATAATTATCCCTCTATAAAGTGTGTGCTCAAAAAATCAGCAAGTGAATTATAATGTGTGGAAAAAAAACATTTGAGGGACTTTTTCAAAGATATGACAACTGCGCATAGCACACAGTTTTGCCTATCATAGATGGAGACAGGGCATGTATGTCACCTTTAATTACGTTTCCATAGTTTGCAAAACAGCTAACATTGAATCCAGACAGTCTGGTGTCACACACATCAGGAAAGGATTTTAGACAGAAATAACCAAACAACCCATTGCTATCCAAAAGGTCACATCTTCCTTCTTCCCCTTAGGCTAATAGTTGCAGTTCTCTTGTT
>WEKY01004415.1:16239-37412 GCA_013390045.1 Picathartes gymnocephalus | reverse complement strand
GAATAAAAATTAATGGATTGGATTGTCATGGCAAATGGTACACCTCTTATTACACCTGTTTCCAAATGAAACTCTTACAAAATTTTTATCACTTTACTATGCAAAAAGACATTATTAGGCATCTTTAACATCCCGCAATGATTTTAAGATCACTAAATTGACCATGTATGTTAGCTTACATTTTTATTTATGAAGAAACTTTAAAAAATAAAAATAATCACATCACTGATTTGCTTCTGTAAGCAGAAATTTGCTAAAACCAGAAGCCCATTTATATCCCTGACTATCCACAAAGCTCATGCAGAGACTAGGACTGGTCTTTCACATTCCTCCTTCCTACGACATAATTTTCCCATCTCTCTCTTACACCAAAGTGTTTCCACACATCCTCCCCAAACAGCTTCTCTCATTTTCTTTACTCTAGAAATTATCTCAAATCTCCCCCAACACCGGTTCTGTTGGTCACCTCTCTCCTCAACATGCCCTTTTCTCTCTATCAGTATCACTCTTCTCTATCTGTGCCTGTTTGAAATCAAATTCATCATGAATAGTATCTGCATAAGAAGCTCTCACTGCATGTCCAGCTGTTCCCATCCTCTTGTGACCACTGAATGTGACTGCAGTGCAAATGTGATCCAGCTCAAGAATCTTTTGCTCAAGTTACTTCACAGCTAAAACATTTTCCCAATCTAGTTCATTGTATAGTTGTACTAATGTGCTACAACAGCACAAGGGAGAAAATGAGCAGCATAGGGAAGGGAAGAAAATGCTTCCTAATGTGGTTTACACATGTCTGTAATTTGCAAACGTAATTTGATGTTTCAGCTAATTTGCAAACATAATTTGATGTCAATCTAGCAGATAGCTGCCACCAAAACTGGTAGACCTACTCCTCCCCTCACTCTTTTTATCCCCATCCCCTCCACCTCACTCATCTGAGATCATGAGCCCATAGAGTTAAATTGATTGACCTGGCTGATAACTCACAAACAAACTAACTCACCTTGTGGGCACATGATCACTGAAAAGAAAACATTAGGAATGGCTGGTAGGGGCCACAGGTGTCAGCAGAAGCTTCAGTTTAGATCATGTTTGCTAGGATGTCTAAATGCACCCTGAAATTTCTCTTAGTCTGGTATGTCCAGTGTATGATGCAAAACCTGATGAGACAGCAAGTAAAAACCATGATGGTAGAGCCTCGGATCTATGGACAACTGCAAAAATATCTGACACTGTGGCTCTGCTGAACAGATGATGGGTTTCATGTGTCCTAAGTTATACTGTTCTCAGTGTCTGCTTTCCACTGCAATCAACAGATTTCAATTCAGTGTGCCCAGCAAATTCCTGAAACTGATGGAATTCATTACACATGCTATGAAGTGTGTTAACACAGTGTTATAAATGCTGTCAAGTATAAAACTCACAAGCTCAACCAACAAAACTGTATTTTGTATCTTACTGTAGAATTCCAGAATTATCACTCTCTGTGGCTTCCTTTACTTGCCTGTCTGCATATGGGTGGCCAAAGCCTAGATCTTCATGGAAAATCCTTATACAAACACATACATGCAGTTGCATATGAAAATACTGAAATTATTCAAAAGCATATTCTTCCCGTTGTACATCCACACTGATTTAGACTTACAGTTAAATCTGAACATAAAAGCACATGGAGCAGGCAGCAAAGCCTGTACTGTATTTAATACATGCTGGCATTTTCTAAAGCCACTAGATTAGCTGCTGAAATCCATTAATAACTACACTGGTTCATTTTACAAGGCCTAAGTTATGTCAGAAATGTAATGTGCTCCTTCTATCAGTAAAGGAAAGTAAAAATATAAGAAACTAGATCCAGCGTTAGTGAATCATTGTGGATGCAGAGGTCAGCCAACAAAGACAAATGAGTAAATAAAATAACCTGGCAACCATTCAGCACACACATCACAGAATGTATTAAGTCTGAAAACATGTGACACAAAAGTAATTTTTCTCCTTTTTTTTTCATTTACAGTGACTGTATACACTTTGAGACTTCAAGTACAAGCTGGTTCTAATTAACATTAATAACAATTAATAATAGCATTTAATGATTTCTTATTCCCCAGATATCTGTAATTGAAGTCTAGAACAGTCTAGGTAAAACATCCAACATGACCAAAGACTACAAAACTATTAATTTACTATCAGTTTAACCTATAACTCATTACTCAAGCTAATTTCCTTCTGAAGTCAGCAAGAATTCTGCTTCAGCGAAAACAAAACACAGTAAGTTGAACTTAAGAGTATTATTTAGTCTTAGGAAAGGCATCTGAATAACCAGAACCATCACACGATGTGATAAGTTAGAAACCATATCAATTCTAGGCTGTCAAAGGAAAAGACAATCCTGTAAATATTTGAGGATGCTGTTTGGACTGTGGAAACAAGTAGCAACTGCATGAGGGGCAAGTAAGGGATGGGTGTCAAGGTGAAGATGGGGATTGTTTAGAGAAGGTGCGTGCTGCCAGTGATGCCAAATGCAATTCTGTATGTACAGTGCTGTGGGAGCTGACAGGAAATTCAGTGAATGCCTGATAGGGCCAGGATTATGAGTGCAGAGAATAAGGGGGACTGACAAACAGATACATGACATTACTAAACACATACTGTGGTCTCCATGGGCTAACTGCTATTGGACTGGGACAGGCAGTAATTCAAAACAGCTAAAGAGCAAATGCAAACACCCTGACAATCCTCACCTCTACCCTGGCCATGCTGGGACATTTATAACTATTTCTTCAACTTTCATCCCACATGCTACATATACAAGATAACTATCTATCCTAAGCAAAAGACATTTCAGTGCACACACACACACAAAAAACCAACCAACCAAGCAACCAATCAAGCAGAAAAAAAATCCCAAAAAACCAACCAAACCAATAACCAAATAATTTTATCATTAAGTATTTACATAGTATCTAAGGCATAAGCAATCAGTTAGTGAGAAATTCTCGGGAGACAGCAAATTACAGAAATTATTTGGCATGGTAAGTGGATATAAAACTAATGATCATCTTTGTTACAACAGCTATGCTGGACAACTATAATCCCAGTTCAACCTCTTAAGGAGAAAATGGATTTATGAGGAAAATTGTTTGTATATTAGAACTATCCATTTACAATTAAAAAATAATAATGAGCTTTACCTTTTAGTAGATAAGCTATAGTTTGTTTCCAGACCAATTCTTTGAATAGAACAAGAAATCACATTTATTAAGTCCTCTTTAATTTATGCTGTGTCACGCATACTATTAGTTTTTCAGTACAATGTTTTATGTTAGAAACAAGCAGGAGATACTAGTACAAGAACAGGGCACCAACATATCACCATTTTCTAACCCCCACTTCTCCCTAGGGAAGCATGGGCAAACAGTAAGGAGGAAATAGCTAGACTCTTAAGAATCACTCAAGATGTGCACAAATCCTATTTGAACAGTTGGAAGCAAGTTATAACATTTGATTTGGCATAGAGCATCACGCAGAACCTCAGATTTACCACCAGCATCTGTGTTTCAACAACAAAAAAATCTCTAAGAACTACAGTATTTATACACCCTGTCAAGTTAGAGTCTTTTTTCTAATTTCTAGAATACTTATCTAAACATGATTGTGTATTAAATGTCTCAAACTATGCAAATGTCTGCCAGATGGTGAACCCTCTCAATTGCCTCATCATTCATCACTGCATCAGGGAGAATGTGAAGCTTCTGCCAGATACCAGCTCCACTCTTCATTTCTTTACAGACATTCCTTTTCTGCACAGGGAGATGTGCTGAGAGAAGCCAAAACTGCATTTATCTCACCGTCAGGATCAGTTCTGTATTTCTTTCTAGATCTGATATGCAATAAGCTGTTTAAATAAACTTTCTGTTTAGTGGTTACTTGAACTTCATGCTAAGTGACCTTATCTGAAAGCTGTAATTCCATCATCAACACTTGAATGAATAAGTCTTTCTTACTGAGATGCACAACTCTACCCATCAAAGGCAGAATAATTCTTCTCCATCTTTGAACAAGTACTTCTGGAATAACTTCTTTTAACTTTTTGAGGAACGCAAAAACAGCCTTAAATGCATAAAAAAAAGATTTTCAAGCACTGAGTCACACGCACAGGAAAACAAAGTGCAGTACAATTAAAAACAAAAATCTTCAGCACAGAATTCAACAGACTTGTCACTGGTAGATGTCTTAGAAAGATTAGACAAAATATAAAGGAAAACAAAATGACTGACAATTAATAAACTATATTATATAAAAGACAAGGATAAATAATGCTTATACAGAAGAAAAATAGGAAATACAGTGAGAAATAAAATAAATATTTTTTTAAAGCATGTAAAAAACAAATACGCTAGTGTATCAGGATTTATTTTAAGATCTGAACATTTTAAAAATAATCATACAAGCCATGCCAAAAAAGAAACACAATTAAAAATGAGGTTTGAGGTTTAAGCCAACCTACTGGCAGGCTCTAGCCAAAATAGCTGACCCCTCGTTCCCTGTCACTCTCAGTGAGGTATCTCCTGATTAGGAACTCCTGCAGGGAGAAGGATCAACTAATCCAGAGGAAAACTAGCCAAGAGAGAATGGAAGAGAGTCTTCAGGCAGAATTACCTGATGCTGCTCACGATTCAGTCGTGTAAGCTGACAGAGACAGCATAAGCATAAAGCAGGGGGGAGACTAAGGGAGAATCCAAAGCCAGAGTAGAAAGGCATCTGCAGCATCTCTCACTGAGACAGCTTAAATAAGTCATCAAAATATGTTCTAAAAATTGATCTATAGAAGTATAGACACATAAGTATAAAAATCTGAGAGGTTCAAGCAACACAAGATACAACTAACAAATAAGACAAACCAAAATAAATCAAAGACCTTAAGGTAAGTTCCATCACTTAAGTGAGTTAAGAAACAGTAAGATTGGTACTAGCTGAAATGATAAACCATTTTGCGAAATTCACGTGTTATCCTCTGCTTCACAGGAATTATTCACATAATCTGCAATGAACAGCAAGGAACACATTCACAGCACTGCCCACATGTTGAGTGTGTGTTCGAGTAGCAACAATCAGTCATTCAGATCCTTTGAAAAACCTAGAGTTTCAGAGTTGAAAATAATTCAGCCATCATCCTATTTCAAGGCTTTGTCCACCTTCAAAAACTTTATGGTTCCCCTGAACTCAATGCCATCATTCATATCTTCATTTTACTCTTTAAAAAATTCTCAAGTTCTACACACACACCCCCCTTCATTTGTGTGGTTTCTCTTTAGTCAAATTATGCCATTCTCCTCAGCTGATAAGGCACAGTAAGTCCCTTCATTAAGGCCACACAGTACTAAATATATTGAAAAATAACAGGAAAGTTTTCTACTGATCAAGGCTCTAAGTCCATCAAACAGAAGTGAATAAGAAGAATTGAAAGTGATTTGTGTGCAACACATCTTGATTTCAAATTATTTTTAAAATATTGCAAATAGTCTGTTAAAATATGAATGAAAACAATTGTTGTCATCAAAATACAACTAATAAATAAGGGGGAAATGATAGTATGTACTTATTTGCCAATCGCTTCTGTGGCCTTAAAACATTAATACAAAATGGAAGGCTTAAAGACAAACACTGCTGTTCTGAGAACTTGGTAATCACATTCAAAATCTGCCACTTGGAAATTTGAACTGTTTATGATTCTAAGGAGTCAACAGTAACCTGGGACTACATGCTAGTGTAATAGTAATTTGTAAACATTTGTAAATATCCATCCTAGTTTTTATCAAACTCTCTTCAAAGAGTCATTAGCACACACAAACTAAGTACATGAGCAGGAAAAATTACATTATTTGAAAGCCTGGTGAGTTCTTAAATGCGAAGGGAAAGTAAGTAGGAAACTGATTGTTGGCCTTCGCTTGTAAAAACCACCCAAGCATAGATTCACAATGGCACACCAGTGACAGAATTGGGTGTTTCATGCTGTGATCCCATTCTCCTCCTACTACACCTGTGAAAGATGCTTTTGGAGATGCTGCCTTAACCAGAGGATACCATTTGTCTGAGTCAGTTGCTCCACGCCCTCAGAGGTTAATGCCTTGCTCAGACAGCCATTGGCCAAGCCCTACAGCAGGCTGACCCTTTTGGAGTAGTGGACAGGGTTCCAGTATCACAGCAAGCCAGCCACACTCCATACCCTGCCTGGAGTACCACCTATGCCTCCCAGGAAGGTTTTGCCCCCTGTACTGGGATCCACACTGCAGCAGTGACAGAAACCAGCACATCAGTTTCTACAGCAGCAGGTCTATTTGCCTGGACACTGCTAACACAGTGACAGTTCAGCCTTGAGGTAAAGAACCATTTACCAAATATCCAAACACCATTATCTCTCATTCTCCTTTTTCCTAAAGAGATACCAGAGAAGTTCGCATCACAAAGCAAAACCCCATGTCCCATAGGAATCTCTAGCCCTGGAAATCCTCTTTCTGATCTAGTTCTGCTTAACAGCAAAGTGCCACTGATAGCAGTCTTCCCATGTGAGCTCTCTAGCATTTCTACCCATGTGAAACCACACCTTCAAGGGACTTAATGTGCCACACTGACATATATTTCAATAAACCGCAACTGCGTTTTGCCATAAGAAACTGTCACCCTGCTGCAATTTTAAAATTACTCCAATCCAGGTATGACACAATAAGCAACAAGAACACTTCCGTTTCCTTGTCTGGCTCCTCCTTAGAGCATTTTTCTCCTATGAGCACCCAAGTCTTCTCTCATTTCCCTCTCTCTCACTGTCCTGTATTAGCTGTAATTCAAGCCACACTGGTGAGAACAGAACAAACCTGTAATAAAAATATTTCTGAGCACTAAAATATCTGAGAGTACGTTAAAGGTGCATATATCACCACTGTTTATCTTCTGTAAACCCAAGCTAACACTTTTACTCACAGTATGCTAAGCCACAGTAGTCCTATTTAAAACATTATTTGAGGAATAACTTACTTGTTTCTGTTCAGCTGTCATAACTACAAGACTGAGTCTGAAACTCCAGTATATGTTTCAAATAAAAATTAAATGCTAATCTGTATGAGGACAAAAGTTCAGTCATTTGTCAATTTATGCATTTACACTTTAATTAAAGAAAAGCAAAGAAAAATATTTCAAATGCTGAAAACTGNNNNATTTCAAATGCTGAAAACTGATACTATTAAATTACTGCACTGCTATTCCCCTTTCTCAAAATACATTTTCTTTGTACATCATTCCTGACTTATTCATGCCATTCATTCAGGAATTTTAATACTTAACTTCTTATTCTTTCTCTTTTGAACATCCACTATGTCCTGCGCATATTATTATGCCTAAGAGAGTAAAAAACAGGGTAAGAGAAAAGGGAAGAGCAAACAATCTGTTTGCTTAGATTATAATTAATTATCTGTTGTGGAATTTTTAGAAGACTATTGATTCACCACCCCTGAAAATATGTGAAACAATTTCTATACTACTATTACATGTATTACTAACATTTCTAGATATGAAGCACTGTGACACTGAAAACAGCACTACTCAAATATAGCAAACAATATTTGCTCAGCAAATCAAGACTACATTAATTTTTTTCCTATGATGGCTTTATCAGTCACATCATTCTCTGGGAGAAAGCCTGCCCTGACATCTAATTCAAGCCATGAAGCAATCTGTAAGATGTTGGCTCTTGCCAAAATTAAACATGCAAGCAGCAAGTCATCACACAACTGCAAATTATTTTTTCCGGATGTTGCAAAATGTTCATTATGTTAAGATAAAATTGATTATGTTGGGAAAGACCTCTTCAATGATAATTTTAAATTAAATATTTTAATATTTTAAAACCCCTGAAGGATTCACTGTGATTCAAATATAAATACTATTTATTCAATCTACTCAATAAATAAATAGAACAGAAATATACCCATGATCAAAATTATGAAGTTTCTTTTATAATATACTGTCACATCTTCCAAGATAAATGGAGTCAGACACAGAAAATACACAGCAAACTCCACATTCCTTAAGCTCCAGCTGCATTTCTGTAACAACTTAACCTATTTGAAGGAGAAACATGCATGAAGGTTAACAGCATGTCTTCATTTATGATTTTGACATATTTAGGTGACCCTTCATTTGAGAACCTTTAAAGTCATTGTAATGAACACCTACATCCTTAGTGAGGAGATATTTATTTGCTTTTCCTGGCTATCTTTCAGACACTCTACGAAAGTAGTCCATTAAGTATTTCTGACTACTTGAATTTACAGTCTGTGGCTTATAAATGTGCATTTGTACTTCACCCCTTATTTTAGAACAAAAAGACAACATTCAACAAGTATTCAAGTTCAGTCATCATAAAACAGATCACTCATGGGTAGTACAGTCAAGCTCCTTGCTTCGAGAATAGTAAGAATATGGAATTCTATGAAATCTGCTCCCTTGATGAGATGGGAACTTTATGTCAGATTTTAGTCTACTTCAGTCTTCACAATATAGTTAATTAGGATAAGAATGTGTTGCAAAAGCTAATTCTATATTATCTAACATGAAAAATCACTTGTCCAAAGTTTCTTACATTTCTTATAAGTTCTTGCACTTTCAGCTGAATAGATAGAATTTTAACCCAATGAAGTTGTCGGTAAAATTAATGGACAAGTATTTCACAGGATATTTAAGGTGCATGTAGAGTAGCTAAAGGTACAATCTAAAACAAGAGAATGCATGATAACCAAGCATTACATAACTTAGTTACTCCTATAAATAATGAATTTGAAATAATCGTGATGCCACTTGCAACTAAAGCTTTTCTTAGAGCCGAGGTTTTAGTATTACTAAGGACTTTCTCCTATATGGACCCTCACTAATGTGCAACTTCTTCACAGGCAAAATGATTTACAGAACGTCTCTTCTGCACCTGAGTAACATCTGCATGAAATTTATTGAGTCTAACATTTTCGAGATCTGCGCTTTGTAATAAACCCAATTGCTATAGGCCAAGTTAAAAGTTGGAAGAATATACATACAGGCACACAGTGTCCTTGCAAAGTCATTTCCATAAAAAACTAGGCTAAAAACTACACTCATAATTTGGAAAATGACACTTCCTTCTCCAGAACACCTTTTTTTTCTATTTTGACTTAACTGGCAATATGTGCCAGAGTCTGCTAGTATCCAAACAAAACTGTTTCATGAAAATCTGAAAATGCTGCTAGGAAATCACCTTGGTTGTTTTACCCTAGGATACTTTCTTATATTCACATGCCTCTGTAATAACATATTATGTAAAAATGGGTGTTACATATATACTTTCTCAGTCAAGCAGAAAGACTTGTTTGCATCCATTTGACTGTGCATCCCTGCTGCTAACACATTAACTCAATACAACTCAACTCCTTGTGTTTAGGTGAAAAAGGTCCTAGAAGGCAGGAGGCGAGCACATATGCCTGATCCATGCTCTAAACTTGAGCAGAGGAGAGACAGCACCACAGAGGAAGCAGCTGGTGCCACAATTAAACAAGCCAAAGAACACAACCATGGAAGGACTGTAAAAGATAACGACCAGCAGCATGTTGAAATGTTCAAGGTTATTTCTGCTGTAACAGTTAAAGAAGATCAAACCACTCTGTTTTCTGTAGCGTGCTTGGGCATGATAACAACAAACAAATGCTGCAACCAGCACAGCACTCTGTGGTGTTAACCCAGGACGGGATCAATGTGGATATTTATCAGGGGCACTGGCAAGGCTGCGAGAACACCAAGTCCATAAACAGCATAACCAGCCCCATCTGCAACCCCGCAACAGGAGGCCCAGGAGCCATTTCAGCTCAGGACTGCCCCCAGTTCTGGCTGAGCTATGTTGTTGACATCTCTGGGCTCAGGCCCTGCTCTCTGCTGCTCCTGATCATTTGATCAGATTTGTCAGATCAGAATCAGGACCCAGCACACCCACTGGTGCCTTTCTTGATCCAGGTGGACTGCAGCAGAGTCTCAGCCCTTGGCTTGTCCTCCTGCTCACCCCTCCTGCAACTCCCCAGCATGAGAGGTCATTGGTCTCACCATCAGGCACAACCACAAATGATAGAAGGAAGTTGAGGGAAATTAATTATCAAATAACACTCAAACAGCACTATGAATATGGACTATGTTGCCACGAGCAGGGATGAGGTGGTTACTGTCAAATGCTGAATCAAACACTATCAGGCCAGTACGGAAGCAGAACACTGAAAGATAAGGAGCAGTCCAAGGCCTTGTAATCGGACTTCTCTTGGGCAAGATAACAACAATGACTTCATCCCACTGAGGGGAAAACTCTGCAGACCAGTGCAGGAGGAGGCTCACCTGCAGGACAGACCATTCAAACCAGTGATGACCCCAGCAGGCTGCTGAGTGCGTTATGAAGTAATAACTGGCACGAGAAAAGATCCCTGAAGGGAGCCAAAGCAGCAAGGAAAACTAATGGTCTGCATAGTCTACACAGTTCTGAACAAAACAACAGCTGATGCTGGCAACAGCGCTCTGCTTGCAACAAAAACCTATGTAATGTTTCAAAACAGTGCAAAACCAAAAGTCTACTTCAAGACAGTTTGCAAGGTGATGCCTATCAGTTACTTGCCACAACTGGTCAGTAACTTGCCACAGCTGGTCAAGTTCACTGATGATATGAAGAGAAAGTGTTTACAAACGGTAGCTCAGTGAAGGTACCGCCTGTACCAGCACTCACAAGGTGCAACAGGCAGACTGCAACTCTCTCTTTTCCCAACCAATACGGAGATCTTTGTTTAAATAGTAACAGTTTCTAATGTGGATGGTATTGCTTTCCTCTCGGGTACTTTCTGGCTGATAGAAAGCCAGTAAGGAAAAATCAATTTCTCACAAGGTTGTGTGAGAAATGTGGTGATGAGGTATAAAGATATAGTACCTGTACATCTAGAATATAGTTCATGGATAACAGTAGATGACCTCTGAAGAAGGAGCATATAAAAATAGGCATACGTAAATGAATGCAGACTAACCTGTCCTTTGAGATTTCAAATTAAATATTGTTCATCTGTCTTCTTAGGCATGCTACTGCCGCACCTCAAAACAGTTAGCTGCTCCTGTAGATCTTTTTAATTTCCATCTTTTCCTTCAAGTTCTAGAACTCTTTTTTTCTTGGTTCTTTAATTTTTTCACCAGTAGTCCTCTTATTTTATTATGAGCTTATCTTGCAATCTTGTAAATACCTCCTTATAGACCTGTTCCTGTTAGTTTAGTGGGGACTGTGTCACACTCAGACCCACTGTATTCAAGACACCTTTTTATTGATTTCCAAAACTGCTTTCCCTTTTTACCTACCTTTAAGAAAAATAAAATCAGTAGAATGAAATTTAGTTGAGGAAAGGCAAGCTCTACCTTCAAAACCAAAATCTACCGTAGACCTCACAAAATGATGAACTTAGAACGTTCATGAGAGTAATCTGAGAACAAATTAAATTAGAAACAGACAGCACACTCCTCGTACTGAAGTATTCAAGGATTCTCTATAGCTTTCTGGTTTATTACTTGTTCATTAATGCTGGTTGGTTTTAAGTGTTCTAATGCTTTTATAAAAGCAAAAACAGCTATGGAAGTAATAAGGCTAGTAGTACTACAACATTTCAACATATTTTTGAAAACACAATGTATGCATTTCAGCACTTCTGATCTTACATGAGATCTCTCTGAAAAATAAAAATTTTACCCACTACAGAAAATAAGTCATAACTATAGAGAAAAAGCCAGCAGTCAGGTGTACATTGTTTATATAACTTAATAGTAGTTGTACATCCAGGTGTGCATAATTATTGCCTATAATAACCATAAAAAACAAAGCACTTGCTTAGTTTTCATGATTCACTCATCAGAAAAAAATTACACAGCAACCTTTACATAATCTTAGGTACAGTTATGGTAAATAGAACGTGCAAGAGCTATTATTATGTACTAATTCTAAACTCCATATTTTGACTTTTAATACTTTAAGTTCAAATATTTGACAAGAATTAATTAAATATTTTTGAACCATACCAGAACACATTAAAAATAAGTCTAAATTTTATGGATAATCTTCTTCATAACTTAATATTGTTATATACAGTCATACATTATTCAATGGATTGTCAGATTATCTGAACACTGAAAGTTTTAAAGCTCTGAATAGGAGAAAACCAAGTACTAGAAGTGCCTACACACAAACATACAATAAATAGTACAGTATCTATGCTTTTTTAATTACACACTCACATGTACATCAAATATTGAAAAAGTAAGCAAGTAGGTCTTTAGATTTAGTAAAATGAGAGACAAGCCATGTGCATAAAAAATGTAATTCTGTAGATATGGAATTAATTGATTAATTATTGTTGATATTTAGGATTGCAACTAGAGGGGAAAAAAAGTACCACCAAACTGATAATCAGAGAAAAAAGCCCAGGTTAATCTACACAAGATTATTGTAGATGAGAGGTGTTTTCCTGGGGGTTTTGGGCCATGTCTAGCAAGCAAGAGTCAGACAAGTCATACCAAGAATATGTCAAGGACTCAATACTTCCAAAAATTTGTATGCAGGAAGATCAGAGCTTCCCTTTTTCTCTGACAGAAGAGGGGCCCCAGATTTCATGCTTTTCTGGCAAATAGAGGGAACATGGCCAACTTTCTTTGCATTTGCTGGCCAAAAGCTGAGACTGTCTCTGTCTCAACTCAAACTTTAAAACATTTATTGGGATGCATATGGTTGCTCACAGAATAGAGCTTTATTGTAAGCAAAATGGGTATTGCAGGAAAACCAGTACACAAAAGCTTTTTTTTTTTTAAGTTATCCATGGATTTCTTTAACTCAAATGCACAGAAAATGTATGGGACAGTTTTGCTAAATGTAAATTCAAGCAAGAACAAGCAAGTGAAGGTTGGTTTTTAAATTTTGTTCAGGGCTTTCCACTCTTCTCAGCAACCTCAGAGCTCCAATGCTGTCATACCAAACAATTTTCTTTGCTTTAAATCTGTGCACACACCTTCCTCAAATATTTTTACAGCTCTCCCACTAACTCATAAGTCAATTCTACACAGCTTTCTGTAAAGCACCATGGTTGACATGAAGTTCAGGGGTGCACTGAAGCTGTTATAAGGATAATACTATGCTGTACTGTTGTAACTGTGGTACATTATCTTTTGAGGCTAAAATCAGGAACTTTAGCCTCAAAACCAGCTTTCTGTACCTAGCCATCAAGGCAACCGACTGTTAAGGATAAACATTTTCATTATCAACTTGCATAACAGAATAAAGAATATGTGGAACAAAATGAGAGGATGACACAAATATGAAGGTAAAACTTTGGGCAAAGTAGAATGATATTCACAGATTTTAAGCGAATACACAAACTTGCCTCTTCTGGGAGGGTGGAAGTGAAGACCTCCAAAAAACCCATTACTGTCTGTGCATCTCTACCATCCCTACACCTATCAGGTAACAAAACTCCAAACAAATGTTATGATCTGAATCCTGAAAGAGAATTCAGGCAGGCATAGTAGTCTAATACTATACAGACATTTGAAAGATGTTACTGCATATTTTAACACTGACCTGTTTTATAGCCTGCTGTCTAGGGAACTGTTTATTTCTATACACCACTACTGAACCTGGCTTGCAAATCCAGAATCACAGTTCACAAAGTATAAAGAATTAATTTCTGGAAAGGATTTCCAGTATTGCAAATTCTTACAGTCATGTGCTCAGAGAGGCACTGTTTTTCCAGAAGCCCTAGTTGTACTATTATATAGTTACTGGTTCTACTAGTAATATAATTATTCCTAATCTCAACCTTAAAACCAGAACCTTTATTTATAAAAACAAGATGAAAATGGGAACAATTATGGTTTAAGAATTCTAAGACAAAAAGGAAGGTTCCACGCTTACTAATTTTAAGCCATACCAATCATAGAAGGAGAAGGATAACAAGGATTTGGAATTTGATGGTCTAAACGGTGCTGACAACACATTTTTCATAATAAAATCAGTTTGTTGGCATGCTCCCAGAATGGATTGGAATGACTAGACAAAACAGTGAAAATACATCTCAATTGTAGATATTATCCATTTATTAGTATCATAAATTACCCCATTATTTTTCTAATTTTCCCAAAGCTAATCTAAAATTGTAGTATTTCCTTATCTTGGTAAACCAGAAGGAGCATTTACAACCCAAAATGCTACTGACTTCCAAGGTATTCATATTGCTTTATACAAATGAATCTACAAAATTTTAAACAAGACTCTATTTTCCCCAATCCCTCAAGACCTTACGTCTCCTACTACACAGAAACAAGAAGTTTTAAGACAGAGCTCCAGAATTTGCTGCACGAACATAATCAGAGCAAGCAAAACATTCTTCCAAAAAGTGTTCATAATTGAGAGGCACAGGGATCCAGTGAAGAACACTTGCCATAACTCAGAATTCGCTGGAACAAGAAAAAATTTCAGCTGACCACTAAGAACAAAAAAAAGGCCTTGAATAATTTAAGAGACTCATAAATGCCTTCTTAGTCACAGGCCTAAACTAACATTTTACAAGAATATTCTTTCTTTATTTCAAATCCAAAATATTTCCATAACTATATATAAACAAATTTAAGCTGCACAAATAGATTGGTAGTTGTCGATATCTGCTTAACACAAACAAGAAAAAATAGAATTAATATTACACTCTTTCTCCACAGCGGAACTGGCTGCTAAAGCTAGATTTCTAATGACCACAACATTCCTATAACAGGGTACTACGTATACACTTAACTTTTATTTTCTTTCAGAAAAGTTAGGTGAGAATGGAAACAACTGAACAGTGCATTTAGGGGTTCAAGTGTATTTCCAAACAAGCTTCAACTTTAGATCTTTATCTACAAATATTTTCTGCTTAAGTACCATGAAGGCTAGTTTGGCTTAGGTAAAAAAACTCACCTTCTTCTTCAACTTGACACATCTAAAAAAAAAGTTTTAAAAATAACAAACAATTCTGTTTCATACTGCAAGTTAGTTTAACCATGTATTGGAATCTTGTCCTACAGTCTCTGAACTCTGTTTTAATTAGGGGGACAAAGGCATAACACATATCACAATGAAAACAACAGCACCCAATGCTACATAGACTTGGCCTAAGCTAATATAATTTCACAAGATGATGAAATACTGATAGCTACTTTCTAAATCCATCCAACAAAAAAATAAAATTAAAAACTCCTATAATTGTACTTAAATATTTAAATTACTCAGGCTAAGGATATTAGGAATGCCTCTAAATGGGATTGTCATGGAGGTTTTAGTAAATGACACACACATGAAACCATCCATTTTTATGTTGTTTCTCTATTTAATTTCTAAGTCTACTGAGTGAACATCACCACTGAAGTGGAACTTCTTGCTTATACTCCTCTGAATAGAAGCACAGAATGAGAATATGTATATTTAAATCAAAAATGACAGCAACATTCTGAGTGGCTCTTAAGACAAAAATATTTCCAACAGGTGTCCAACTGTTTGATTTTACTGTTTATAATTTTGTTGTCTATTCCATAAATTAAGAAAAACAAAAACAAACAAAGCAGGTGCAATCATAACAAAACAAAGGTAATTATCAAGATTCTCCCCTTTCTGTACGTTGTTTGGGGGTAAAAATACCAACAACAGACTATTCATGGTACACTGAAAATCTTCAAGGGCGCTAAAGGAGCCATAACAAGAAATATTCTTCACCTAAAAAATGCAGCAGTACCGTAACACAAAAGACTTTAAGAAGCATTATCTTCCTGATCCTCTTTGACTCCTCTGCCACTCAATATGTCACAAACCATGGCCTGTGGCACAGCTAAGGAGTGAACATGAACTCCAGAACCAAGCAGGGACTCAGCCTGTTTGCCAGCCCCTCCTCCAGCCAGAAATCCAAGGGGTTCCAGCCTTCCAGATACTCCTCTACGTTTACTGCTTCCTGTAAGTCTGCTGAACTCAAATGGGTGCACACAGTGATCAGAAATGTAAAGCTTCCACAAGAAATACCTGCAATGAGGTTATTTTCCCACAACTTTCAGTAGAAACAATGCATGTACTCACAGAACATCTGATATGCTTGAAAGTCACCAAAAGTATAACTTTTTCTAGAAAAAGTTAGAAAAATACTAACCAATTATTAGAAATCTCTGCCCACCAATGCAACAATCTAATTAAAAGTGCATTTTAACATACTTGTCCGAACTGAACAATAACTAACTGATTGAAAACACAACTTTGAAAATTGTCAGAGTAAGAAAATTACCTAAAATTAGAACAGAAGCAGAATACCATCTTCAAAATGCAAACCAGTCTGGATATTAGAACACTGGATTTTCTTTTTCCCTTGCAATTTGGTACATAGCTAAAAATCCAAACCCCTAAAGGAATTAAAAAGGAGGCATTCACATCAAGAAAGTTCCTCAAGAAGAAATCCACAGGTTGTTCTTTGATGTGAACTGTTGGTAGTGCACAAAGCAGTAGCTGGTCTGGTATGACCCCTTTTTATCTCACTAAATTCCAAAGGCAAACCAAGTTGGTTTTCCCCAAAACACTGCTGAAAGGTATTTGTACCACTACAGAAAGAAATTAACCTAATCCAAGCAACAGAGTTTTGTACTTGGAGTAAAGGAATGCATTATGAAAATGTTTAAAAGAAGATGCAGTGTAACAAAAACCTCAAATACCAAAGATCACTGCAGCAGCATTCTTGCTGTATGCTGTAGCACAGACAGAGAAAAATACTGTGGGAGGAGAGATCTCACATCAGAGCATTGTCTGAAACAGCAGACAGCAAGGTCCTACTACACAAGGCGAGGTCAATGCAACTGGAGAGTCATCTGTTTAAGAAAACACACTATTATTAGATGCAAGTTATGCAGCACTTGTGCATACTAATAGAATAAAACCATTACCCCAAAAATAAATATTTTCAAATGGCAGCTTCAACTTCACTCTCAGTGTTTCCACTTTTTGTGTCTCATTTAAAACATTGAAATGAGTAACATAAAGAATACTGAAAATGCTTGAGCACTTAATATTTTAATTACTTATAAAATGTTACAACTGAAAAATACAATAGTATATTCAATTTTCTTTTAATGAGGAGGCACCACTGAAAATGTTGTAACAAGTTATTAAATATTACTTACTGATAGCTGTGTAGAATAAAAAGTATCCCACAGTGGACAGCCCTTTTAAATTGCTATGATATGCCTTGGACTCTGAGTAAAAGGTCACAGCATATGTACTGGCACACAGAACACACTTGCTGGTACAGGACTCAAGCCTGCACTGTCTCTATTACCAATGCTAAGCCAAGTACACACGAGTTTTGGATGTAAAGAATGCAGGAGGCAGCTCCATGGGGCGTCACAGACTCCACAAGGTTTGTGTCCCTGCTGCTCTAAGTCATTTACTGAAAGAGCTGGTATTACCTGTGGCACCCTCACTGACACTTGATAAATTGGAGCCATGTAGCAGGCTCTGGAAGAAGGATAACTCTAGTAGGGAGTTGAACTCGTTCCTCTGAGCTCTTGTTACAAGTTTTCAGTAAGTGCTGCCACATCAAGCTCCTGCTTGAACATGTTGGATTATTTATGAATGACTGGGCAGTTAAGAACAAAGTATTGAGGATGGCCTAGTTTTAAATCAGTGACATTAATTACGTCTTGCACAGAGATGTCAGCACGACAGAGTTTGGGAAACCAGAGGATCAGACTCTGGTCCCACATCGACATATTTACAAATTAACTTCTTTGTTTCAAGTAAAACCAAAATTCCGTGCCTTGAAACAGAAGAAAAAGGTTAGAGCCCTCCCAATATAGGAAATTCATAGAAAGTCTGTCAGCACTTCATCCTCAGCTCTTAAAGACAAGTCTTGTTTCAGCAGATAGATGTTTTCCTCAAAAAAATCAAGAAGTGAAATATGACCAATATCTGGCAGTACCATGACTATGGAAAACCCCACCCACAAGCAGATATATATATATAGGTTTGCCGAGACAAATAAAGCAGTATGCAGAGTAAGCTGGACTGCTCTCAGTTGTGTAGGTCCTCAAGTACATGTGCAACACCTCTCTCCTAAATGATTAAGAAGGCTCAGGAAAGGACAAAATTAATCTAAGGAAAAACATGGATTTCATGCTAGCATGCTAACAGCTTTCTAAAAGAGAGCCGTGACGAAAAGTGTTATTTACAAATAAATTAGACTACATATTAAAGGTACAGCCAGCTGTTAACCTGCTGTCTGCACAATCAAATGATAGCCATTGCTCAATGAAACCATCAATGGCTGCATTGTGAACAGGCATGAGAGTAAGTCTGTCCCTACTGGAGCTGCATGATTCATTCCAATGTTTCAGTTACTGGTATTTTCAAGAAATATATAAAACAAACAAACAAAAAAAAGTGAATTATTGCTAATAACATGTATAATTGTCATTTATAAAATTTAGGAGTCATAGTCATGACCCAAAATCCATTTTGCCACAAGTGCTGTAGGAACAGGAAACAAAATGACAACCTGTGTTCTGAAGTGCGGTCATGAGTGTTTTAAAAGAAAACACTCTTAAAGAAATGCTTTTGTAAATATGCACATAAATAAAGATGATCGCTAAAAAATCCCTTAGTTTTAATGTTTAATAAAAAAATCCCTATGCAAATCATGGGATTCTAATGAAATAATAGATTAATTACTTTTTGCCTCCTTTATAACTGAAGTTTTCCTTTAACGAATTCTCATTTCAAATCCAAGAACTATTGCTAAATTACAGTTGCTCTTCTCCAAAAAAAAAAGGACGAGCTGCTAAACTAAGCAAAATGTTTCCAGTGGTTATAAATCTACAATCTTTCATGAACAGTCACAACTGTCGATTTTCAATATGTGTCTTGCTTCTATATTGGATTTCAGTGCAGGTCCTAGTCACTAGTGGATCCTAACATTCAGACTTCTCTTGAATTAAACAGCCCTTTTATAAAAGAAATACTTCTATGGGTACTCACAAATAGTGCTCAAACTGTTTCATTACATTCTTTGGGATAACTTAAATACAGAGAATTTCTTTTTCTCATATTACAAATCTCCCAAATCTCAAATTATCTTATCATTTCTTTCATTAACTTGCTCTATGATATCAAGTAAACAGAGTTTTGAGAAATTTTTTATTCTGCAGTAGGGCTTTCATGTTTCTTGATCTAAAAGTTTTACCTTGTGGCATTTCTTTTCCTTCTTAATGTCTTGGAACTCTGGTTTGAACATCACACTTCTAAGATAAGATGCATCACATGAAGTCAACGTTAACTGAGAGGACAGGAACTGCACTGTGTTGTCTACAGTCACAAAGTCTTAATAACAAACCTTTTACCATGTATGAAAACACGAACTCATTACAGTATCTGAGATTACTACTTCAATATGGCAGAACAAGAACGAATTCTGTTTAGATGACTAAGAAAGCAAGACTTTTAGTAATCCTCTGCAAATTTATGCAGACTGGACATGCTGTTTTATGTCTTGGAAATTTCTCCCGAGCACTTCCTAATACACAAAATATTGTGTCTGTTTCTGGTTTCACCTTGTATGTTTCACTGCTCACAGATTTGTTTAGGTGTTATTGCAATGATCACAAACATCGGTTGTTTGCCATTGAGTTTTTGAGGGATGAGATACCACAGATCAAAGATGATTATTTGTAGCTGGAAAGACATGACTTTTTAAACTACATAATGGTCACTGCTCTGCAATGATTACTAAGTGGCTGCTTCATAATTGGCAGGTTCTCCGATCTTCTTTCAAATATACAAATGTAAAGGATGGAAATATTTAGCAAACTTTCGTCATACAAATGTAGAGGACTGAAATATCTGGAAAACTTTTTGTCAAACTTTTAGCATAATAAATACAACAAGAAGGCCAATTCTGCCACTTAAACAAACGCCTCACTGTGAAACAAAACATTTTACTGTTCCGTGAAGTACAGCAGATCCTTCAGGCATTTTCTCTACCACTTCTAATCCAGCTCTTCCATTTCCTTTATCGGAAGAAGCCCAGCTCATGGTCACCTGTATCGGCTCTTCCCTTTATCACCTGTGCTGGTGACATCTCAAGAGGGTGCAGCAGAACAGAAAAGCATCACACCTAGACACTTTGGTCCTGATCCTACAAACACTTCAGCGAAACTACTTCTGTAAGTGTTTGCAGACTTTGAGTCTTTCTAACTCAACAACACTTCACCAAGTGGGACAAAGAGAAGTCTGGAGCTGGAAGGAATGCATTGCCTCTTCACGCCTGGGTGTCACGGCCTGCAGCACCCCCAAAGAGCGGAGACCCACTGAGTGAGGGAGAGATACAACACCCCTGTCACTAGCAGACACAGGCTCCTTCCAACGCCACATCTCCGATGCGCTGCAACAATCTTGGACTTAAATTTGCCAGGCTTTAACGTAAAAATTACAACTGTTTGTACAATCGCAGTGGAAGAGAGAAAGTGAGGGATGAATTTATAACAATTTCTAGCATGTGGGATAAGGACAGCCCATCCCAATTTTCTTTTGCATTTGGGTTTTTCCTGAACCCTCCAGGAGGAAGGGGTAGAGCCCTTAAGCCGGAGGTCAATCGGTGAGGGCGCGGGCAGCGGGGGCTGCGGAACATGGCCGAAAGCGGAGCCTGTGCCCACCCGCGGGCACGGCCGCAGCGGGCAGCCCTCGGCAACCCCTCCAGGGCCACGAGAGCCGTGGGGGCCGAGACCCGGCCCCAGAGAGCCCCCGCAGGAGAGCCAGCCACTCTGGGGAGTCAGGGAAAGAGCCCGTGAAAGCGGGCGAGGGTGAGCACGGGACGCACCTTTCAGCGTCCCCCCGGCATCTTGTCCTCCTCCTCCTCCTCGGGTCGGCGGTGACTCCAGCGGCGGTGGGGCCGCGGCGGCGGCCATGGACCCCGTGCGCAGCTTCGAGCGGTGGAAGAAGAAATACACGCGGCGGACGAAGAGGCTGCGGCTGCAGCGCAAGGAGAGGAAGCGGCCCGAGTGGCAGGGGGGGCGGGGGGAAAACGGGCCCCCGGGGGGGCGCC
>WEKY01004415.1:0-16221 GCA_013390045.1 Picathartes gymnocephalus | reverse complement strand
CGCCTGGTGCAGCGCTACCCCGAGGTACGGCCGGGCCGGGGAGCCAGGGGCTGTGCGGGGAGGCCGGGCACGGCGGTCTGCGATAAAGCGGCTCCTCTCCTCGTGTGGCGTGTGTGTGGCTACAAATGGGAGGAGGAGGGATGGTGCGTGTGGGTCCTGGGCAGGGGCTCGGGCTCCCCTGGTTGGTAGGGCTGTTGGTGGTGCCTGTAAGTAAGAGGTGTGTTGGGTAGCTCTGCTGTGTGGTGGGCAGGGGGCTTTTACTGTCACTGAGTAGAGATGATGCTCTGTTCTTTCTTCCTAGGCACAGGAGGAGCAGCTAGTAGCCGCAGTTCCAGCGGTTTTGGTGGAGGTGACTGGACAGGCTGTGGAGCCGGGGGTAGTGGGACCCTCGGGCGGGCGAGTTTGTGCTTAGGGGGGTAGCGAGGAGGAGGAGGAGGCTGAAGCAGGTGGTGGGAACGGTTGTAACCAGTGGCACTTGGTCCTTCTCACCAGGCAACGTGGATGTCTCCGTGTTGGAGATGGGACACGTTTGTCTCCATAGAAGACGCAGGACAGACAAACATCAGTACGAATGAGTGTGTTGTTTAACCTCAAGTCAGGAAATAGGTATTTGAATACGAGACCTGAAGTGAATGGTGTTGGTTTTGTCATCCAGATTCCCTTGAATTCCTCCGGGAGATGGTCGGCTTTGGAATCACAGTGATCAGTGGAAAACACTGTAATTGTGAATAACGGGGTAGATGTGCTCTGCCTCCTGCCAACTTTTGCTGAATTTGCAGGGTAGTTGTACTTGGTTATGGAGCACTCGGCATAGCTGGTGGTAATAACTTTTTGGTGGTTGTAATTTGAGCAGAAGGTAATGACAAGCAGTAGAGAAGGAACATGTCTTTTACCATGGAGAGGTCATGTTAGCTCCATTAGTTAAGATTCAGCAAGTTAGTATTCTTGAGCTTCACTGGATCGTTTGCTTTACTGTTTGAAAGTAAGTGGCATGTTCCTCTACTCCTAGCCTTGGCTGTGTGAATGTCTGTGGATGTTTCCATGTCACTAATGTGACTGAGTCACACATGCATCTGTTTCTGGGCATGGGTGATAATTCTGTGTTACTGTGCAGCTTGGGACAGCACAGGTAGGGATTGGATAGTGGAGGGTTGTGTTTGCGTGTGTGTTTAGTGGTTGAAGAAAAAAAGGCTTGTAGCATTCCGACGTGTCCATCAGAATTAAAACAGGGTAAACATATGCTTGTTTTAGGATAGTTCTGGGAGCTCTTGGTTTCAGCTCTATTGGGGTTTTGCTGTCCTTTTGCTTTGGGATTCTCCTGTCTGTGAACATACGGTTGGAAGGCCACCTGACACCTGTCTTCAGGCCTTCAGATATTCTTTTTTTGGTCCCTGAGAAGGTTTTCCACTTGGTCTCCAGTGTTTCTTCTGTATTACCCTAGACCTGTGGGAGTAGGAATTGTGAGGAAGTGCCATGTGCTTGGCTCTTCAGGGGTCTCCAGTGAGTTCTGCATGCTGCAGATCCCTTAGGGACAAGGGAAGTAGAAAGCTCTTGGGTAAGCTCCTGTCTGTCAAGAGCCGTGGTTGGGGTCTCTGGCACACAGGCTGTACGTGGGTTAGATTTATGTGTGCATGGAATGGTGGTAGAATGGCTGATGGATGCAAGATGATCCAGCTTGGCCTCCTGTCCATAATTTCATATCTGAGAATCACTGTGGTGGATAAACAGGACAAAATTAATAATGAAGAGACAACCAATACACTTTTCTACTGGATTTTTTTTTTCCTTTTCTTGACAGATGGCAAGTGTGTGGCAGCATAGATGGAAAATGTGAAATTTAGTTTCAATGTGTCCAAATCATGGGACCATTTTCTGTGTTATATGTTCATAGATGAGCTGTTTTCTGTTGATTCAGTGTCTTTGTTGCCTGACTGTCAGGCCATTGATGGACATGGTCTTTTCCATCCAGTTGTGCTCATGAGTAGCATTAACAACCTAACTGATGTGCTGGGGAGCCGTTTGTGAAAAATCCTTTCTAGTCTGCTCTGTTTCAGATTAGTTGAGTTAGATCAGAACAGCATTTGATGTATTTGAAATGAGCTGGCTACTTTCATGGAGTTGATTAGAGAGAGCTCACAGTTACACGTTCCCAGCAGATGAGCAGAGGTAGTAACTTCAAACAGGGAAGCAAGCTAAGTAGAAGTTGATGGTGCTTTCCACTGGTGCATGTAGATGTGGATGGAATAGGCCTATCAGAAGATCTATCTCAGACATCAGTCCTTCTAATGCCTTCCATTTGGATGTGACTTAAAAATATACCAGTACCTTCGGAGTTTAAGGGTAGTACAACATAACATTATTCGGCTCCTGGAAGTTTGTAGGGCAGAGAAATAATACAGGAAGCTTTGTGACATGAGCATTCCTAACATTCCTTGCTCTTTTAATGCTGTTCTCACTTTTTTCCTCGGAAAGAGCTAGGCTTATGCATGTAATGATTTTTAAATTGATTTAGAGAAGTTTAAGGTAGAAGAGCGGAACAATATTTTTCTTCTCTTTTGATTAATACGTGTGTTCTTACTGGGCCATCTAGAGTTAAAAAGAAGGTTACTGAAATACTTAATTATTTAGAACAATTTCAGATTGCTGCAGTAGCCCAGTTGATGTATCACAAATCTGTTAAAATATATCCCTTTAGTTGCACATGATCGATAGCATGAATTCTTTTTTGATGTTAGTAAAATACTTTTCCCTCCTGTAGGCCTACTGTTTTCCTATGCAGGCAGTCTCTTAGCTGAAATAAAACAGAAACTGTATACATCACCAAGTTGTAAATATTTAGCATGCAAAATAATACGACTAGGAATTACCAACTGAATTTGGAAGTACTTGTCAAGAAGTCCAATTTATGAAAGTCAAAAAAAGACCTTTTTTAATGGTGATTCTAGTAGGATTTTTTCCCTCCTCCAAAATAATGTTTGGCAAAAGTTTAATTGTTCTGTTAGGACACAGTGAAAGCTTGAAATCTACTTTGCAAGAGCTTTGCCTTGAAATATGTCAAAACCAGGTTTTAATAAGTGTTGTTACCTTTTACATGTTTTTACCTTTTATTTATAGAGATTAAATTAATGTTTTAAGTTACTTGTCTTGATTTTACTGGAGAGAACTAGGCTGAAAAGAGGACTGTTGTGATTTAGATCCTTTAAACAGCTGTAAACCCTCAGTTTTCCATAACAGGCATAGCCTGGAAAAGGCTTGGTACTTCAGGTAGATACAAGGCTGATCTGACAACTCAATAGCTCTTTATCTGAGGCCTTCTCTGGAATTGTTAACACAAGATGTCAGGAGGATCTGAAGACTATTTTGCTTGGTCCCTGATTTGGGAGATTTCTGTTCAGCAGTTTCTTAGTGATAAACAATACCTATTAGAAATGCGTGAGTTGTAAGCTCCAAGTTTGACAGTTAGAAATCTCAGTTTATGGATTTTAGTCATCATGCATTCAAAGCTGTATAGTCTACCTTCTTTTTCAGTTCAGGCTTTATAAATACAGTAGTCTCTTTTTTTTCTTAAGTTCTGTGGGTTTTTTGTCCTACTACTATTAGTTGTGAACTTTGCCAGTGAAAGCTGTTCACATCTGCTAGAACAGCCTTGAAAGTACTACATTTTTCCCAAGAGCTCTGCTTGACACCTCTGTAAATCATTGAGCTAACTCATGAACTCAAACACATTTTATTGGGAATTCTTTGTGGGTGTAATTAACAGCTCTCAAATATGGGTGCATACAGAGAATTAAGTTAGTAGATGTCAGGACAATGAACTACTTTTTTAGTATTTTTTTTTTAACCCTGTAGGAGAGCTCTAAAAAATTAAACACTCTGAATGCTAGAGGTTGATGAATCTGGTGAGCTTCATGACATAGGTGAACTCTTCCCAGTCAGGTAAATGTAATATTGCTGCAGCTCTGGATGCCCAAATACACCCTGCATCGAGGATAAGCATATATTCCCAGTAGATCCCTGCTAGGGATGTGAAAACACAGATCTGAAAATGACATTGGGACTCTAGTAAGGTGGAGACCAGGGGCCTCCTGAGGTCCTCTTCCGTCTAAATTGTTCTGTGATTTCATGATTGTCTGAGCTTTAAATTGTGCTATTAGCCTGCATTATTCAAGTATATCATTACTTACTGAATAGTTTATGCTAGATCAGTGGTTTGGCTTAGGTCAAACTAGTATAGGTTGGCTGACTAGCTAATTTGAATCAGGTCATACTGAACTGCTACGTAATTATATTAACACCAATTTGTAGAATGCTATTCAATTCCTCTCTTATGGTTGGATTGTAAGCATTGATTAAAATTATTTTGTTTCAGATAAATGCAAGTGAAATCCAAAGATTTTCAGATTTTCCATTGTCAAAGAAAACTCTTAAAGGTGAGTCTGGAAGTTTTGTTTGGAAAATAATATAAGGAAAAGGGAATGCATTGTTTATCTGCATCTGAACATTTTTTTTCTTTAAACTAAATTTTAGATAAGTATTGCCATGTACAGTGTTTTCTAAACAGGGCAATGCAGTTCTGGGCCAGCCAAAATGAAGTAAAGTTTTTTTTCTTTCTTTTTTTCGTTCCTCTTCCACTCTCACACTCTCTCTTCTCTTCCCACCCTGCAAATACTAGGACTGCAGGAAGCTCAGTATCGTGTGGTAACAGAGATACAGAGGCAAACCATAGGTTTGGCTTTACAAGGTAAAGATGTACTCGGAGCTGCAAAGACTGGATCAGGCAAAACGTTGGCTTTTATTGTTCCAGTAAGTAATTTACATCCTTCTATTTGTATTCAAACCAAGTTATCTGTGAAGCATTGATATCTCTCAGCTTACGTTAATAGATCTTGAGAGAAAAGTTAAAATTCAACTGATCTGAGTGTTTCAGGAAAGCCAGGATACTTAGGAATAGAATAAAGCTGATAGAGCTTCTGAAAGAAGTGTATTTTTTGTGCGAGGAATATTCTGAGACTTAAAAGTTTCGTTTTGACCATTACATTAGTAGAGCCTGTGTGATTCAGGAAGTGCTTTGTTTTTCTCTCATGAATGTTTTTCTGATGCAGCTCTAGTTGTCCAATTTTTCTAGCGTTTGAAAACTAGATGTATGAAACAGAATGGTGGATTTTCTTCAGTTCCTTGGATTTTTTTTTAGATCAGTGGTTTTCACTCCTTTAAAATACTACAATTTGGATCTTATATAACAAAGTTAACCTTAATCATTGGGGACTTCTGTGAACTCCTTGAAATCACTTCTGGGCGCAAGCAGAAAAGTAGGATGAAAAACCCTGTCATGGATGTACATGTCTGACAGTTTTACTCAAAGCATCATGATCTGCATTTCATTTCTTCAGTTTGAAAGTGTAATTGAGACATGTTTTAAGTGCACATATAAGTGGATACAAACCCCATCATGTTATGATTAAATGAAGGGGAATAATTTTTTTTTTTTAATGGAGTTACTCTGTTTTAAATATTACTTGCATTTTTGTAAGCATAAATTTCTTCGGAGCCTATTTTGTCAGTAACTGTGAGAACAGTAGTAGGTGCTTTGAATACCCTCTCTAGTTGAGAAGATTTATGCTTTATGCTGCTTTTTCTAAAAAAATCTTATTAATAGAGAATAAAAATATGTGGGTGGTTTCAAAAGTCTTGTGAATTTGAGAAACAAGTGAGATTACTCCATTAGTTAATCTAAGAGTAGAAGTATTTTGTTTGACAAACCTTGTGTTAAAACAATTTTACAGAAGAGGGCTAAGAGAGTTGTTGAAGAGCTGAGGAGTGGAAAAAAATGAATTGTGCAAGTATGCTTACCAGTTCTCAGTATTTCAGAAGGCTATAGATATTCATACCTGTAAAGTCCTTGTGTTAGGATTAGCTGACTAATATAATGTTTCTGCAGTATAGATTCATAAGAGGAGGAAAAATCCTAATAAGCTGTATGGCAGCTTTAGTTGGAATGCTCTCTATGCAATGTGTGGATAATACTGCTTCAAGTCTATAAGCCAGAATTAAAGCTTCAATAATAAATGTTCTTCCAGGTGCTCATTCTGTTCCTGGTTCCCACAAAACCTTAGGAGCAGGGAAATTTCTCATATTTTTCTCCACTGATTATTATTATCATATAAATGGCCTAATTTCCAGAATTTAGCAGAGTAGGATTAATTGTGAAGTAAAGTGTTTATGAGTTTCCACCCATTACTGTCTGCCATAGCTTGGTACTGGAGAATTTTGCTACAGCAAGTAACATTACCATTGGTTAGAATTTATTTATCATCGAACTATGTAAAATGTGCACTGATGTTTCTTCACGTCATTATTTTAATTAATGTGGCTTTGTCTTTTTTTTCGCAAATGGCACTTTTTGTTACGAATTTGATGTTACACATTTTCCTTCTGATATTTTTGTGACGATAACATGGTAATTTCTTTCAGGCTTTGGAACTCCTCTATCGCCAACAGTGGACTTCAGCTGATGGCCTGGGGGTTTTGATAATATCGCCTACCCGGGAGCTGGCATATCAAACCTTCAAGGTTCTGCGTAAAGTGGGGAAGAATCATGAGTTCTCAGCTGGCCTTATCATTGGAGGAAAGGTCTGTCCTCTCTTGGAGTTTGCTGTGTGGAAGCATAGTTGAGTGCTGTATTAAATGCTAGTGTAGGAAGGAAACCCTGGGCTCGAAAAGTCAAGGAGAAGAGTAGCTAATGGGAACCTATCAGTAACCCACTAATTTTCTTGTGTGTATTCTGTGTCTTTTGAAGCTTTTTGGAGCATATTTAAAATATTTTCAGGGTATGTGACTGGATGGGCCTTCCTGCAAAGTGTTCCAGGGCTATCCTGTTAATTTAGATTATTCTGACATACTTTTTCATCAAGCCACAGAAACTTCTGTGACTGCAGAAATGGTGGCCTATCTGTGGGAAGAGGAAAGGCTGCTCCTTGACTGTTTTTTCTAAAAGCTATCAGCAGGTTAAACTGACCTGACCATCTCTGGTACTGGACTTTAGTGTGAACCACTAGAGCTAAGCTGGTTTAACTCCTTTTCAGGATGTGAAAGAAGAGTCTGAAAGAATTCACCACATAAATATGTTAATTTGCACTCCAGGACGGCTTTTACAACACATGGATGAAACTTCATATTTCTATGCATCTGATCTGCAAATGTTGAGTAAGTTTTTAAGTATTTGAGAGTACTCAGGAATATATTGTAACAGCTCATAATTGTGTGCAGCACTTCCTTACATAAAAAGTTTATTCTTGTCATGGTATGTGGATGATGTGGTGTTTTGTCGCTGTTGTCATGGACAAAGCAACACGGACTCCATTTGATCAGAAAGGCATCAAGCCAAGTTTATTGAAAACGGTTCAATTATTTATAGACTGTACGTGCACAAGTGATATTTCATTGGTTACTATTTTAACACCCTAACACTATAGGCTAAATAGTATAAACAATTACTCTAAACCAATCCTGAGTAAGCACACGTAGAAGGCTGCTGGTGCAGCTTGTTTATCTAACGTTTGGCATTCTTGCTCTTGTGGATGTTAACGTTTCTCATGGGACTCTTATATTGTTTTGATTCAGTGTGTGAAAATGTTTATACTTTCACACAGGCAGGCTGCTGCATGGCTGTAACTGAGAATTTCTCTCTGACTGTCTTGTAGCATCCATAGTGTTTGAGCTCACACATGTCGAAATTAAACTAGGAAACAGCAAAACCCTTTTTTTGTGTGTTCTTTCTCTGAAGCAGTTGCTGAGCATGCCTTCCTTAGGATAATAAGAACAAGCAGGGGATTTAGTAAGGAACCCAAACCCTCATGTAGTGCCCCATATAATCTTTTATATCTGTCTTTACTAATGCTAAACTTACCTTTCTGGATATGGCTCTTGTGTCTTTCCTAATGTGATAATTAACTAACGATATAGAATATCCACTGCAGTGTGTGTATTTTGGACTAGTTCTAGAAAACATTTTCCTTTGTGTTTTAAGACAGATTTCTGTTCCTTTTGTTGTCTTGTTTGCATTGTTAACATTGATTGTTTCATCCTTTCAGCCTGAACGAAAATTTTCTGTGTAATGAAAAGGTTTGCCTGCTACTAAGGACTGCATAATCTTTAGCATAGCTTGAGGAACTCAGAAGCAATTAAGAAGCTAATGAAGCTGATAAAACATGAAATTATGCTTGCTACACTTAGTACAATTCATGGCAGTTAGACAAGAGTTGCATTAAATGTACGTTCTTTTAAAGCTTTGTCTCTGCTACTCGGTTTATACCCTATATTTCAATGGTAAATTCAGCTCAGGTACAGGAGAGTACTTGTCACAAATACAACACTTTTACATTCTGTGCTTTTATTTCAGTAGTAGGACAGGGAGTCTGTTCGCAAATTGCCAAACTGTTTAGTTAAGATGCTGATCTTTTTGCTTCAGCATGTGAAACTGAGGGCTGTAGTGCATAGATTATGGAAAATGCTGTGATTTCTGTTGCAGGTATTTTTAAAAACATGTTTTATGAAGTACAGGAATATCTAAAGCGATTCCTGTAATGTACAGTAGTTAATTTAATCTCTGTATTTAAAGTGTGGATGGAATTTGGTGCTATCTGGATTTAATGTAGGGTTTTTTTAATAACTAAATTTAAAACCATATTTTCTCAAATTTATCCTTCAATCCAGTTCTTGATGAAGCTGACAGAATTCTAGACATGGGGTTTGCTGATACGATGAATGCAATCATAGAAAATCTACCTAAGAAACGCCAGACCTTGCTTTTTTCTGCAACACAAACAAAATCTGTGAAGGATCTTGCACGGCTGAGTCTGAAAGATCCTGAATATGTTTGGGTTCATGAGAAGGCCAAATTCAGGTATGTTGGGATTCTTTTTTTTTCTGGGGAGGGTTAAATACTGATCCTATTTAACTGCTTCTCTGACAGTTCCCTGAATTGGAGGTTGCGTTGTGCATCCATCACTGGATCAGCATCTGATCCTGCTGTGTGCCTTCCTGAAAGCAAAGAATTTACAAATAAGAGGGGACTAGTTCTGACTTAATCATTATGGGGAGGCTGAACCTGGGCTTGTCTTGACTCCTCAGGCAGCTTCCCACACTGGCAAGTTTTTTCCTCAGGAGGGAGCCGCAGAGTGGATTATAGCCAGTGCCCTGGATCTAGCAGCACTCAGTTCTGAATTTCTCTTTTTTTTGTTGTTTGGCTTCCTTGCCTCCTGTATGTGTGTGCTTGCTGAGGGAAACCAGCACCTGTGCATAAATACAGTTTGTCTGTGTGCCGTTTATAAATCCGGCTTTCCAAGGAGCTGCTTTCCTATTGGGAAAGTGCAGAATGAAAGTCTTGTTTGTGTGTTCAGTATTAGGTGCCCAAAAGAAAGCATGTGGTGTTAGTCCACGTGGGGTAACTCCCGTGGCTGCCTGACGTGCTGTGTTTTCTGTGCGTGTTTAGGGCTCTGGCCCTGTGTACACAAAATAAATTAGTACAGTTTGGAGCAGGATGGGAGGTCCTTGCTGGAAGGGAAGTATGTGGTGTGCCTCGCCCAAAAAGTTTAATGTATCAGTAAATGAGTATTGCTTTTTGGCACATAATTTTCTTTTGAAATCGAAATGAAGAATGTTATTTTGCATTTCTGTGGGCTCGATCATCTGAGTGTCAAATTACTCATGAACATGGATGATTCTTTTTCTGCTCTTCTATGAAATATGCATATATTTCCATATGTAAAATGCAGGAGAAAGGTGAAGCACAGAGATAAAAATGGCTTTCCTGGTAGCAAGGAAGAAATCAGGAAAATACATGGCAGAACCACATTGAATCTTGAGGAAGTTTTAACTATTTGATTTGATTATCTCTGTATTGTACTGCAAATACCTTTTTTTTAATCAGTAGTACTATCGAAGGCATCTTAAAAAACATGATTGCCAGAAAAAAATGTGTGGTTAATACTCTCTTAGCAGAAGAGAATGTACAAGCTTCGTATGTAGTCTTCATTTTGAGGACTATGTATTTCACAGATCTCCTGTGTTCAGTAAAGTCTGTTTTAAAGTACATTTAATTTTTTTAAATATTTGGGAGAATGCAATTAGATAAACTAAATAAAAAAAGGAAAATATTAATTTGTTTTAGAATTTACTGCCTTAGGTTATAGCCTTGTAAAAGCAATTTCCTCTGAAAGACTTAGAAAGCAAAAAGTGCAGTGGTATAATGAAAATTAAATCACAGAATAAAAACTGGAGGAGTCTCTTGTAATTTCATCCTCCCAAGTGACCACCTTTGGAAAGGTGATTTTGAATACTCATGGTCTGTTTAGGGTGAAGTAGAGGGACTGTAAGATATGAGCATTTAGATGTGTTTCAAGGACAAATATCCCAAAGAACTTTTTTTGTTGTTTTATTTCTGTTTTTAAGAACAGAAATGTGAGTTCAGATGACAATTCAGAGCCTTAGAAAGTCACTTGACTTGTCAGTGTAATCAGTAGAAGTACATCAATGCTCTCTTTTTGTGCATGATTAGACTCTGCTTTGACATTGCCTTAAGCACAAATGATGCTTTAATAGGACTAATAGACAAAATTGCATTTTAAGTCAAGGCAATTTGAATGTCACTGCTTACACATGGAAAGAGTTTGCCTTGCTGGCAGTAAATGAACTTAGAAGTAATGTCAAAAGGCATCTGTCCCTCCCCTCTAACTTTTAATAAGGGAATTGATGTAGCTTTCAAATGAAGTTGTTAAGACTTGTTTCTCAAAGTAGGAGAGCTTTCCAGCCTGATTCCTTTTCCTTTCTCCTTTTTCTGAGTATGTATAAGACACTCCTGGCTTAAAGGAAAGGTGAGACATTTCTGTGATTTTTCTAAATGTACTTTTATTGTGTGGTTTTGTTTTTGGTGGTTTTTTTCCTTTAGTACTCCAGCAACTTTGGATCAGAACTATGTTGTCTGCGAGCTTCAGCAAAAAGTAAACATGTTGTACTCTTTCCTGAGAACTCATTTGAAAAAGAAGAGCATTGTGTTTTTTTCAAGCTGTAAAGAGGTATGTTTTTTTTCTCTCTCCTTCTGCCCCATAATTTTAAAACTAATAAAATGTAGATACTCATGTAGATGTCAATGCACCAGAGAGGTGAGATTGTGGACTAATTTGCAACAGGAAATTGGAGGAACAAAACATCAGCTAGTGCTGCATGTCATTCAGGGCCTGGCTTTGGGGCAGTTCAGTGACCCAGGCTCGATGCAGGAAGGTTCTGGAGGTCTGAGTGTCTCAGCCATTTTTGTGGTCTGCTGTTAAAAATGAATGCTAAAAGTTAATGTCAGTAAGGCCCAGCTATTTCAGTTCTGTCTTGTGGCCTGTTTCGTAGTTAGCTTACCAAGTATTCCAGTAGTTGTACTTCTTTCCTTACAAGCTTTTAAATCTGGCTGTTTGAGAAAGTGTGATTGTGAAACAGTACAGGCAAGGGTTTTTCTTGCATAGCAAGTAATCCTTCAAATACCTACTTGCATAAGTGTAGTGAGACCATTCTGTTGAAGTTATTTGCATGTGTTTGACACAGGTATTTGTACCTGTAACTACCTCATGTATCAAGTATTTTACAATGCAGGTATTGCTTGGTAGTATGATACAATAATAGACCATTTGACAATGGTCCAGTAAATATTCATTGCAATTCTTTCACCTGTGCAAGAGATTGCAGTATTTTTCTTGTTCTGCAGTTGACTGGTGAACACACTGAAGTGGTCGGCTTAGTTGTACAGAAATTCTTGAAGCTGCAGCTGTTCCTGCAGTATACACAGTTTATGTAACTAATTTCTTAAAAAGATACTAGGTAGCTGCCTGCTGTAAAATAATGCTGCATCATGGCTACTGTAGGTAAGAGTAAACAGGCTGATTTTATATAAGAACCTGTTGAAACTTGAAATAGTAAAATGAGACTGTAGGCTGATTTGAGTTGCAAGTATAAAACACAACATCCCTCCAGTACTGTCTAAAAGAAGTGCTTTAGATGGACTTTTCATACTTTGGTTCTTTGCATATAGCCTAAGTACTCACCTCCCAAGTTTCTTGCTGTTACCTACTCTGTTTCCTTTAGGAAATGCCATCTAAAGGCATGGCAATCTTTTGCCACAGTTGGTTTTGTCTTTCAGTACCTGCTTGTGTAACAAGGTCTCAACATGTTTTTTCTCTGATGTGGACAAAAGTTAATTTCATTTGATGTAGCATGTCAGTTGTTATGTGCACTGTATATGATCGTAACAAGTTTAAGAGTGCATAGTAATTCTTTTTCTCCCTGATTTATTGGATAGGTCCAATATCTATTCAGAGTGTTCTGCAAGCTTCAGCCTGGTCTTCCTGTGCTGGCACTCCATGGCAAGCAGCAGCAGATGAAGAGAATGGAAGTCTACACTTGTTTTGTTCGGAAAAAGGCAGCAGTGCTTTTTGCTACAGATATTGCAGCTCGTGGCTTGGGTAGGTACCCACAGAAGCAACAGCTAAACCTGTTGAGGCTTTATGAGACTTTGTGCTCTGAAGAGTGACCCAATTTGCAAAAAATGAAGCTGTAGTTTGCTTAGGAGCTCATTAGGGTGTCTCAAAAGAGAGGTGCTTCTAGAGTTCTGCTGTTTCTTTCTGCAGAAGCCCATTTCGTCTGTGCTTCTCTTCTTTTTATCCCAGAGAAACATACATGATATGGAAATACTGATGTATTTGTTTACTAAATGCTGCAAGGCAAGATTTGAGCACTTTTTTCTGATATGCCTGTATCCTGTGGGGTATTCCAAAGGATATGAAAATTACTAACCTATGTATGTGGAAATGGAAACCTGAAATTTTAATGTCTGATATATGAGTGGCATTGTAGGACTGTACAGATAAGTAGACAGAAAAATAAATGAGGGCAGAAACTTTTTTTTTTCGTTTTTATTCGTGTAGGCATTTAAGTATAACATAAGACTTTTCAGGAGTCCAGTCTTGCTTTGAGATAGCAACTCTGTTGTCCAAAATGTGAGGTTTTGTCACTGTTACAAAAAGAAAGAAGGTGCTCTAAAAACTGGAGTCAGGAATGAAAACTGTTGATCAACAGTTCTGACCAGTGACTCTCTAATTTGGGTGTGATTAGTTTGGTTTAGAGTGTGGGTATAATTGTGGAATACAGTGTAGCTGCAGACTTGGTTAGGAAGTAATACTTCAGTGCAAAGCATGCTGCTGCTGGGTGAAGTGCAGCAGTTAGAAAATGCTTATTATTAATACCATTCACAGTCAAGGCTGACTTTTGTCAGGCTTGATCATCCACTCCCATCTTTGAGAGGGGCTGTGGTATTTCTATATGTGACCGTTGAAGTAGTCCAGTCTCACCACAGCTAACTTCAGACCTCAGTGGTGTAGGGTTTTAACAGTGTCGGTGAAAAGTGGGTCAGATATTGTTATATAATTGTTAACCATAGGGTGTTTTATCATCTATGTGACACAAAGCATGTCTGTTCTTGTCAAGTATGAAATTATGTTCCATTCACTGCACTGTCATAATTTAGTAAATGAACGCACAATTAATTTAACTTTCTTTGATGCAGAGAATGATTGTTTATATATGCTAATACATGCAATTAATTTTATTTTTATTTCAGAGATTGCGCCTAATGTCTGTAAATGGGTCCAAGTGATGATTCTTATGGGAATTAATGCTCTTGAATTAGGAGGGTTTTGAGTCCAGTGAATTTATTTGATATATTTCTTTTCTTTACACAGATTTTCCAGCAGTGAATTGGGTCATTCAGTTTGACTGTCCAGAAGATGCAAACACATACATCCACAGAGTGGGAAGAACAGCCAGGTTTGTTTTCACTTTTCATTAGTATTTTAATGTTTACAACTAGATCACTGTAGGGACAGATAATTGGCTAAAGACTCACTTGAAAAAATTAAGATATAAATTAGAAAGAAAAAGGCTGTTATCACTAAAAGACCCTTTTGATTAGTTAAGAGTAATGATTTAACTTAGTAATTTCTTAGTGAGCTTCAGAGAATTGTTACAGCAGGCGAAAATATCCCTAATTGTTCCATCTGATCAGGGCAGATTAGTACTGAGGAAATACAAAACCTTTTTCACTTGGCAGGATTACCTCAAAGGCTGAGTTGAGCATAGTTGTGGGTGGAAAAGCTTGTTTTGCCATTGACATTTATAGATAAATAAGGTTTTAGACTGTGGATCCAATTTCATTGTGTCATTGAAGACTCTTCAAAAGACTGGAAATATTTCTTCCTTATTTTAATTTGTGAGGAAGGAATCAAATGTTAATTACAGGTTAAATTTTTAATTTTCGAAGTCTTTCGTGGAATTATATTCTTAAGCATAGTTTCAGTTAAAACATTCGTGGCTAAGCCTTTATGATGGAAGTTACCCAGATACACTGTTGAAAACCAGGTCCTTCATCTCTGAAGTAGATTTTTAAGTGAAATAGAAGCTGTTGCTGTATATAATTCAGGAGATCAAAAACCTCTTGCAATTATCTGAAGGATAAAGTGCAAGACCTAGCATTATATCTTGTCTCTAATTTAATTTGTTTGTAGTAGAGCTTGCAATATAGGTAGTTGTCAAACCTAATGACAGAGCAGTTGCTTAGAATAGGATTTCAACACTCTAAGAATTTGAGATGTGTGTTCCTGAATCAGAAGGCTGTAAATTTTGGTGACTGTACCACGAGAGTGCACTTCCAGCACTCTTTCAAAATGTAGAAGTTTTAGCCGTGTTTTCATTGTAATTGGTAATATTTCTGCCCCATTCTGTTTCTGTGCTCTCTGTTTTCTCATCTTCTATAGTAGAAGGGAATGATAAATTTTTAAATGATTTTGAAAAAACCTGTCAATGAACAAAGCCAGTGAATGTTGTATATAATTAGATAAAACAGGTAGCTATTTTGTTAATTTAAAATTTAGATGTAATCTTATGCATACCAATTGAGAGAAAAGCGTATAGGCTTGGTTGGAATGCTGTAGTATTTTCTTTTTTGTCTTTATTTTTTTTTTAGTCCTGTGTGGCTACCGCAGAAGGCTTATCATTTTGTCTTTATGGCATACTGTCATCATGGAAGGAAAACAATGTATTTTGCACTGTTTAATTGCCAGAGCTTAGGATACTGGTTGATGTCTTTCTGAGCCATGTCACTGAGTTAAAGCACCTCCCTGGAGTTGTAATCCTCAGGCCTTTTCCCAATTCTCATTCGGAGCTAAGAGGAGCAGTTGTAAGTAGGTTTAGCATGGGGAAACAGCTCTAAAGAGCTATAAAGACAAACAACTCCCCTGTCATAAGGCTTTTATTCAAATGTCACTCTCAGAGGACTTTAGCCTGGCAACCTTAAGGGTCTGTCTTCAGTGGCCTCTTAAGTACAGCCTTCTGTGATTGCTCGAGGGACAGGTTTAGACAGAAAACTGGGGCAGAGTGTCTATCTCAGGGGCTGTGGGCTGTGCTGGATGCCTTGCTGGGATGTAGATTACATTTCCTTCTATGTAAATTTTTCAGCAGGGAGACCTTATGGAAATCGGGAATACATTTGAGGAAGTTGTGTGAGCTGGAGGGCGTTGACTGACAGTGAAAGCAAATTCCTTCTGTAGGAAAAGCTTCATGGGTATTTTCTGTTTCTTAATCTGATACAAAGATCAGCAGCTTCTGCCTGTACTGGGCATTCATTTTGAAGAAACATACAGGCTCTCTCCATCTTTAAGGTGAAGCAGTCCTGGAAGGAAATTTGTTTAGGAAACGTAATAGCATGAAATAAATCTTTGAAAATAAAACAAGGGAGATGTCTACTAATTTTAAGTAAATATGCTAATGCAGTTTTTGATGTGGGTAATTGAGAATGTATTTTTTGTTGAAATCTGAGTGTTGAGTTGGAAGCTTCGCTTGTTTTCTATAGCTACAGTTCGTATGAGAAGCTTGTGTTTCTTCTAGAAACTTGATAAAAATGAACTGAACTGCAATTTAGTTGTCCTCATTAATGAGGTTAGAGATAATTACAAATTTTCATGCGTTATGTGGATATAATTGCATAGAATGGAAGCTAAATTAAATATCTCATCTAATTAAGAGGCTATGTTAAACTGTAATTAAAGCTGGGATGCCAAATACTGTTTACTTTTGAAGTCAAATTATTTTGTGATACAGAAGTAAATATGAAAGTGAGGCGCGGAAAGGACT
>WEKY01004397.1:35105-60648 GCA_013390045.1 Picathartes gymnocephalus | reverse complement strand
TTTTTATTATTATTTTTTTTTAACTGCATTATATATCAGCTCCACATGAAAACAGAGGCTGGAGTCAAGATAAAAATGTTGCAACCAGTTAGTTGCTGAGCCAAGTGAACTGAGCACAAGCTAAGGGTGAGAGCACAGCATAAGACCACCTCAGGGAAGCTGCTCTCAATCACAGATTAATTAATTGGAAATGCTACTTTTGGCCCTGAGAACTATACTCAGATGGTAAAAACTTCAAAAAGTGTTTCAGAAACACTAGTCGTTGAGCAAAGAGAGGATCTTGACAGGAAAGGGAGCAAAACCTGTCAGAAGTATGGACTTAAAGATTTTTGGAGTACTCTTACTCCTAGCAAAATCCATGATGAAGTACTTGGTAACATAAAAGAAGACAAGTTTAGAAAAAATGGTATGTTTCTAACATGGTACTTCTCCCGTTGTTCTTTTCTAGCAAATGCTTCATTCATTATACTGTTTCAAAGAAACTCCTCGTAGTAACGCATCTGCGCACAGTCTATTTGGTCCAGACAGGAACTGAACTCACGGAACCTGGCTTTTTCAAGCAAAAATGAACATACCTTCCTGTTTTGAAGGTTTATCAACAAAAACCTAAGTACTGCTGATTGCAATGTTAACACTTAATCTAGTACAGAGGGCAGCAAGGTGCAGTATTTTTTCCTATCAAATGTAACTTGATTAGTATAGGTCTTTTTATGTTTTTATGTTTACTTGATATATCTTTTTTTTTTTACAGAAAGTTACATAGTTCCTGCCTATTTATAATTCGTGTGTTATCTTGAGTTTAACTGCCACCATGCCTTCCAATTTCAGATCCATAAGCCTTGAATGATGAAGTTTTCTTCAGCTGAAAGTAATTTTAATTTGAAATACACACAGAAAAACAGATGTCCCTAAGACCTTGTGCTTCTATGACTTAATTACACAAATTAAGTCTACAAATTAAGCCTGACAACATCTGAAAATACTGTGATTTGTTCTATCTTCCCTCCATTTCCATGCTTGAGAAATCAAGTGCATAGGCAGGAAAAGCACTGCTGTGCTCCTGTTCATTCCCTGGTTGCAGCACTGGCACCAAAGGGACTGGAAGCCATGGCATGAAATGCCTCCTCCCAGCACAGGGATGGGGCACACCAAGGCTGTGGTTTTAAGAAGCACTGCATGTAAGAAGGAGGCATGAAATTAGCTGCAATAAATAACATTATTTCTTTCCAGGAGGCTTTAATTGCTTTATACTCTTATGTAACTGGGACCACTGAGAGTGTGGGAGTGTGTTTAAATGCACATCAGTGTGTTTCTGCCACGCCATTTCCAGATGGCAAATATGGAACTGGAAAATATCTCCAAAAAGAGCTTTGCTACAGCCACTCACTCTGCTTCAGATTGGGAATGGAGGAAAATGTCTAATAACATTTGCAACTGATTCAATTACTGTGGCTTATTGACGTATTTTATTGTTGATTCTTGATTTTTTCCCTTGCTCATGATCTCACGTAAATTGTCCCCCTCATTCAATAAATAATTTTTTCTCTTTATATGAAGTGTCATTTCACATAAGAGTAGAAGAATTTTTCACCACACCTTTGACAGACATTTTATGCATCTTAAAATTACAATGAATTGATTGATAACTTGCTTGGCAGAAATTTCTTTCTCTATGATAGTAAAAATGAGCTTAGATTATTCTTTGGACCAGATTCTTAACACCTATAGGGCTGTTCTTTGACCTGAAAATTTCTACCTTGGTAGAACACAAACAAGGCTCACAGTAGGTGAGCAGTTTAGTTTATACATTTTAGGCCTTCATAATTTCCCTTCAATAATCTGAAAAGGTTTTGTCAAGTAGCAGAAAAAAACGAGAGNTTTTGTCAAGTAGCAGAAAAAAATGAGAGAGCTAATGCAAAAAATAAAACTGTTTTTAAATCATTAATAGCTGCAGAAAATTCTCTATTTGAATCCAAGCCTAATCCTCTAGACAGATGCTGCTTTCTTCCAGACGGAAGGATCAGTTCAGGCTCTGGGTTCTTTTGCAAATTTCTCTTTTGGAAACTGAAGTAACTCTTCTAGGATGAATTTGAGAGTATTCTTGTTCCTTCAGAGTTAACTCTTACACTAGTCAAAATCAGTGTGTGAGAAGACCTCTGGAGTTAAAGGGTAGGCTGTATGGAAATTCAAGCATAGGAAACTTAATGTTATTTAATATGTAAGTGCTCCTTGGTCCTTACGGATTCAGCACAGTGAAATCATATCTTGCAAATTGTGGAGGACATGTGCAATGATAGCAAACAGATTCTCCTTGTGGCAAAGCATGCTGTGTCAGGATCTGCAGCCTTCTGTTGTGAAAAGCAAACGGAAGTTGCAGCATGAGCTGGTTAGTATTCTCCCATATACTCAGTAGGCTGCAGGTTTCCTATCAGTACAAACACAAATTTACTGCCTTGAGGATAAGATAAAATAACTCACTAATTTGACAAAATTCAGTTTCACAGCCACAAGAGTGTGGCTCTGTCAAGCACCATCTACCTGCGTGGGTTGGAAGCAAGGGCCGAATGAGCTCCCTTTCCTGACACTTGTGTCTGTTTGTGCATCCAGCTACATCTAAAGCAGCTGCTTTCCCTGCCAATACTGAGCTCGTGTACCCACACCGTGCGCTGCTGTCTGGAGGAATGTGAGGAGAAGGTTGCCAGCTGCCTCTCCCTCCCACTGAAGCAGTTTTAACTCTGCAGCCTGTTCCTTCAGTGTCAGCACTGGGAAGCACAGCAGAATCGGGGTGCATTGCAAGAGGAAACTGCCTGCATGGGGAGAGGGCACCTGAATGAGTTGTTTCAGAGAGAGGGCTTGAACCTGGGGTAGAGTTGGGTCACTGCTGGGAGAACTACAGGACTTCCCTCCTCTGCTTACCCCTACAAATTTTCTGTGTCCAGCACTTGCTTAGTTTAGGTAACCACTTATTCTGCTTGAGCCTTTGCCATTGCTAACCACAGCTTTCAGAGTTCAGTTTTAACCTGTTCTGTTTGGGAACCCCAAGCCAATAAGGAGTAACAGTTATGGTCCCATACATTGCACCAGCAGTTGGGAATCATTTGGTGATGCAGTAGGAACTACTAACTTCCTGCATTCCACCCTTTTTTAGCACATGCAGTCCCAAAGGAGCAGGATGCTGCATGTGCTCCAGTCTCTAATTCCCACTACAACCACTCATGCAGAGCTGACGGGTTTGTATTTCAGTTAGAATTACACACACCACGTATTCTGATGATTCTCTAGTCTACAAGACTAGAGAAAGGTAACAAATTATTTATGACTAGACAGATTCCTGTTTATAATCCTTGTGGCTACTGCTGTATTGCTGCTAGATTTTAGTACCTTTGAGAAGGGACTTCGTATTAAGAAATTTGTCACCTGAAAAATAAAGTCTGTCTGCACATTTAGTACAAAGGGACTTCAAATATCCAAATAATCTTCTAAGCAGGCTTCTTTTATCTTTCTAGGGAGGTTTTACAACTTCACTGTAGAAAATCCAGAGAAATATATTGTTTCTCTTAATAAAAATTATCTTTATGTTTAGCTTGTTATTCTTATGTCTGCTGAAAATGTGGTCAGGTAAATGCTGTGTACTGAGTATTTGTAATATAGGTTCTTGCACAGACCTATAGATTTCTAGACAGGGGAAGAAGCCCCCCCTTGACAGGGGAATACGTCCAGTCCTTATTTCTTGCCAAGGCAAAGAAAGAACATTTTGAGTTTTCGTACATTTCTATTTTGTAAGTTTGCTGGATTTCTGCTTAACTCCTGGGGAAAGAGAATTCCCACCACAACTGCATATGCAAACATTTTAATCAGGGAGTAGTGTCGTTTTAACATTAGGCATTTATGGAGGTAGGGCAGGACCTCAGATATGTTACACTTAGCACTGCACCCGGGTAACTTTGTTCAGACCATTCCTTACGGAGGCATGAAATCAGTTACTCCAGAACACAGAAGTTGTGTTTTGCACAATGGCTTAAACCCAAAAGACAGCCAAGTGAAAAGACAACAGTACTGTACCTTCCTCCTCTGTGACAAACACCTGGTGTGCATGGGCACACCATAAACATTCAGTTAGGAAGACAACATCTGTCTGGCTAGGGTTGAGCTGACGCCATGCTATAATTTTGTGCATGTGACTCTTGTTGCAAGTCTTGCAACCTAAACTGCTTCTCCCCCATGTCTGTACTGAAAGAGAAAAGATACAACTGTATTTCTGGGTGCCAAGACCAGATTAATAATCCCTGCTGAGTCTGGACTAATTATTTTGGGCACAGTGCTGCAAGATCTGGCTTCCCTGCTTCCAGACTAAAACCAGTATCTTCACGTTATCCTGCATGATGTGAAAATATAAGCCTGGAAAGGGATTAGCTTGATGATTATCTTACACTCCATCACAGGGTGACCCATCATTATCTTGGACACCTCATATTCTCCAGGTATGCTGTATAGTCCGGATTTCAAGGTGCTGTTCCACCTACTCAATCGCCTCACTGCAGACCAGACACAAAGTGCTGCTGTTCAGATCTGTTCTCATGAAACAGTGGAAAGAGCAGGGAACAAGGCTCTAAATTTAGTCTGTTTAGAATGCCACACCAATGAGTATTCCATCTATTTTCAAAGCTGCAATAAAGCAGCATGGCAATACTAGTAAATGTCATTAGTTCTTTGAATTAAAAGAATTACTTCCAGCCAACAGTAATAGATTAGAGCAATTCTCATCTACTACATTAGAGTAATTCTTGGCAGTGTGAACATAATGAATCTGAGGAGTTTACAATACAACCATCAAACTAAAACTTGGAATATAAATTCTCAGCCTGTAATCACTTCCTTTTTTGCCTCTTTTCTTTTTAGTCAAGGCAGTATGATTTTTTTTTTCAGTCAGAGAGTCATAAAGTTTCTGTTTGAAGTTTTTATTGGTTTTCAAAAATGTGGTTGATTGGTTAATGTGATTTTGCTTTAAATAATCCTTCTATTTTCAACAAAGGTCATTTTCAAGCTTTAAGATATTTACCTGAAATCACTTTTTTATTTTTTAAGTAAGTTAATAGATTATAAATTTTCATTATCCAAATACATTGTCATACCATCTTAACTGACGGTTAAGAGCATAATTAAAGTGCTGACTTTGTCCCATTTTCTTTAGAAACCTTTACAGGAAAAGAGTATCTCAAGCATACCAAGAATGTATTCTTTTTTCTCCCTAGTGTTTCATACCTGTATTGATAAAAACAGCATCATCAAATAGAATCAGCATTATGGGAGCCTTTGAAATGCTACAGAAACCAGTATTTTGTTACTGTAGTTCTTAAACCTGATACCGATTCCTCTGTTGTTGGTATAACACCCTAGTATAAGAGGAGTTATTGTTGATTTATGTCGGAGAATTAAGTCCTACTAAGGCTGTTACCACTAGAATGGGATTGGGAATGGGACTGGGAACTTGATGACATCTCCTTCTATTTGTGAACTGGTCTTTGCTGTTCCTACTCTCTCTGGACTACAGCCCAAACATTACATGAGTGACAGAGCTAAATCTGAAGAGATATTTCAAATTGGGTGAGAAAACAGTGTGCTTTGATTCTTCAATTACTTGTGCTAAATTTGGAACTGTATTTGAACAATTATACTGAAAGAGAAGACAGTAACTCCTACTTGCTCCAAAGAGATGCTGGTTAGACAGTGAGCAAATACTCTCTGACATCTTTTAACAAATTACTTTGAATGCTCTCTGACACATTTAACAAATTATTTCAATAGTTTAAAAGGTACCTTTTAATAATCACATCTTTGGTTATCAAAGGTATTGGAAGATGTTGATGGCTCTAATGTAGAAAAGCATGCTAGAAGACTTGATCTGTGTCACGGATTATGAGAAGATATACACAGATATTGAGTAATACCATTGGTGCTTTTTACCCAATAACAGATTTACAGACAACTAGAAAATTCCTCAGATTTGAACACAGAGGAAACACTGAACTTAATGGCTGCACTCTGGAATGATGACTGACAGACAATAAAATCCTGCAGAGCACAGGGGAGCCACCAGTCATAGGCTTTTATTTATCTATTTAATTTCCCTTTATGAGCTATTTGAGTTTATCTGTATGATACTTTGCCTTGCTGGCAATCACTAAAAAGGAACACCCCTGAAAAAGAGAAGTGTCCTTCTGTTTCTTCTTCACAACTAGCCTATCAATACCACTGTAATGCAGAAGCAGAGTTTTTTGCAAGCTGAGCAAAAGGAGTGGATGAACCTACTGTTTGACCAAGAACAACATAATGGGGAAAGGAACAAAAACATTTACAGCAATGTAGAGATAGGGAAGCCCAGTACTTCTGAAATGTCAAAATTTACAAAAATCATAAGCAATTCTGAATCTCGTTCACGCTCTTTCCTCCAATCTTCATCATTACACTATCTTCTGTATTTTCAGATATTCTGAACCAAATAGTTGTCTACACTGGGAGAACTTCCCAGAGGAACTAAAAGTAAATGCACGAGAACACTGTGACTAAGTGCTGTACCAACAGATCTTGCCCTTCTCTGTCCATGCTGGCCAGCCTCCCCTTGGTTTAATTCAGGAAAGATTTTTACTTGGTATTTCTTCCAGTTGTTTTCATTCCAGGAGAGATGAATTATGGAAAAGAAAGTAACAAAACAGTTATCTCTCTGTAGCCCAGCATAGAAATAAATTGTATCACGGTTTGACAAACATGTCAGACTCAGTCAGTGAAAACTGCTTTTTTCCTTGCTGTTCTATAATCAGTTTATAGATTACAGAAACTTATGGAAAAGACAAAATGGTCAAAGACTTAGAGACTCCATGAAACCACATTTGTTTTTCTTTTTTTTTTTGCTAATGTGTTCAAGTCCAGTAGATACTGTTAGTTTAAGTCTCAGGCTTATAATCAGCAGCATAGAAGAGAATTTTTATGGAAAATGCATATTTGTAGGTATTTTCTTTCACAAAATAATCCTCTTAACCACTTTTTTTCCCCCAACTGTTTGAGCAAAAATTAATTCTCAAGTGACTAGGAACTGAATTATGAGCATTCAAAGAAACTCCTTCATGAACTGAAAGTGCTGGAAGCAAATCACAGTCACCTAATAAAACATGAAAAATAGATGCAGAAATATATCATACAGAGAAATAAATCCTTCTTTGTGACTCTAGTTCTTATGCTGTGAAATTAATTTAGGTAATTCTTCTTTTAAAATGAAATCAGAAGTATCATAAAATATAACCCAGTCCTTTAGTAATAAATCTGACAGATTTTGCTGTAACTGGTCATGTTGAAAACCTCAACCCTTCTGCAAAAGAAAAGAGTATCGCTAAATAAAATACAAGTGCAACTCTACAGCTGATTTAGGAACTAAATCAGGCTATCTAGAATCATAGCCAAAGAACAGCTTTCCTATCTAGTCCTAGTTCAGGGAAGAACAGCACTGCCTTTTACACGATCCCTAACAACTTCATATATATGACGTACTTTATCATTGTCCTGTGAAGTCTTTTGTTATCAGGTAACATTTCTTTGCCTCATTCATAATATTGACTAAGTAAATGTTTAAATAACTGTGGCCAGGCATTCATACCTCTTTTGGAAGTTACTTTTTTTACAAATATCTTATTTTTAAAGGTTGTTTTGCTTGGAGAGTGCAATATACACACAGTTCTCCTGCTGCTGGTCAACTATTGTATTCCATTAATGGGTTTTGAAGTATTTTTTGCAACAGATTTTTGTACACTGACAATTTGTTATCAGCAGATGCCAAGTGAAGAAGACTCCAAAAGATCCTACGGGAAAACCAATAATACCCATTTGAAAACATGGGAACATAAAGAAACAATGACCACCACAGGTTTATAAAATCTTCAGAATGAAATTTGGATTTCTGCACTGCATTATGTTTTCATTTACTATTTAGTTCACCCAGGGAATCCATTGATATTTTCCATGGAACACTCTAAAGGGAGACAGAAACTGAGCCATAGTATTTTGATTATATAGAAACTGAATCACAGTCTTTTCATTATGTTTTAAAAAATTTGTATCTTTGTGTAGAAATGGCAGGAAAGCTAAGAGTAAATTTCACAATACTGCTTAGTATCATGCTCAGCTGTTTGTACTGTCTGGTTTACAAAACATTTTCTGGAGCAAGGAGGCTACAGAGTTGGGAATTTGTTTCAGTTCCAAATTATATCTGTTCACAATCATGGTAGACCACTACAGGATCGATTCTCATCTTTGGCAAGATTTCTGTGAATTTTGCTTTTGCTCTGTTTATTTAGCAATGAAGAGTAAAGTGATGTTCTAGATCATGCCATTCCATTTTCTGGTGTTAATACCAAGTCCCTAGCATAACCTAGGCCTTTTGTGGACCATTATGTTAATGATAATCACTAAACAAATACAGGAATTTAGAAAGCATTTTTCAAGACAATGTTTCCCCCACCACACTTCTGCCAAAATCCTTACTCAAATCCCTAGTTACGCAGCTGCCTGAGCAAACACCTCTAGCACTGGTTTGAAACACTGATTTGAAACACTGGTTCTACCTTTTATCATTTGAGATACAGCAAGGAATGAGGACAAGAGATGGGAGCCATGGGACAGCAGAATGCAGAGAACTCTCTTTTGAAGGGAAATCTTCTTGGCCATCTTTCCTATCCAGCTAAATACAGATGGTAAAACATTTCATAAAATAAAACTAAATTTAAAAAATTAAATTAAAATAAATTAAAGTTAAAATTAAATTTTGTATTTCTCTGTAGATTTTATTATGCTTACAGGTATGGAAATAGTAGAGATCTCATCTGTTAACAGAGAAGGACAAAAAAGCAATTATTTTGTATTTAATTTTAATGTTTAATCTTTTCTGCTCAGAAACCATCTTTTACTTTAAGGAAAAATGTAGTTATTTTTAAAAATTTAATTGTACTATGATAGATTATATACAATACGCCATCCAGTATGTGTATTTCAGTCTGGCATGCTCTAGGTACATTATTATCATATTATTTACATGTTTTCCGCTAATCCTTTCTGAAATACATTTCACTGATCCTCTGATACACTTTTATCACTTGACTCTGTGAACTCAAATTGTCCATAAGACTGTTTGGGTGTATCACGACTACAAAGAAACTGAGAAATTGCCCATGTCTACTTTCAAGGTATTATATCACTCCCTGCTAAGGTGAGAAACATATTCCTGCTTAATGCTTATAATTCACTTCAGGGAAACATACTGCCCACTCTCACCAAACTCAGAAACATGCTGGAGAGAAGGTGACTATTTTGGTTTGGTTTCTTTTTAAGCACTGTTCTTGACCTGAATCTAAGGTATGCCTTGCTGTCTGGACTGAAGGCTTACACATTATTTGCTTTTCTTGCTTTCAGTGCCATTTCAAAATGTCAGTGTTCTCCCTGGAACCAAACAAAAAACATCGAATGTCGTCTAAATGACTCTCAAAGTGCTGGCTAATTTCAGCAAGTCCGTAAGTAAACTGTAGCTGGATATCTTCCTACAAGACACCAGAAGTCCTCCTTAACATCTGCCACGCAGGTGTTCTGTTGCTCACCTCCATGACAAGGCATCAGACACCCTCTGAGCTTTCAGCCTGTCTGCCCCTTTGTGCATATCTCATAACTCATAAGATATTGAATATGAAAAAAAAAAAAGATTTGATAATAGCCTACTGCTGCATATTCAAAGGAAAACCCAACCCTAAGAAAATGAGATGGATTGTTGACACTAAGAAATGTGTTTACTTATCTTATTGTAACATATTTTCACTCAGCCTTGCATGAAAATTCATTCTTGGCACTGATGTGGAAAGCAATATAGAAGTTGCCTATCTACGAGAATTCATACTGTGGAAAATACACTCTCTCCAGGAATTTGATTGTTTCAGGTCTGTAATAATGCCCAGTCTGAGTGGTCAAAGCCTTTTATCTACATACTTATCTCAAAGCTGCTGGTTCCAAACTTACTTCAGTCAGAGTACCTAGGAACTTGTTGAGAAATAATTTATGCCAGCAAAGTATCTTGAACCTGTTTACTCCTAGCTCTTATCACAAAAATAATTAAAATATATTCATTTTCCAGGATGACAACCAGAAAGTTGAGTGAATGCAGGAAGTCGTGAATTAAAATAAGCAGGATGCAGGTACATTTAGGTAAGGTTGCTTAGATGTAAGACCAGACATGAAAACAGAATTAATAAAATATTATTTATAGTATTAAAAAACCAGTAAGGCTGTGCTGTAAGGAACAAAATTACAGGGGAATGAGGAGATTTGGGAATAATACACTGAATTGCAATTACTTTCCATCCAACCTCTGAAAGATGCTTTGTTCTGGAATGCATACATATGCAGAAGTTGGCTTTTGAAATACACTTTGTCTGCTTGTCCTCTTTCTTTCATCTGAATATGATTCCTTCATTTCAGACTAGTTACTGCCAACTTAAAATAGTGTTGGTGAGCAAGGGTTCTGATCCAACATCAATGTGTAGAGAAAAGTATGACTCCAAAATGGATTATTCCTCTTATGTGTAATGGCTTTACTCATCAGCTGTTAAGTTTTCTCAGCGACATCTGAAAATACACCTAGGAAGCAGGAACATAGCCAAGCATGCACTTTCACACTGCCTAAGGCAGATCCTTACATAGGTTGGTACTTGCAATGGCATATGATGTGCTGTTTTATTCACTTGAAAGTAAGTAAAATGGCCATTGATTTTAAAGATACCATACCAGAGGAAAAACTTGAGAAAAAAAATGCACTTTGGAATGTAAAACAAAGGAGACAAAATTACTCCTTCCCTTTTGTGGAAGGAGCAGATATTAGGATATGTGATACGAAAGTCATAAAATTAATAGATGAGAAATAATGTCTTGGAGTCAAGGGGAACACCCTGCCTGAGATAGGGAAGGACTGCTAAACAATGTTCCAATTTTAGCATCTGGAGTCTTTCAGACTGGCTTGGAGTAACAACAGTAAATACACAATGAAGGGCAGGATTCTCCTTACTTAGCAATGGACTAGGTTAGATAACTTCTCTCATTTTACACTTTACTCTTAACAAATGCATCTAGTTTTGACATGGATCTAAATATGTTGTCATTCTTAGGTCCTATTATTCATTCAGTATCTTTAAGCAGCTATAACACCAGTACACTCAGTTATTGGGACATCTTGTCAGGTGCATGAAAATTTCCAGTTGGCACATACCTGCCATATTACCTTATGTTGCCTTTGACTGGTCTTTCTCATAGAGACATGGCCAAAAGAATGAGTCCAAGAAGCAATTTTATGCACGAAACCAAACTAATATCCATACAGTTTTCAGATTTCTCTACATTACTTGTGCAACTGGTCTGGTAATGTGGTAATGCTGGAATCATAAGACTAAGAATTTCTGAATGAAAAAGTGCCCCTTGCTTTGAATTTAAGGAGTAACATATCATAAAGCAGGGGAAAAAATCTTTGTCAAGGTCTTCATACTGCCTAATTTTAGCCTCCTAACCTTGAAGAAGTATCAGTACAGACTTTGTATGATAGGATTAATAGAGAGAGAGATGAGAATATTTCAAACAAATTATTTAGAGGAGAGAGGAAAACTTTCCTCTTTGTCACTTTAAGGAACCTGTATTACCTCTCTGGTAAGTAGACTGTTAACAGTTGAAGATATTTGGCACTACTGCACTCAATTCTCATTGCAGCACATCAGTAGCAGTGTTTCAGAATTGAAGTACTTGACCTCCTCATCTACCCAGGAACTAAAACTAGGTATCCACATTCTTGTACACCTCAGGGATGGCTAACTTAATTTAAAAGTGTTACTTTCAGGGTAAGACACAACTTACCAAGAGGCCAAAGGGCTGAAACTGCAATGCAGAGTTCCTACAGACACACTTTTTGTCTAAGGGGACATTGGGCCTGGCACTGACAGAGCACCCAATGAAGAAAGTGTCCATTCTAGCAATAAGAATGGCAGGCCTGGGAAGAGTATTTTCATTTATCAGCCACTCACTTTGCATGAAGGCTATTGTTTGTTAGGATGCACTAAAACTCTTTCACAAATACCCAAAGAAAAACATCTTTTCCACAGAGGGGAATTTCTGCTCATGCTAACTGCTCTGGTAAGTGCGTGAGATAAAAAGCAGAATTTGTGCCAGTCTTTACTGTTTCTTCCTCCCCACAGGCCAGCCTTCAATATCTTGCAAAAGACAATACGATCACCAAGGGATAAAAGTGAAAATCTGCCACATCTTTTACGATTAGCAAAACCTTCTGCTTTTGCATGTTGTTATCATGTTCAAAAAACTGGGAAAATAATGTTCTGAAATTAAGTATGGTTAAACAGCCTTACTAATAGAATAATCATGCAAGTTGCTTACCTTTTCTGTTAATCACAAGAAATAGGCATTTAGTGGCATCAAACACTAAACAGGAAGAAAGAGAAAGCTTCATATTTTGATGTCTGATTCTTCTGACAAATGACTATCATTATTGTCTTCTTCTGTGAAACCATCCGCAAACAATATATTCTTAAATATTACAGTGAATATGTAAGCTAAATAAATAATGAATACATGAAGATTTCCCAAGGCAGCGCAAAATCGTACGTGCTTTGAAAGCTACTGCTGCCAAAGCATGCATGATGCTGTGGTATTCAGAGACTTCTCTTTATTCTTACATTCACACTATGTTCATCTGGAAGCCTACTGTACTGGGCAAAGTCTACTGCGATGACAGAAGTTAAATGCACAGTTGCCTCTTGATATATCACAATATGTCATTCAGCAATACCACTGAGGAAAATGTAATTACTGTGCGACATCTTGTGCTTTCTTGGGATTTCTCACTAGGTAAGTAAGAAATAAATTCCTGTCAGGACTGCAGGAATACTATTGTAGAGATGTAGGAACAGAGTAGCTGGGTCATAAGCCACAATGCTGTGTTGAAATTACTGGTCACAGGGGATATATTCTTTTTTAGCTGCAGGCTCTATGCCTTTTCTTTACACCTGAGTGTGCAGAAACTTGCTCACTGTCCAAATGAATGCTCATACAATGCATTTAATTCCCATAATATCCCTGTAAGGTAGAAATCTTAACAGAGGCGCAACTGAGGGCCAGAGAAATTGAAACAAACAAACCAATCCAAAAAATCCATGTAAGGACAGAAATTTACACTTTGGTTCCACTTAATACCTCTCCCCTGAAACTCTTTCCTTCCACAAAGCAAACAGTGCCCCGTAGGCACTGATCTCCTGCTGAACACAAGAGTGAAATCTAAGACACTGGCCTCCAAAACACTTTCTGAGCATGACCCAGCTACCTGAATCATTGCCGTTTCCTTTGGACTAAGGACCTCCACTCACAGCTATGTTCTGCTGCTACAATGCCTGTTGTGATTACCAGGAGGAAGAGGCATTAACACCCACACACTTCCCCAGTTTCAGTACAAAATTCAAAGCTCCTATCTGGATCTCTTTTGATTTCTTTATTTTAAAGTCAAATATACAGATAAAATCAAAGGTAATTGATTGCTACCTACAAAGAACAGAAGAGAATCCCACTTGTGATTTTTAAAATTCACATGCCATTCTAATAATGTGGTTGTGTGGATATGAATAATAAAAAAGAAGATGCATAGGTAGTTGTTCATTTTTTTCCACTGGAGCTGGCTCAGCATGGACTAAGGAGACTGAGGTCTCAGATTAATGTCAGAAAGACTGATAGTTTCTTACACCAATGTTTAAATTATACCATCATGGAATGGTTATGGCTGGAAGGGACAAGATCAGCTAGCTCCAACCCCCTTGCCATGGAGAGGAACAGCTTTCGCTAGATCAGGTTGCTCATAGCTACATCCAACCTGGCCTTGAACACTTCCAGGGATGGGGCATCCACAACTTCTCTGGGCAACTTGTTCCAGTGCCTCACCACCCTCAGAGTAAAGAATCTGTACCTAATACCGAAGTTTAATGTACATTCTTTGTGTTTAAAGCCATTTAACCATTGTCCTGTCACTACATGCCCTTGTAAAAAGTGCCCCTCCATCTATTTTGTAGGCTGCTTTAGGGACAGGAAGGCTGCAATTAAGGTCACCCTAGAGGCTTCTCCAGGCTCCCAATTCTCTCAGCATTTCCTCATAGGAGAGCTACTCCATCCCTCTCATCATCTTAGTGTCCTCCTCTGGACTCACTCCAACAGGTCCATATCCTTCCTGTGCTGGGACCCCAGAGCTGGATGCAGCACAGTAGGTGAGGTCTCACCAGAGCAGAGCAGAGGGGCAGAATCCCCTCCCTCCCCTGCTGCCCATGGTGCTCTGGATGCAGCCCAGGACACGTTTGGCTTTCTGGGTTGGGAGTGCCCATGGCTGGGTCATGTCCAGCCTCTCACCCACCAGCACCCCCAAGTCCTTCTGGGCAGGGCTGAGCCTGACCTGTTCAACCCCCAGCCTGTGTTGATACTGTGGGTTGCTCCAACCCGTAATTTAACACTAGGCTAGGATGCATGAATATAGCAGCAGAAAAATGGTAAAAAAGCTGCAAGGAAAACCAAGCTGTCTGCAAGCCAAGACTCCGAAATGACAAAAAATATACTCTCGTGAGGGTAACTGACTTCTTGTTTTTTCTCACTAGCTCATTTTCATTCTTTTTTTGCATTTTGCTTCTCAGAGGCATCACCACAACAATTAAGCATTTTAAAAGGGTTTTTCTTGATGTCTGTGTATGTTCAGAACAGTTTATTCTGTCTTGAGTTTACAAATGTTACACGCAGAATTTCTCCAAGAAAATGCAGTTACTGGAGGAAAGTACAATCACCCTGAATAAGGTTGGTTTGATTCATTACTGATGCAACTTCACTGATTTCAGAGGAACCTAACCAAAGAACAAGGTGAGCCAAGCACTTCAATGCTCTCCGTACTCCAGAGAAGTCCTTTGGAGCTGATATTCAGTGGAAGAACAGCTAATAAATGGGAATAATCTTTTCCCCTACCAAGATGTCAAATATATATTTCACCTATAGAATTTCTATAAAGGATGACTCAAGAGCACACGGATATATATAAATCTTAGCTAATAAAGTATTTCAACCAAAGTGTATTGGTTTGAAATTGTGTTTATTGCATAAAGTTTGTTCAGCTTTGTACTCTAGAATTCTTGCATATTGCAACATGTTGTACTGATCACTTCTGTTTACTGGAAGTTACATGAAACACTGACTTTCCATTCTTTTGGACTAAAAATTGTAAAATTATGCATAAGAATGAGTTTAATAGATTCATAATGTTTTAAGTACAGAGCTCCCTATTTTTTAATTCCTTTCCATAACACTGTGCTGAATTCTTCGTTACTGTAATCACTTGGATGAGAAACAACCAGCACAATTGCTTTATTTCAAGTTCCTTCTAGCCCCACAAACATCCTTGGAAAAAAAACCAACTATGTAATTCATAAAAATGTTGCCTGCATTGTGAAAGGTTCTACATAGTACTATAGAATATAATCTGAACCACAGTATTGCTGTTTCAAATCTGTTGAAAAGAATTAGCCATCTGTCACAACATCAGCCCGACCTGATGGGCCTCGCAGAGCAGCAGTGAGATCAGCAGGGTCCCTGCTGAGCCAGCAGTCCTTTCCTGCCGAGTCAGGCCCTGACGCTATTCCCTGGCACAACAGGTTGTCCTCAGGGGCACCTCTTCCACTTACTTGTTCTCCATGATCTGGAGCACTACTGTTGCCTGGATTTCCAAACAGAAGCTGTGCAAAAGTTACTGAAACCATCAGGTTCTGCAATAAACCTAGGCAACAAGCTTGCCTCAGTAATATTTCAGAATCATCTTCAGATTACTATTTAACTTCTTTTTTTTAAAAGTATTTGTTTCTAATAACACAGTAGCTTAACAGCTAACCTGCTGTGGGAGGAGGGCAGGGGTAAGCATGACGATTACTTCAAGAGAAGAAGTGACTTGTAAATAAATTAGAAAAAAAAAAAGTTATTAGTTATTTTTCACTTTCCTTTTCAGAATGGAAACCAACTTTTAAACTGGACAACTTAATGAGCACTGTTCCTGGATGGACCTTTGTTCTGTGTTACTTTCTGAGAGAAGGAGGCAATTCAGGAGGTAAGCTCTCATTTTAAATGTTTCTGGGTTCTGCAGATGTGAAATGAGAACACCTAACACTGAGGGCACTGCTGGCTGTTCTGCTACACTTTGCCAGTGCTGCACTCGCTCCTAATGATGAGTTGAAGAATTAATATTAATACTCTTTTAAAAGTAATTCTCAGTATGTATCTAATGTCTGTTCTTTGACTAACTGGTGTGCTTACAGGTACTTTGAACACACTAAAAGAAAATAAATTCCAATCCATTGTATTTCATAGTGGACAGTATAACAATATTCTACATAGGTTACACTGCAAAATATCTGGAGACCAAGGGTGACAGTGCAATATCATATTATTCACGAGAATATTCTTGACTCCTCTTGCCTATTCCTCTTCTGGGGGCTACGGTAGTATTACTTAAAAAGCATCCCCATTCCAGTGAGAAATTGAGGAGATCAAACCCAGAGAAGTACACCAGTTGGACACGGGCCACATTTCCCTATTTCGTCTCTGGCAGTGGTATTTCCCTGGTGTTATCTAAAGGGCAGATCTGTGTAAACTGCATTTAGGATTATAGGGTTCTGGGAAGGGATCAGTGGAAGATTTGTGTTATGGTAAATTTTCAGCATTGTAGGGATGAAATGGACATTGGGATAAGACACTCCTGAAAGAAAAAGAATTTTTAGCTTCATATTTGGAATTGGTTCACTGAATTGATCCAATGTAAGGATTTCCAAAGATCAGCTTTCTGATAGACCATGTCACATTGGTGAGAAGAGTCAAGACAATGGCTGTGAATTAAGTGGTTACTACTTTGTTATGTTTTGTCTTTATATTTCTCTGATATATGCTAGTCCTTCTCATCATCTGCTCTGTTCTTAACTTTGAGCTTCAAATAGGAATAACTAAAAAAAAGATAATGTATTTTCTGGAATGTAAGTAATCTTTAAAGTATCAAAATTTCACACCCCTAGTGTGCTCCTGGAAAAGAAACTCTTTTCTCTTGACAGTGGGAACTGAAAAGATCTATATTCAGGATTCATTTCCAATTGACACCACAATGACAGTGTATTTGCTTCCTATTAGTTTGGGATACATGGAGCATTGAACAAGTTGTGAAGACTGTCAATCACTACAGATGTCACTCCCAGCATGCAATTGATGTTCTGCAACTTTTTCCCCCCCTAGTTGGTCCTGATGCAGTAGTTAAAATAAACTCAAAATTTACAGGTAGCTGTCAATGCCATGTTTTGTTCCCTTCATAGGAAATCAGTGACAAAGCTGCACTGCCTGTGAAATGTGCTCACATGAACGATGCCTCCAAACCTTATCCATTTCTCTCCTTGACCAGTTTAGTACTTTGATCAGTTAATGGTTTACAAAAAAACCTACTGGTTAAAGAAAGGATAAATCATAGTAGCAGAACACAGGAGGGGAGGGTATCATTCCAGGCTTGGTTATTCTCTCATGCTGTTGAAGAGAAACAATAAAGAAAATTATAAAGAAACAAAGGTTTAAAAGTTAGGTAAACTGGAGAGCTGAACTGCTCCACCAAGCTGTTGAGTGAACTGTTGAGCTGGTGAAGCTAGTAGGTACTTCATTTTAGTGGTGTAAGAAATTTCATCTGCGAGCATATTCATTGAAAACATGGGACTATCAGCATCTAGTCCACTTGGATGGGACAGGAGTCCTTGGTGAACTGCAATAATTGCTGCTTACAGAAGCTCCTGAGATACGCAAGCACAAACATATCCACCTGCCATTGACTTCTACTGATGTTACTTCAGTTACACTTATGAGGCTCTTCAGATTAAAAGTATGCTGGGAAATTATCTGCACTCCTCTTTTAATATGATTAAGATCCTGCATAATATTTAGACACCGTTTATCTGTTTCCACAGTTTTAACTTTGCTAACTCTTCAGTTCTTTCTATAGGCGATTAAAAAAGACATGACTGAAATTCTTCCATCTCAGTCAAACGAACTGATGAGATTTAATGGAGAACATTTATTTCAACCTTTAATTAAGTTTGGCAGTCTGAAATCACTTATCTTTGCTTTGAAATTATGTACTGTAACGTGAGCATTTAAAACCATACAAGTCAATCTTGTTATAAGGTGGATGTCTGAGTGATAATGCAGCTTTCTAGAAGCTGCCTTTGAATCTTTTAAATTACCTTTTCTAGGTTCATGACATAAACCATTAAGGATTTGCCCCAGCAGAGGATGAAACCAACCTCAGTGCGGCACTGTTTTGGCCAAAAGAAACCTTTTAATCTTGAAAGTTGATAGGCAAGAAATATGATCTACATTCTCTGTCCCATGCAAACCGTAATACAGAGTTATTGCTTAAAGAAAGAATCAAACACACTGCATTATCTGGTGTTATTCTGCTAGATTATTCAGTGACTCCTACAACCAACTTCCTTGTGAACATATTTGCAGTAGTTTAGCCTTTGGGGTGGAAATAATTTCATTGTAATACGTTTTCTGGAGCAATGCCAGAGTTACAGGCATTTTTTAATGTGAGAGAATTCTACAAGCATGAAAGTGCATACCTTGAGGTCCTGGGTTCTCTATCTAGAAGCAAATAAGGAGTCTCAAAGAGCATTAAAGTGTAAAATCTTTCAGGTAGCCATCTTGGACTTTTTCATCACCTGCCAGAAGACCTTACAGTTGTTTTCTCAGCCTTTACTGATACTTTAAGGTACAGCACACTTAAGATGGATAGAAGATGAGAAACCACAGAAAATTCTCCCAAGCAGCTGCTGTTTGGAATACAGTGATCAACAAAACACATCAGCTGGGGATACTTCTGAATGAAGGCAATCTCTGGGTTTGATTTAACAGTTTCAGCTGTTGCCACAGAATACTTGGCATCCTGTGAACAGGAACAGGTTTTTCTGGTAATAACTTTTGAAGTCATTACTGTTCCTCCACCTTTTCCCACCTCAGGGTGAACTGGTGATTTGATTGTTCCCTCTCTTAGCTGCACAGCTTCAGCTCCAAGTCTGTACTGAGCTGCAGCTGGTAGATAATTTGTTATTATGGCCTAGAGGAGGTATGGAACTTTTCAGGTAATAGAGTACAAAGTAAAGCTGATTAGAAAAAAAAAGACTAAGTTTTGCAGACATTTGAAATGTATGCTTTGAATTTCCTTATGCAGAAAAATGCTTAGTTTGGAAGGTTCTGATACTCTCTTTCAGAAGTCACATGTAAAATCCAAAATCAGAAGTATAATGGAAATGCAAATGTGGAAAATGTGAAAGCTTTTAATTAAGCACTTGCCCTGTCCTGCATGCAAGAAAAGAAACATGAAATTTAATTTTATTAATTTATTTTTCATTTTTTAGAAAGAAGTCAATTTTGGGGAATGGGTCTTTTTGTGTTAGTCATTGACTGTTCCATTATCAAACAACCATTTGGCACCGTGAATATTTCAAAAGGTTTGTACCACTGAACTGTGGGATTTGTGCACATTAACAGATCACCAGCTGGATGTTTCCAGTTGTCACAGCACAGCCATGTGTTTGATGCAGGTGCACAAAACAGGTGGCACTGGGGAAATCCTTACATTTTCCCGTCCACGCAACTAAAAAGCCTATCTCTTTGCAGGCATACCCCTTTATTTGTGAAACCCTACATACCTCAAACTGCATGCTAAAGCTTCCACTACAAAAGGGGAGAGTGTCATTCATTTAATTTCATAGGCACCACTGTGATACAATTGATTAACTGTAGGTTTTGGGTGTCATGAGAGTTGCACTTGTGGGAAACAGTGAGTTTAACATTAGACAAAAGAAATACATATTTTCTAAAGCGTATTCACAGCTAGTTTGTTTAAGCCTTGAAATCAGAAAAGTATTGTGCCTGTCATCCTAAAAAGAAAATTTGGACTACAGCTTGTATCAATGCTGATGCTGGTCTCGAGTTTGTTCAATGTTTGAAAAATTAAGATATATCAGATGTCTAGATCATATGAAAAAGCATTTACATTAATGCTTTATAAGTTTTGCCTATTTATCAATTTTGTTGAAGAAACGCTTATTCTTGTCAAATGAAAAACAATCCAGCAAAACATCCACCAACAGTGACCCAGTCGTTTAACCTCAAGCTGCCCATTTCTACATTCATTGCATGCTTCACTCTCTAATATAATTACTCCTGTTTGGAACAGACAGTGATGAAATGATCTGCCCTTTATGTATTATTACTTGATTAATTTTTCCATATTTGCTGAAAAAAAAATAAAATCAGCTACTGAACATTCTTATTAATACTGAAGTGCCTTTGCGTATCCTTCATGCTCTTTAGGATAGTTGCTATATAACAAAAAAGTATTTATCCTTTCTTCTTCTGCACTACAGCTAAGTAAATTTTCATTATGAAGTTTTATGACTTTTTAGAAAAAAACCCAGTTTAATCTGTATGAACATCTTCAGGTAAATATATTTAGACCAAAGACCACTTATTATCATTTGCATTGCCACACTGTCTGGGGCTAAAGGAATTTTTGACATTTTAGTTCTGTATGAACCAGACTTATGATTACAAAAAATGAGACTTGGCTGCTCTAATGCGGAGGCATGAGATGGGATTCATAATGCCAACTTGGTTCCCATGATTTATTTCCTATGTTGAGATTCACACCAGCCACCATGCTAAATTCTCAGGTAATTAAGACAGGAAGGAAGAAAAAGATGTGTGAAACTCTGGCTATCTCAGTAAACACAGCTTAAGTCTTTCTCAATCTGCAAAAAGTGTCTTAAGATAATCTGCATCCATACCTGAAAAGTCCTTCTACCATTTCTAAAGCTAGGGTAATGCACGAGCAGTGGCCTGCCAGGATTAGTGGTCAAACATCCAGTGCCTTGGTTCTAAGCATTACCAAGAGCAAGTGTTTAACGCACAGATTCAGCTTCTCTTGGCTAAACATCTACCACTGTAGGATGCCACAACCACCTGGGCCAACATCAGCCCTGAAGTAAGGGGAAGGCCTTTGCTCTTCTAGGCCCTGCAGGCTCTGTGGCACATTTGAAAACTTCCGTTTATATATATATATATTTACATACATACATACACATACATAAGAAATATACATATGTTTATGCACTTGGCTTATTTAATTATCAACTTCATCAAAACGATACAAAAAGTGAGTGGTTTAAGCTAAATTTAATTCTTTCTGGAGCAAAAAGATGTTACTCAACAGGTTGGGATGTTAAATAAACAAATGTTAAAATGTTAAATAATCTCTGCAAGATTTGTGGCTTACTTGGGAGATCAGATAAAGACCAGAGCCTTGAATAAAAGCTTAGAGAAGCTAAAGAATTATACATTCTTCGCATGATTTCTTCTACCTCTTTGCTGGGACATGAAACCTTCAGTCTGCGATCACAGAAACTACATCACCATCAGTGTAAAATCAGTATGGTAGGTCAGGAATAGTGCTCTCAATATAAAATAAAGGGCTTTTTCTTCTTTTTTCTTTTTCCTCTTTGGTGTCTTTTTTAACTACTCTATGAAAGGTTCTATATCATATGCATTTTTTTAAACTTCAGGACATGTACATGACATCTTTTGCCTATTATAAAGGTCTGACCACCTTTTCTTCAGTTAGGAACACATTTTAGAGAAAATTACATCATGTACTGCATGTGACTTTTTTTAGTCCGGCTACTTTTCTCAACTGTTTCTGAGTAGACAGAGCAATACATTATTTGTTTGCTTGCCCTGACGCATGACACTAATTACTGCCAATCATTCTACCCATGTTTATTCTTGATGTACAAGCAGCACTTTCTGCCAACCACACAAAGGCATCAGAGGAATGCAGACATCACAGCAGCTTAATAGATCTAGTCATAGCATGGTTCTTAATGAACTCTATATACATGTAAATGTCTATTATACTTAAGGAACTCTGTCAGGAATGAAAATTAACTAAACAGTCAACTGAGACAAGGAGAAGGGTCACCTTGTGCCTTTGGAAGGTAATGTTTGCACTTACTGTAGCAAGGCTGTGAAAATCAGATGGAAAACTAAACTAAACCTTATCTCATGGTATATTAGGGAGAAAGCATGGTTAGAACCAGGCAATGGTCACTAGAATGTTTACATTCTACTTCTCCTGCTTGTTCGTTGCATGACAAGCTCTTCAGATTATTACCTGCAAAAATCAACATACGACAACGTATCTGATGTCAAATGGGAGAGTCATGAGTGCTTCAATTCATCATTCTGTAAAAGTTGGTATGGCAGCTCACCACAGTATTATTGAACTACCAAGAAGCTATAAAACAATGCTATTTAATGAGCTGAGGAGATGAGGACTGCGTACTAAAGGAGAAAAACCGGAACAGTTGACTTCAACACTGTGCTAGTCTTGGTTCATTAACTGAATGAAGTATTTCTCAATAGTCTAGTAGATTAGAACAAGCCAGTACAACCAGCCAAGCTGTCTGAACACACAGTTACTACTACTGATGCTCACAGAACTTACAATAATTCTGTTGCCTATATGTCAACTTTTTACCCAAGGACTGGATTTACTTGGATGTACAAATCAGCCTGTTAACATGTCAGACAGTCTACAGCCATGGCCATGTCTCAGCCAACACACCAAAGGAGAACACTTCCTTCACAGCCTCTCTCTCCATATAGATAATCTTTACTCTTATTTATGTATTGAGACTGGAATACAAAATTTAACTCTGTGAGCGACATGTGTCTCTGTCACTCTGGATAGAAGGTTTCACGTGCCTCAGGAAAGACAAGGGATAAAACAATGCCCTCCAATACTGCTAGGGTGAGACTGACTCAACTCTGGTGGATCCAACCAGACTCTCTTGCCAGAACAACCTCACATGATGAGCGTGTTACTCTCCCAGCTCCTATTACTGGTTTGCTTCAGCAACAAAACTGCCCTACAGCCAAAGGACACTGTAAGTTAAGATCTCCTGAAAAACCTTTCTGGCTCTGAAGCCACAGAACAGTAGCTCTTACTAAATAAATTTTTTTTAAAAACTGTAAGACACAGTTTAAAAGAAAACAAGTTGAATGACTTACATGTGACTGCAACATTAAGCATTTCAGGGCTGTGATTTCTCAGAAATAAAGTACTAGAAAAAAGCATTATTTTACTAGGTAAAAAAACTTTTTCTTAAGCCAAGATATTGACCGCCTTGTTTTTTGCAGAGATGGATGAAATTACTGATCATTGTCCAAAACCAGGCAGACAGTCTCTAGCAACACAATAAAGACCTTGCAACACAGAACACTCTACATACGGCTATGTACAGGTAGCACTTGTGATATGGGAAAGCCCTTTCGAACTGATTCAGAACGGAGACTCCATATTTTGCCTTCAGGAATGGACTACAGCTACAGCTGGGACCAGTTGCTTCCTTCAGCCGTGTGATGTGGCAGTTTATGAAATGAAAACATTTTCTTACTTTTTGACCACTCTTAGTCAAGTTGCCCTGCTACACACAGAGCTTATTCAAAGAATCCATCCAGCATATAACTTCTCTTTCCCAGAGGCTGTGAAAGTGTTAGAATGGAGAAGAAAGCTTTGACAAGCACAGGATACAACTAAGAAATGCTGTGAACTGGTGCAACGGAATTAATGCCCTGTGAGATTGCCATTGGAAACTGCCACATCCACTCCCCTACAGGTTAACAGTATTTCAGGTGTTGAGACCTTACAAGATAAATTCTGGACTTTTCAGAACAGGTATTTTGGTGTTTTGCTCTCCTTTCCAGGTGTACTGCTTTATGAAAGCAGCAATCCCATTACAGGGTTGTAGAAATACTTTGGAGTTTGAGTAGATTTGTTTTTTGACTACTTTCATAAGGTCTATGTTCTGTTTACTCCGCCTGATCTGTGTGGTCTGTACCATGTTCCTCCCTGAAAGTACAATCCAGCAACAGGAACACCCAGAGCTGAAACTTGGAAAATGCTGTCTTTGTGTGGCATTAGCAGTCTGCAGAGCTTGGTATGCTACACACAAGGTGACGAATTCTGTTTCCTCCCCACTCTATCATGCATATTCATAAGCAAATAAAACAGTTACACACAAACAGAAGCTGTGATATATGTATAACAAACAACAGAAAAAAAAACCTAAGTATGAAAACAAAAAAAAATCTATGAAGAGATTGTTTTAATTACATTGTTCGATTGTTTTAATATATTAACTAATATACTAAGAAAGAAATCCCCACTCTTGGGTAAATTACTTCGACTGGGCAAATATCACCCAGTGAAATAAACTGCTGATCAGCATGGCAATGTAAGGTTTCTAAGCTTCTTTTAACTAAGTAGGTGTTCCCTTATGTACAGAAGGCATCTGAGATTTTCATGTGAGATCAAACATAAGAAAAGAGAGTGAGAGCAAAATGCCCATGATGCTGACTAATTCAACATGATTTTGTATAACATTGAAACTTGCAACTGATTTGTTGTTTTCTTCTGGGAAAAGGCTGTCAAATGAGGCAGGCACTAAACAGTCACATTTTTGCTCTTTAAGCCTGCTTGTCTATTAGCATTACTTTCTGCAGGAGAACTGAAATCAAATGCAGTATGTTTCACACCTGTAGCTATGAGACTTCTGATTTTGATGACTGGAAACATTCTTACGTACTTATTCTGCAGTGTTGTTAATTTTTTCCCTTCTACAAGAAAGAGAGTGTTTTCTAGAACTTTTTATTTTCTCTTTGCACCTTTTACTCAAGGCTACTAGCGTGCAAAGTAAACTAACCCTTTAAATAATTTAACATGAACAGACACACATCTGTACAAATGCTGCTACACTCAAGAAACTCCAGCATTTCCGACGGCAGCTGTTGACTACGCAAAGGGTAAACCACGGCAAGCGGGACCCAGAACCTCAAACCTGCAGCAGGTATTCTGGCCAAGGCAGGGAGCTCTTCTCAAGCGCGACCGCAGGCATGCAAACATCATCTCAAAAACGCAAATAACTTTTCCTAGCAACTGCGACGTGCTCGGTTATTTTGTGGCGATGGCTGTGGCTGGTACGGACATCCCCGCACAGCCAAGCTCCCGGGCTGGTTGCAGCGCGGGCCGCGGGGCTCCAGCAGCCCCCGGACGGGCGGGCCGGCGTGGGGGCTCCTCTGGCGCGAGGGTCACTCACCATATTGACTTCCGAGACCACGTCGATGCTGGCGATCTCTATCCGCATGCCCACATCCACGGGCGGACCTGCGGGGGGAGCGGGAGGCGGCGTTAGCGGACCTGGGGGGGCCGGGGCGCGGGTCGGGGGAGCGCGGGCGCCTCACCTCCGAAGTCGGGGCGGAGGCGGATGTCGTAGCCCTGGAGCAGCCTGTCCACAGTCTC
>WEKY01004397.1:17712-34780 GCA_013390045.1 Picathartes gymnocephalus | reverse complement strand
GGCGCGGGGGGCCGAGGGCGCTGCGCCGCAACAGGTTCCGCAGGAGCGCTGAGGGCGCCGTGGCCCCGCGGCTGGCGGGGCACAGCGGGACCGAGAGCCCCGGGCTGCCGTGGGGAAGGGGCTGCCACCGCGGGGCGCGGCCCCCGCCGCCGGAGCGCCGGCTTCCCGTCAAGGGAAGTGAATGATCGTTGAGGGCTCTTCGGTGTGAAAATTCCCCTCGATGGCATGTTAGCCAAAAAGCGAAAGGGGCATGGCAAATTCGACAGAAATGGCACATTTTGGTGTAGGTAGCGTTCCGCCCAGGGGCGGAGGGTTGAGGGCGCGCCCGGCCCGGGCTGTCGGCGGCGGCCGCCCCGCAGCAGTACCCGCGGAGCCCCGCGCGGGTGGTCGGCGCTGATTTTAATTGCGATTTTTTAACCAGTGTAATTGATCTTGCGTTTAGAACGCGATGTTTCTTCTCTTTTTTTTTTAAGACTCTCGGAATGGATGCTAACGTAACCTGACCTCTCGTGCATCATTACACAGTGACTGATCGGAGCCCTGTGAACAGTTTACGGCTTTGCCGGTGCCGCTCGCTTTCACTGCACCGTAGCGCAGCAGAAATAACATTTATCCCTTTCAGGTTCAACCCATCTCATCTGTGCGCTTCACAGTCCTGCGTGCGGTGTTTGAGTAGATTGGGATACGTGTTGGATGCTTTTGGGTGTGCTACAGCGTCATGCAGACTTGTTTGTGAGAAATAGCAGACTTGGTGATGTTTTTTTGTAGCTGAAATATGCCAGGATATTTGAAAAATGCTGGAATATTGGTACAGTTTGTGACGCACATTCTAGTGATACTTTTCAGTATCTTTTGCAACAAAATTTTAAACAATGCATTTTTCAATCAAAATTTGTCACTCTTGGAGAAGGAGCACAACATGGTTCTGGAGAGATTACTGTGGTAGTCTTTCATCTCACATCTGCCTTCTCCAACCATAAGTGTCCACGTTTGTGAAAGCAATTTTTTTATCAGTTCTTTGTAACAGTATATAATAAATATTTTCAATTTTCTTTGAGGCATTTTATATTTTTTTCTTTTCCTCCTAGTTCAGTAATTAGCTGCTGAAAAATGTGACCTCCCAGCTCAACTTGAGAGTACTTTAGGATTGCTGTTTGGGAAGAGTTTTGTTCAATTTTAATTGGTGTGGCTTGGGTAGAGCGCTTAAAAAACAAAAAATCCTACCTATAGCTTGTCTACCAAAACGTATCTTTTAAATTAGAGTTGTATCACACACAGCATAATAAAGTTACCTGGTTCTTCTGAAGCACTGAATTAGGATTTACCATGAAACTGTATAGTCCCTTTTACCTCTTGATGGTGTGCAGCATTATATTTGGCTTTGTCATAAGCCATGTGAAAGTCAGATATGCCTGTATTTAAGGGAGACCACCGCTCTTCATGGCTTGCCCAAATCTGTCTTAAGGCATAAGTGCAGGGGTTTATTCTATTAGAATTTTTAATCTGTTGCACATTTCAGGGCAGCTTTAGTTCAAACGAGCTGTAGTCTGAACCCTGGACTGAATGCCCATTAATAGTTGAACTGTTTTAGGTGATTTCTGATCTTATCAGGTCTGAGAAGGCATGAGCAAAGCCTGCCCTACAGGTCTCCTGCAATCAGGGATGTCTTAGCCCAGCAAGTATACTTCCAGGGAGGATGAGGATGTTCTTCTTGGCAAGCTGGTTCCTCTGAGAGGTCTCCCAACCAAGCTGTCCTGGCTTCTGGAGACTAGCCTCGAACTTCCTCCACTGAACTTCCCAAAAATAAGACCCAAACCCAAAAGTTGAAATTCAATTCCATTTTGTACAGCTTGGTTACTGGGGACATCTGGACTCTAAACTTGGGTTTTGAAACAACTGCAAATATCCTTCAGTGTGGAGACAATACTGAAAAGATCCCTCAGTAGTGGGGCTTGGGAATAAAGAGATTTATATGGTGCTTTTAATAACCATACAAAGGAGGAGCTGCATGGCATTACACTGCCATAGCAGAGGGGCCGAGATGGATTTCTCTTGCCCCATAGAGAGGATTACAGAAACATATCTGAGACCTGTTTTTCATTGCTTTCAGGACTGAAAAAGGTAAATTATTATCAGCAGGACTTCCACTCTCACATGTGTTGCTAGATGAAGTAGTCAATGAATTAAGAATTTGAAATTCTGCTCTCTTTGCAGATGATCTGTTTCTAGGAGTATACAGTATGCTTTTCCAGGCCACCAATGTGGAAGGATTTTGACGTAATTTTGATAAAAACACCCCATGTGACATAGTTCTTGCTTCAGGATCTCTTTAACAACCCCTTATACAAAGAACAAGTGACATCCAAAATGAATGACTGTGGGGAAGAGGCTAACTCTCAAAGCCCAGTATTATCACTATTGTTTACAAACATTTTCGAAAAGCGTATACAGATGATGAGGCCTCTGGTGATCTGATTTTGACATGTGCTTCAAATGGCAGCTGCTTCTGCAGTCAATAAATTCAATTCACAACACAGCAGTGTGTCTTTCCATCCACTCCAATGGAGTTTGCTCAGTTACATGCTGTGAAACCTGATGGGTACTCAACATGGCTTCTGGGCATCTTGGGATTTGCTGAGCACCCCAGAATGCAGGCACCTAAGTAGATGGCTAATTTGCAATTTTGGAAATCTGGCTGCTTAGTGCCCAAAGTTCTAGGAGCTTAATCTGGAGAATTTTGTCACTAGTTTTCAGTATTTTTAGTTATCTCTCACCTCTGAGATACGCAGTTGGAAATCTGTGTTTTTTAATAAGGCTGGAGATAACATAGCTGCTATACCAAGAAAAGTACATGTCCTCTGCCTTGAAGTGTCTACCTTGACAGAAACCATTAAGTATTTCTATTGCTACTACCTTTCCTGTCCACTCTGTCAGTGAAATGAGCTCCCATGGCAGAGCTACCACCCTGGCCCATGTGTGCTGTTTAGTGACACCAGCAGCATGCTGAGGTGGGATGCAGCCAGCTCACAGCCTGTAGGAGCTGTAACCCCGTTGTACCAAACTCAGTTTGGTTTTCAAACACCTGCAGTGGCTTCAATTTTTGCTCTTATTGTCTTTTCCTATGGTTATTTTCTCATGCTGTTGTTCAATAAGTCTTCTTGAAACCATTGCTAATGATAGTGCCAAATTCCTTTCCCAATCATTTCTACTCTGGCTAAAGTATATATAGGGTTTATGAGATACACATACAGCTTGTAAATAAGAATTTTAGAATATATCTTCTGGTGTGTGTTAGAGAAGGCAGACCTTTTGGGTGGGGAATAGTTTCATATTTGTTAAACATATGTAAGCACTAATAAACTAAACCAATTAAAATCCACTAGTTCTAACATATTAACCATGACATTTTTAAAATTATTCTAAGGCATGCCAAATGCTTACTAGAAGCAAGACAAATAATATAAAGCATGATGCAGAAACTATCCTGGGCCAAATGCATGTTCATTTTTTTATCTTCATTATGTTTAAACTTTCAGGAAGGAATCTTTTTCTCTTACACAAAGGAACATTTCCACTTTATTAAATACCTTTTTAGCACTGCATATTTTAATTTAGCATCAAAAAGTGCACACCATACAAAGATAATGTCCTGCTCAGATAATATTGGGAAATTAAAAAAAAAAAAAAAAAAAAGCAAGATCACTGAAAAAAAAGGAAAGTTGGAAATTCTTTCCATGTCCCATTGGGTAAGATCTGTAGGCAGGAAGACCACAAGTTTTAAAGAAACAAAGGGGGAAAAATGCAAAAATGGTGACTATGGAATTTCTCTCTGGTGATACTTTGTTCCTTCTTAAATGTAGAATGAAGGTAGGTGTCTCTTTGCTTCTGCTCAAAACAAAAAAGGGGAGCTGTGTCCCCCGTACTGTTGACTTTGTATGTGGAGGTGATGACTGAAAATGTTAATATTTGTGATATTGACAGGTTTTGAGAAATTGCAAATAGGGACTTGCAGACCCAGGATACTCCTAATCTGTGTCCAACTGGAACTGTTATCTGAAAGAAAAATGAGAATTAGGATGGGTACACTTTTTTTTTTTTTTAATTTACTTGGCACTGAGCAGGGGACATTTTGCCATAATTATACCAATAATATATATTCAAAATTTTAGATCAAATTTTTTATCAATTAAGCTGAATGGTTGGGTTTGAAAACTTTGAAGTGAAACCTTGGAATTGTGAAATGACTACTTGTGCAGGTAAAAAAACAAATCTTGTTCATATTTACACATAAAAAGGCAGGTAACGAAATAGGTCACTTATTTCATCTGCTTAGTGATAGTGCTATTGTTTTATACCTACAGTAATCCCTTGAGTCAAATGGAGCTTGTGAGCCATCTTCTCAAATGACAGAAAACTGCAAGCTGGAAGTACTTTTAGTGTGCCTTGGGGATTTCAGTGCAGCAGCAAAGCTGTGCAAACGACTGAGAAGAGCTGAGGACTGACATGCTGAACTTGTGCTTTATCCTGGGATCTGTAGACAGTGTGACACTGCTACACACTGAGGAGACCACCTCACCCTCACACCCATTTCCCTTTCCTTTGGGTCTCTCAGTAAGCCGTCACTCTTATCTCAGGAAAAAAAGGTACATATCCTCTTTGTGCTCCATTTTCCCTCTTTTATACACTGTAAAGATCAATTAAGATCTTTCTAGTGCACATTCTATGTTGTTTTAAAAGACTGTAAAATGCTTAGGACAGTTCTTTTAAGGAATTAATAGTAAGAATACTGTGAATCAAAGTTAATCAAAGTTAACCTTTAATAGTCAAAATGAGAAGAGATTATATGAGCTATAGGATTTTGTCCTGTAGTATCTATAGCCAAGATATTCTAGCAAGTCTTTCATCATGCCAGATAAACATCTGTACCACTCATTTGAAACCTCTTTTTAGATTTCCCAGCTTTGTGTCTAGACCACCATCCAATATCCATTCTTAACATTACAGAATTTGCTTCCTCTCAACATGTGCATGCCCAGCACTGAAAAGCCTACAGAAGTATATTTGCTTTGCCATCCCTCCTCACTACCTATGGGAAGCAACCTTGCTGACCTTCCAAGTCCTTCATCCCATGTGTGAAAGGTTCAGAAGCTCCTTCTTCCTCTGATTCTGCCTCAAGAAAAGTAGTAGGGGCTAAAGATTAAGGTCTTTGTGCCAGTTGCTATAGAAATTATCAAAAAATACTATCTTAGCTTCAGAGAACAAACCATTCAGGGTAAGTTAGGAAGACAAGCCACAACCGTTCAGACAGATATGAAGAAGGTGAAGGTTAGTCTGTATGCATTTCTATAGTTTAATGGACATACTAACTACAAGAAGCCACTTGTCTTAAGTGTTGTTGGAAAAAGGAAGGCAGTTGATGGCAGCACTGCAGAAGCTGGTTTTAAGGAGGTGTTTAGAGAATAGAGACATATGAAGTATGATATTGTTTTGATTTCTCTTTAAAGGTACTTCAGATACTTCCTTTTATACAGCTCCTAAAAATTGAGGTTTGTCAGTACTGGCAGTATGTCAGAAGCAGGACAGAAAGAGTTAACACTTGATGTTTTATCTTGGAGAAATTGAGCACAGGTATACCTTTCAATTACAGGCAGCTCCCTTGATTTTAAGAGGCTGATGCATACTGTGGCAAGGTGCTTAATACATTTGTAGAATTGAGAAATTTGCTTCTATGCTTTTTAGATGCTTTTTAGGCCTGCTTCTGTCTTGATTTGTACAGGGGTTTTTTTAGCATAAGAAGAAAAACACTGTTAGTGGAATGGCTCAGAAATTATTTTTCTGATAAATTGATTAATTTTACCCAGATTTGCCTTTTCATTGTTTTCTGAAGCAGCTCACTGCAAAACCCTATTTAAATTATCAGGTTTTATGAGTAGTATTCTCATACAAGCATTTTACCACACAGAGCCACTAGAATGCAATGTGTCTCTTTGTCCCATTTCAGTGATGTGATGCACTCACTACATACACTTGTGAATGTGAGTCATGTAAATAAGAGCCTAGCTTGTTTGCTTCTAGAAATAAGGAGAGAGAGTGGCTGAATTTAATCACATGTGCAATTACGCTGGAGATATCTTCCATAAGTGTGTAGCTCAGAGAATTTCTTTCTCAGGAAGAGCAAAATGAAAACTGGATCAAAATGAAATTTTCTTTGAGAAAATACCTATTTTTGCATTATATACTCTCAAGAAATTTTGAATTAAAAGATACTCCTGAGCAACCTGGTCTATCTTTGAGGTTAGTGTATCTCAGAGCAGAAATTGAGCTTGGGTCTGCGGTTGAGCAGGAAGATGGCTACACAACTTCCTCTTCCAATTTTAAGTATTTTGTGATCTTGTGGAACTAAACGGTGGTAACATTGCTTTCTGCCTCTACTTCTGGTTTATAATTCTTCCATAGAAACAGTAGTTCCAGTTCCTTTTTAATCTCCAGTAGTCTCTCCCTATTTGGTGTGTTATATTGCTGAGAAGATTGAAGATCCTGGCTAGCTTTTCCTCAAAACTAGTTTTATATTAGAAGTTTTGGGGTTTTGACTTAAATCTGATTTGTGATGAAAACTGGTATTGAACACAGGCTTTTTCTATTGGCCACCACTTCCAGTTTTAAAATTGAACGTACCCAAAAGTATTCCTAGTGCCCTGAAGACCCAGGCTCCAAATCACATACTCCTCAAACATCCAAGTTCAGTAAGAAAGGAAACAGACATTTTGGTTGAGATTTTATAGTATTTGCTTTTTAAGAGATTGTGCCTATACATGGTGAAGCCCAAGAAAGTAAAAGCTAGGACAGAGCCAAGAACGGGCATCACAAATAGAAGCAGTTCTTTATCTTGCTGTTGCATCTGCCTCATGAAAGGTAGGCATTTTATATTTCCACTCATTATCAAAGTCGTCTCCTGCTTCCAAAGATGGGGGTGACAATAAGAAAAATTTGCATTGTATTTCAAGAATATGTTTACAAAATATGTCACCTCTCACATTTAAGTGGGAGTTTTATGGGAAGAGCAAAATATAACAATGAAAACTTACAGGCTGTTTTCTTTGACGATGGCAAATTCCTCTGGAATTCTGTTGTCAATTTACAGCCGTGAAAATGACAGCATTAGGTATCACCATGCACAGTCATACCTATGCTAGGAGAAAACAAAATGGGCACGATTTTAACAAATGCAGTAGTCCTACACACCAGCTGCTTGCACACTCCTTTCTTGTCTCAGGAGCACGTTTGAAGAGTGAGATAGATGCTTCTGACTTGCTGAAATAAAAAGCACATGTCTCTCTGTGCTGGGAGTCACTTTGTTATCAGGGAAGTGTAGGACAACAAGTAATTTTACTTATCTCTTTAAGTGATGTAGAGGTGCAGGTCTAAAATCCGTGATGTATATATGTCGTGTGGGCTGGCAGCAGTCACTGGAAGTGGTCCATACACTGAGAAATAGATTGCGCCCTGTCATTTTTGCTGCTTTTATCTAGTTGAAAAAGAACTTAAAATAAAGGCTAAGATAAGTGCAAAGTTAAGAATTTGAAGAAAAAAGAAATTGAACACAGAGAACTGGTAAAGATGTTCCTCAGCCAGATCACACAACTAGGATTCTACGAGTTTTTTTATCCCCTGTTGGTATCTCTTCCCACTGCAGTGGTGGGCACAGGGGCACAAGGATTCTCCCATGGGTAACTGCTCCGAGAAGAGGTCATCAGGACGGATGGTTCAACAGCATGGGGTATTGCTTTATTCACTGTTCATACGTTTTGGAAAAGACTGAACTCTTTATGGCTGCTTTCAAACCCGCCTCAGAGGGCAAAACCATCTTGACTTCTCTTTTAGGGCAATCAGCAGAATGTTAAAGCTCAGGAAGCAGTAAAAGGTGAGATAAGGGATGCAGGAACATCCCCTTGTTCCCTTGAGCTTCTCTTGAGCAGCATCAAGCATTTGTGTGATTAGCTTCAGACAGTTTTTAGTACCATTTTGGGACAGAAGTGAATAGAGGCTGAAAGAAGATCTAGTTTTGTGTGCAGAAGGGGCCAAAAGAACAAATATCAATATTTTAATTTTATGATTTGGAAACCCTTCTCTCTCATCTCTTCCTACTGTAAGGGATGATTTTGAAATCCTTCACGAGTTGACTTCTCGTATTCTCAACGTCTTCGTTGTGTCTTCCTTTGTCTTGCTGAGTGTCTCCTTAAGTGACTTGTTCTTTGATTCAGAGAGTTTCTCTCCCTTCACCTGGTATATTAAGGCTTAATTTTTACTTCAGCTCTGGACATTATCAAGGTTTTAATTTCTGAAAATCTGCAAAATGTGTTACAGTGAGAGATCCTAGGCCATGTGAGTGGTAGACAAGAAAAATTCCTTTTCACCCCCCTTTGAGAAAGCAAAATGTTGCCTGCCTATAGTCAGATAGGGAACTGAAGAATTCGAAAATTTGCGTAAGAGGATAAAACCACAACAATGAGGCTATAAGAAAGCAAAGTATTTAAAATACAGAGAAAAACCCAACACTATAGTAGATTAGGAACTCAGAATGAAAAATGCTATCTTGTTCTGATCCAGAACCACCAGTGGGAGTGGCAGGGTTTTTGTTTACTTCAGTGAGTTTTAGAACATAACCTAAATGACCCTAGTATCTAAATCATCCAAAAGTCAGGGTAGATTTTTACTTCATTTTGGGTAGGGAAAAGATCATGTATTGCTTTGGGTTAATAAGACAGCAAGGCACCTTATCCATCCTCTTAAAACCATTCATCTTGCGAAGTCTGCCTCCTGCAATTTTGTATTTGTTTCTGTTAAATATTCAGCTTCCTCTTTGTCCCTTGGGTTTTTCAGCCACTTGTTTTCACCATCAGCAGTGGAAGTCTTCATTTCTCATGTCTGAGTGGGATAAGAGGTGAGGGAGGTGATGGTGGAGGCCTGCTCACAAAGACAGGGTATTTCTCAGATAGTGTTAATCTCATGTACTCCCATATCTGTGTCCAGCAGGAAAATACTTAGAAAGCTGATTATGTATTAAACATCTGAAATGAGACACAACGTTGACAAAATGTCTAAACTACTAAGGACACGGGTATTGGTTAAATACTAACCTATTTGGTAATAATACTTAGTATTTCTATACTTTACATTTTTAATTCTCTGTGTACATTTGAACTAATTAATGCCTTCAAATATCCCCACAATATATGGAAATCTTTTCAGAAACTTGAACAACAGGAAATTCAAACATGGAGGTCTGGAGATCAAAATTTTAAATGCAGATTTGGGTATTTGACCTCCACAAGGTCTGTGTCAGTCTTATGTATAAATTCATGCATGTAGAGAGAGCTACACTTGTTAGAAGATTTGGCCTAAATGACTTATGCAAGGTCACAGAAATCAGTGGCAGAGCTGGGAAAGGATCTGAAGAGTGCATCTTTAAAGGTAAAAAGCAACTGAGGTATAAAACTATTTCTGTTTTTAAGTGCATTATGCCCTGTGAATTTTATAATGATAATAATGAATGTTTTCATGCTGTTCTTGAAAAATTTGATCTAGTACATAAGACATGAAATGCTGCAGCTGCACTGGATCAACTCCATGGTATACATAAACTAGCACACTCTGTGATTGTGTTCAGGAGTTTATACTGGTACTGTTGCAAACTACTTAGAGTGGACTTGTCACTGCACATCAATTATCTGTTGATACATACACTTTGGTAAAAGCAAAAGGGTATTGCACTTTGTCAATTATTGTACTTCTTTCACTCTGTATAAGAGCAGACTGCCCTCCCTTCATAAGAAATACTCCAAAGATAAGAATTACTCCAGGAAAGTTGAAAAGGGTGAGGATCTCCTCAGAGGCCCTGGACCTACCTGGTCTAACTTCAAGGCTGGCTGTACTTTGAGAAGTTTGGACCAATGACTTATAAATGTCACTTCCGAGCTGAATCCCACTGCAAATTCCCTTCAGTGGAATCATTGTGTGGGAAGGGGAAGAGGTAGAGACTATATAGTGGATAAATACAGAGACTATTCATTGTGCAAGAGGTGAGCTAGCTCCCCATATATCTGTAGAATGTGATTAGCTCCCTCTTGCTTACCACATGGGGCCCCTGCTAGGCTACCACTGTAAAATACCTCACTGGGTGAGTAGTGAAGATCTGGGAACTAGTTATGGGAAGTGGCTAACAAATATCTTGTCAAACGGTGTCAGCTGCCATTGCTGTCAGCGGGAGGGAACAGCACACTGCACTTCCCAAGCGGTTCTCAGCTCCTTGCAAATGATACTCAGGTACACCTCAAATTACTTGAGAGAAGTACTTAATTTTTTCTCTTTTCTACCTGCTCATCTTTACAGTGTTTTCTTCACCTCATGCCTTTGTACTGATGCCTATAAGACAAAACCAGCCCCCTTGTGCTGCCCAGAGCTGCTACAGTGCCCTTTCCTTTCTGAGGTTATGAAATTTTTCCTCAGTAACTTTGAGATGTGAGTAATGCCACTCCATGCAACAACCACCAGATGGTAATGAAGAGCAGAATAGTTGTGTGTCTTTTGTAGATTTAGTATATTACCACAACGGCAAATTTTGCTTTTACAAGCAGAGCTTACAGGTCTAAACACCATTTGTTCAGCTGTTTACCTCTGGACCAGTCTGCTTGGCAGCTCTATTTGCATAAACCCCCTAATCATTCTGTTTTCTACTAGAATATGTGAAAGGGAATATTCTATATCTAATGCACAAATGCTGATATTATGATTTATTACAAAAATGTTCTCATTATTAGGAAGGTTTTGACTATATTTGGTGTACCACTATATGAGCTATCTCTTGTAAGAAAGTAGATGCAGAACACCTTTAAGTGACTGTATTCCTTGCTTCTCCTGCTGCCATTATATTTCTCCAAATGTCATGAAGGATGTATCTCTTTCAAGGTACAAAGTCTGTTACTGTGCATGCTTGACATCAGCAAAGGGAGCAGTGCTGAGAAGTGAACCAAACCAAAGCAAAGTTCTTAGCTGAACATCATTGTCAGTGAAGAGCTCGCCAATCCCCCAGCATGGCAACATGAGGGAAGAGCAGCATAAACAGAGCCTCTTAAGAACTGCTAGCCCCAGACTTTTGAGAACCAGAAGTCAGCCCTACAGGGCTCATGAGATTCAGAAGTCTCAGTTTTACTTACCTGCCTGCAGGTATTTTGGGTCATTTACACAGTACCTTGTAATCCATCTAGGTCAAATTATCAGGTTTTTCCTGGCATTATACAATCTAGAGACTTTGCAACTCTTTCCTTTCCTCCTTTTAAAGAAAAATGAAGCTCCTCCTCCTTTGGTGCAAGCCAGGCACCAGAAAGGCAGGAAGAAAATCACCAGAGCTGTTGCCAATGGCTTCACTGTGAGTCAAGGGCCAGATCTGTGGCTTCAAAGGAATATTTAAGTCAATCCCCAGGTATCTGCCCATGACTCATATACTTCTTTATAGATTAGTAGACATGTAATGACTGGGAACAATGAAGCCTTCCAGGAAGGCAGTTTGTTGGTGCATCTTCTCTCTTGTTCCTTCTGGGAGCAGTTGCCAGCAGCAGGACGCAGCTGTGTTAAAAGCAGTAGGCGGAGCAGCCGGCTCTGCCTGAAAGCAGGAATCTGAAGGAGATCCCAACTGGGAGAATCCAGCCTTCCTCCCCTCTCCTTCTGAGCTATGGCAGCCCCAACAAACTCCCCCTGCCTCAGCCCCTCTCTGCCCTGCCTGTCACTTTTGAATGCTGCAGAAAGCTTGCAGCTGTTGCTCGTGGCAACAAAAATTTTTGACACGTTTTGCATTAAACGTGGGAGCCCTGACAGGGAAAGGCAGGATAGAGGGCAGTGGCTTTCCAGATTCCTCCCCACGACCTTGGCTGCCATGTCCTTCACCTCAATGAAAGAGAGACAGATATGTATTTCTTTTAGTAAAATCTGCATTTCCCCTGGCACGAAGAGGGTTATCATCTTACTTTTCTGGGGACGGCCATTTTAGAGATAGAAATCAGGAGAACTCCTTGATTCCCTGCTTTGCCACTGAGGACATGACTGTAACTTGTCCTGATGGCCCTGGCTGCAGATGTGACATGGGGCAGAGACATGCCAAATTATATGAGCGTGTGTGCTAGGAAAGGGTCAGATGAGAAAGAAGAGATGAAGGTACATGAATCCTCTAGTGCTTTCTTGGTGACAACACTTTTTGCCCCAAATTGCAGTTCCTGCAGTGAATGCTTCCACAAACACATTTCCATTGCAGTGTGTAGAGTAGAGGTCCCCTTAAATATGAAGTTCACAGTTTACCTCCTTAAACATCCATGTGTCAATCACTATAATCCATATAAATCTTCTTGTAATCAGTAATAGCAATATATGCATGTGTGTGTGTGTGTGTGTGTGTATATTATATATATATATATATGGTACTCAAAGGATTTTCTAGTCTTATTCCAATCAATCAAGGACATGTGTGTTAAAATAACCATGGTACTGTAGAGCAGTCTTGTAAATACCATATGTCAGAGGAAAAAAATACACAGCTAAATGCATGTCGGCATCAGCTCCTGCAGTTTCGTAGGAGTTCTGGCCATGAAAGTGAAGCAAAGCTGGGCCAGCTTAGGGTTCAGTTTTCCGTAGAGCTTATGCTGTGCTCTGAAAAGAGAGATGAGGAGGTGACTAGAAAACTGACCTGGGACACAGCAGACTGAAATTAAGCTCCTGTTCTGCTGCAGATTTCTTATATTGGAAGCAGTTCATTTCATACATGTTGTTGCATTGCCACTTAAGCTTTTTATATCTCTATTCCCAGCAAAACAGAAATAACAGTATTTTCTTGTATCCAGTCCTTACTTAGTCTTGTTTATCTAGACTGTTAGAGAGGTAAGTGCTTTAGAGAGGTAAGTGCATAGGTAAAAACTTTGTAATCAGATACTGAAATAGGAACCTGGAAAGAAAACTTCTAGAACTACATCAAGAAAGGGAACTACAGGGAAAGCTGGAACTGGAAGAAGAGCCAGAAAGAGCTTATGCGTCTATCTTACTGTTCCCAGAGCAGAACTTCAGTTTTAATCAATAGACCCAAAATCCATATTCAGTCAAGGCCTACAGTGTCCTGATATTCCCACTGATTGAAAACTCTTCCCTGAACACATAGTAAAGACTTTCCCTGAACTCCAGATCAAATTTTTGATAAAGCCAAGACATGTAGGTTTCCATGATCTCTTTAATCAGTGTGGATGACAGAGAAGAAGGGAATGAAAGACACTTTAGTTAGTACAGTAAAGGTATCCATATCTACCAAAAATGGGACTGGGGTATGCATTTTCCAAAGAATGGATACTCAACCCCTGATGTTTTAAAAAGGATGTATGTGAAGACAAGTTGTTTGTTCAAGACTGTAAGAAACTCTATTAGTATGGATAGAAACTAAAAAATCCAAGAAATCAATGACTTAGCTATTTAGATAAAGAAATATTGAGATACTTGGCAGTGATCCCAGTTTTATCTTCTGTTTTCTAAGAGTTAGAGGTTTTTAACTATGCAACATATAGCTGGGCATTATAGATTCTCACAGCATTTTCAATATTAGCTTGTGTATCTTCATGGATTTGATGCCAAAATTAAATCAGGTAAAAATCAGCTGAATAATTAATATCTGCTGGGGGAAGGGATGGAATCTATAATTTACCTATATAACCAGTAGTGTTGGTAGAACCTATAGTTTACAAAAGGAAAAAAAAAGCCAAACCAAAAAATAGAAACCCGTAAATGTTAGATAATGACTAACATGAGGAAATAACTGACTTCCTTTTTCTTTCCACTTAATCTGATGGTAAAGTAATGGGAAATGGGAACAGGGATGAGAAAATCTGCTGCTCTATGTTGTGACAAATAAAAAATGATTAAGCTATACTTAAGATCCATAGCTTTGGATAAACCTGCTTTTGAGGCTTGGCCAGAATGTCTGTTTCATCAAAAAATCATTAGTAGGATACATCAGTATAGGGACAGTAAAAAAAAAAGAAAAATCTATTTAAAAAATTCAAGTGCTTTCTGAGCATATGGAGCCTGGCAAAAATAGTCCCCTTCTTACAATAGTCCCCGATGGGTGAGATTTCTTCAGAGAAGCCTTGGAAGAATTGGTGGTAAAAGCTGGAGAAGCTGGGAAAATGCTGAATTCAGCAAACGCTTTTGGGGACCATCAATCCAGCCTGTGACCACTAAATCCTTCTTGGAGTCATCAAGTTATTTTAGAGAGATGATATAACACAGATATTCTATGAAGAGATCAAAGACCATTTGAAGCAGTACTTTTCAAAACAGCATACATCTTCTGGTGACAAAGAAGCACCTTCAGAGTTTCTGTGTGTCTATGCTACAAATACATTACCAAAAAACCCCTAGAATAGCTCTTAAATTGTAATTCAGAAAAAACTGAAATTAAGCATGGCAATGCATATATCAGAAGTAATAAACAAATACTCAGAGGTTCTGTATGTGGCTTACAGGACTGTTTACTGTTATTTTGAATGGCTTTAAGTTTCCTTCAAGTCTAATTCTGCAAAAGCTTAATCAATCTACAAATGATACAGTTTTTCAGATATCAAGGACAACAGTCTGGTTTTGGTATTAATCTTATGGATTTCTTGATAGTCATTCCTGGATTTATGGAAGATATTAACCACTTATAAATTTGAGATGTGCTAGAATTAATTTTCTAGATTAAAAGTGAATTTTCATTTAGTTTTAGCACTTGTAGGGGTAAATGCACTCACATGGCATCTGGATACTGCATCAATACAACCTGAGGCAGGCTTCGTGTGACAGGAGAGCAAAACGGGCATCTTATTACAAGCCATGAGTATTTCTTGCCCTTGCATGGCATCTCCACAAATCTTGTAACCTGATGTTTCCTTTAGTGAATGTTACTTCAGTTACTTTACCGAAGTACCTGTACTGAAGAGACAAAAGGTATCAATAATATTGTTTTTTATTCTAAAGAACTTGGAAATCATTCAAAGACCAGCTCAGTTCCTAGATTTGATGAAAGGGAGAGCTTCTTTGACTTCTAGCTGTAGCAGAACTACTGACTCCAGGCATGGATTTGAGAGCGGGTTGTGTGATAGCATTTCTCATGACATTCATGTGGTGAAATCATTACTGGTGAATAGCACTTGATTTTTCTAGTTCAGTTCATGTAGGTATCTATACATACCCAGAAGGTATTAAAACAATCTAAACCCAAGGGTGTCCCCAGCTCTGCCTGACAGTGCCATAGAGCCACGTTTTGCTCCAAGTTTGTGACTAGCCAGCAGGATTCTACCCAGTTCTCCATTACCTTCTACTGCCCTCAATTTAGTTTTTTGAATTTCCCTTCTGCGAGCAAAATTTTACTGAGGTATCCCTATATAAGATAACCTCACTGGGAAATATTTGCAATATTCTGCAATAAGGGAATACTTTTTATTTCAAGGGAGAAAAACTAGACACTCTCTTTACTGGAGGCCAGTTCTAAGTATGCCCCTGGCATAGTCCATGCTAGAGCAGAAGATTGGTCCAGAGAAACAAATCACAACACTTTACAGAAGATCCCAAGTGGCTGATTAAGCCAGAGAAACTTATCTGACTCTGGTGAAATTAGACTTCTGAAGAGCTGTGTATCCATCCTTCTGTTGTTCCTGACCAGATTGCTAATGGAACCAGAGCAGTGAACTCTGTCTGTCGTGCTGGTTTCCACCTGTGTGTGGAGTTAAACAGGCAGCTCCCAGAGCCTCATCACAAGAGCTGAAGTGACCTTGGCGTGACATCCTACCATCTGTGTTGTCCAGGTTTGTAAATACTGCACAGAGCGCGTGTGCCATCCATAGGCAGGCTGCCCCACTCGGTGATGGTTTGGCAACACATTTGTCATTCCACTAAGGCAGTCAGATCAGGATCCTGTAAAGCAGTCAGGAGATGAGGATCCTTGTCAAAATCTCAGGAAGCACACTAGTAATCTGCAGAGGCCTAAATAGGGCTTTTAAAATTGGAAGCAGAATTGACTGCCTAGACAGAGTTTTTTGAAAGATAAACAGCGTCAGCAAGCTAAATGGATTTCAAGCACAGCTTTAATTGTTTTTCAAAAGAATCAGCAAAGGGCACCCTAGCTGGAACAAGCCCTGAAGTACAATCAGGAAGATATCAAGTATACAGTAGTTTTGAAGATAATCAGGCATTTCAGTGCTAAAAGATACTGTATTAAGTAATGAATAAAGACTTTGTACTGTCGGTATTGACAGTACTGTAGTCTTTGAGTCAATTACAATACCTGCCCTATGTACATGATGAATTTCACCACCCTCATTAAACCTGACATGCACACTGATTTTCAAACCTCAACAATTGTCTCTGCAGCACACTTGATCAGAAGAACAAGTTGTTAATTGCCAATACTTACTGTGTGTGGAACATCCCCCGTTCTGTTCCTTTCCCCCAGTCCTCCCCTCTTCACCCAACCATACCAATAGCCTGTGACAGACTAACAACACTTCTGAGTAGATTTTACTGTAATTCTTCAGAATCCCTTGGACCTTGCATAATGGATTTTTTTTTGGGTCACCAAATCATGTTTCCTAATTATAGGAATGATAAGAAAAGAAAAAAAACCACCAGATATAATGTGAAACGATTCCCTTATTCTGGCATCTTTTTGCGTTTAGAAACCTGGGATAACCCACTCACTTCCATCTGTTTTGGGCGCGCTCTGTTTTAACCTTGAAGTCAAAGCTTTCCTTCACCTCCTCTTCCTACGTCTCTCCTGCCAGCCCCTCTCCTACTGGAACGGAGAGACCCTCCTGCTCCCAAACCCTCCTCGCTGGGGAATTAATCGCCCCCACCCCCCTCCGCTCTCCGTTTTGTTCCCTTCGCGGGGAGCAGAGGCGATCGGGACGAGCGAAGACTCCGCCACCGCGGTCACCCCCGCGACGCCCCCAGCCTCCCTTCCCGCACCGCCAGCCCACCTCCGCACCGCCAGCGGTGGCAGCGG
>WEKY01004395.1:0-10212 GCA_013390045.1 Picathartes gymnocephalus | reverse complement strand
AGTAGTATCCTTGAATCTGATCCTTTTGCTCTCTAGCTTTTTCTTTTTTAGAAGACTGACACACAGGTTCCACCTCTTTCCTGTCTTCTCTTGATGAAGGCTCTGAAAATATTTTTCATTCTTTATACTGTTGCTTTTGCTTATCTATCACATCCCCAGAATAAGGCAAAATTGCTCAAAGTTTCCTATATTTTTGCCCATATTCTTATGTTTTATTTCAGTTTCAATAACATACACATAAACCCAGTTCTATGGTGTTAACAGAATTTATATATTGGGCCTAGCTGCCTCTGCCTATCTTTATCCCCCCTCCATATATATCCATGTATATCTATACAGCACCTCCCATCCAATCTCTTATAGTATTTACAACAGCATGCAACAGCATTACTTTTGGCTAAATAGTTTAATGGTCTGATTTCTGATCTCACTTGAACAACACTGGAACAGGTGAAAGGATCAGATTCAAGGATACTACTTTGTAATTTGATCACAAACTTAGCTGACTTAAGTCTGTGTTTACCTTTTGTGTTTCTGTCACTACCATATGTAGAAAATTGCAAGCAGAAATCAACACAGAATAAAATCTGTTGTACTTAAACACTATAATCTCTGCCAGAAAGATCTGCTTTAAAGTTGTTAAAAGGGCAAGATATTAATAATGGTCACTATCTTTGGCAGTTGGATTTTATGTTGTGGCTTCTACAGTGACAGACCATATCCTCTGACACCTTGTGAAGTATTTTTTTCTGAACAGGCTCACCTACCTCCAGTATTCGACCTGTATGCCTTCCTACTTCATTTCTATCCCAAGCTTAAAACAAGCTTCCTGTTCTCATAATATCTTTTCCTCTTCCGTCTCTGCTTGTAAATCATACAACTGAAACTCAAAGTTTCTAAAATTCAGAAGCCTTTTCTAACTTCTCTTTCAAAACTCATGAACCTTTCTATTAAAATTGGTCTCCCTCAGGAAAATGAAGCAACATATAGCCTTCCTTGCATGCAGTAAAGCTAGAGATTCCTTTTCTGCTTTTACACACCACCACTAAGTCAGTCCATGGTTTGGAAAGATGCTCAAGTCTCAAGTGATCCTTCTGCCTTTGAACAAGTGTGCCCCAAGGCCCCGCTCACAAGCATCAGGTGACAGCTTTTTCTGGCACTTACTCTGCTTGAATATCAGGACGGTCATATTCTGCTGGAATTGTGTAAGAATGTCATACTCCTTGTTTTGATGGTATCTCTTCCCTGTTCTGAACTTTTACTTATTAAGAAAGGCCTCTAAGAAAGCAACCAAATAGGCAAAGTTTCCCCAAAGCATATCTTTCCACAAATTTTTGTACATAATTTTCTTTCCATAGGTCAAAGAATCACTTCTACCCTATTGATACATCCCACTAGACACTTCTTCCTAGTTAAATGCTTTCTTTAGTCTTGTATTTGTTGTTGTGCTTTAAATCTGCTACATGAACTGATTTCAGAACTTACTAGAGTGTCTAGTTATGTTCCTACATTGTTTCATCTTACCTTATGTTATCCTCTGTGTCATACCATAATAATCTGAACAGCTTCAACTATTTATATTATTCGGGACAGTACTTCAGGTACAGAGCTAAGTCCAAATGTAAGCCATCAAAGCCACAGTTCTCCAAGCAAAATAAACTTATCTTTAGAGAAAAAAATTCTCAATCAATACAGAATATTGAACACATAAATTTTTTTTGCCACAAAATCTCTTCTTCTGTACCTAGGGGATGATATTTTTGTTCCATAGTTGGACAAATTCTTTGTGACCATCTCCTTTCAGTGAAATCTAGCCACTAAACTTCATAGAATACTCGGTGCCACAGATCTACCTAAATTATAATTGAGGCATTTCTTTTGAGCATGGCAGGACCTTTTTTATTACATGTATTCTAGGAAAATTATGTTCTTTCCTCTGTTTCATAATCTTCTGATACATTACGTCTTCTATTAATGATGTCTTGGAAAGATATTTTTATCTCTCTAAGGATTTTTGTCCCACAGTATAAGAGCTTTTTAAANATCTTATCAAGATCCGATTTATCTTCACATCTAGCTAAAATCGCCCAAAGTGGGAATAATTCTCCAGGTTCCCAGCCTGAGTCTTTGCATGTTGATCAAGACCAGGGTTACTCTTCACATTTCTTACAGTGGCTACAGGCAGAACAATAGGTTGCTTTCCAGTATCTACATACGCTCAACGTAATGTTTGGTTTTTGAAATGTAGCTCTCTTGAGTAGTCTCTGCCTGTAAATTTGCTGTTTTCTTCTGCTGCCACTCCTTCTGTGAAGAACAGGAGCATTTCGCTACCTTGTAGATAGGTGGTGAGTTCCACTAAACTCTTGGGGATGGTGCTGTGCAGGGCCAGCAGATGGACTCGATGATCTTTGTTGATCCCTTCCAAATCAGTTTCTTCTGTGATTCTGTGAGAATTTAAGTACATCTCAGCTGGCACTCCAGTTGCCTATCATGCTTAATAGGCAGGATTAGAATCACTCACTCCCAGCTGGGTATCCAAATAAACCACTACAGTCTGGCTTTCTCTTCTCTTTTCTCTTTTATGTCCACAGGAATAATGAGAACGGCTCAATTTTAAGGAAAGGGTTGAAGAGTCTATTCACCCAGGAAGTCTTAGAATCTGTTATGCAGGTCATACAACCTGTGCTTCATGTTTTATGAACATCAATAATTATTTCCTTAAATGGAGTAAATACCAAGTGAATCTAAACTTTGGACACCTCTTATTATTTCCCACTCCTATTTCCTATTTTTCTTTACCTCCTGAAAACAGGAGCAGATACCTAGTTTAAGCCTGGACCCTTCTCTATGAAGGCTAAATATTCTGTGTTTCAGAGAGAAAAAAAAAAAAAAAACAAACAAAAAAAGAAAAGGAAATTCAAAGTGTGTCTGAAGCAAAATTGATTTCATGGTTTCCAGCACAGAACTGCCAGTTCTGCTGCATGTCTTCTGCTTACTCTGCAGTTTTTGAGGCCCTATTTAATGATAAAAATAGCAGGAAAAAAGTAATCTAACTCCCACAAATGTAAAAATCTTTCTCACACACTAATTCCATGAACAATTGGGGTTAAAAAACAATCAATAAAACAAACAAAAATGCCAATAAGCCAGCACCATGATGCAGATGGGACTTATAGTCTAAGATCAGGAAACAGGAGATAAGCTTATCTACAATATCTGACCCCACCCTCAGTAAACTAGACCTTTCCTGCAGATGTGTTTCTCCCTCCCTTTATTTAATAGGGAATTTAAATTATTTCTTTATCACTACATCCAATATATACTGGAGTCTTTGCACAGCATGTTGTTTTTATTGGGAAGGCAGAAAACTAGATAGCAATTTTATCATTAAACACTATCGCAAAATCCACATATAATGTAAATAAGGTTAAACAGATAACAGAAATGACATTCACCAAATTTTTGAGTGGCCAGTTTTGCAATTTTCAAAACATTCTCTTCAGTAATTGTCAGCCTGTAATAAATGAGCAGACATGCCTGGAATCTTTCAAGGAATTTTGAAAAAGAAAAGTTATTTTAAACACTAAAAGATAAATAAAATTATTGTGGGCAGTTTTAGATGTTTAAGATGTCTGTTACTTATTTGATTTAGTTAAATATAAGTAAAGTTACCTTGAAGAGCACTGTAGAGAAAAGAAGCACAGTAAGCTGCCCTGAGTGCACAGATATATTGAATCTAAAAGATTTACACATTAATATTTAATTTTGGATAAAACCTATTTGTCTAATTCTTTTAATTTCCATGACAAAGTCTTGTTTTTTCCTTCACTATGACTTCTGTTTCTGACATCTTCTCTTGCATCTCCACTTCTGGCATTCCACATTTGCTTTAGCAGACCCCAGGAGATTAATTTACAGTGTAGTTATGAACATCCCTCTCAAGGAGGATTAGGTACTGCTAATGCATTAGACACTGCTAATCTTCTCTCTGCTGACCAGAATAGGACCCAAGGGAATGGCCTGAAGCTGTGTTGGGTAGAGGGGTGGGGATGGGAGGAGCAGTTAGGTCAGACATTAGAAAGTCTCTTTGCCCAGAGAGTGGTTGGGCACTCAAACAGGCTCCCCAGGGAAGAGGTTACAGCACTAAGGCTGCCAGAGTTCAAGAAGCATGTGGACAACACTCTCAGGAACATGGTGTGATTCTTAGGGTGGTCCTGTGCAGGGCCAGGAGTTCAAATTGAATGATACTAGGGGGTATTTCATGGATATTCCATGATTCCATGAATGAGTTATCCATAGCACCCCTCACCAGGCTAGAATAGCTGGAGACAGCTAGGAAATTTGCCTAAATTAGTATACATGCACAAACTGCTATGTAGATAAGAAATTAGAATCTGGAACGCATTGGGTTCTTTTTTCTTTCAAGGCACAAAAAGCAGTGTGCAAGAAAAGTCAGTAGAGTCCGTATTTCTCTCTTCTCCTCACAGCTTCTTGCCCAAGGGAGAAAGAGTTACTGTCACACATGAGAAAAGAGTGGGTAAGAGTGGGAGATCCTGAGATATATTAAATTTAAAAACCTATGTACTATTTTGAAAAGGCTTGTGGCCAGTTTATATTCATTATAGCTAATCTTCTGAAAATGAGTGCTTACTGATCAGATGATATTTCCAAAAGATTTTTCCTTTTTATATACCTGTTGCCTGAACAGGCTGAGTTCCTCAACATGAAGAGGCGGACTGAACTACAGTGTTTCTGACAGTTTCATGATGGTGTAGCAAATCTTGATTACAAGTTTGCTCTAATGTAGATAAAGGCTAAAACATAGATCCCTGACTTTGGCAAGTCCTTCATTTCCTGAAAGGGCTTTTCAGAAGAAAGCCTTCATTGTTCAAAACAGATAAATGAGATTCACCACATAGGCTGGGCTTTCTATTCCCCTCTTTAATGCACTGCTGGTTCCATTTTATTTTGGTTATTTGATTCTGATCACACATGATGCACAACCACACCAAATGGATCACCTAATCTTTGATAAATTCTAGAAATAACTCCTACACTACACAAGGAAAAGCTAATTCAAAGGAGCAACCTGCACATTCTCTCAGCATTCATGCTTTCCCTGGAGGTGCCCGCAATGAGTCTCAGTTTGCTGAGACTAACTCTCTTTATAGTACTCTTGATTATTTACAAATCCCTATACAACCATGATCCATTTTATTTTAGCAGCTGTTATCACCCTATTGTCCATGATGATGCACTCAATTCTGAAGACTGCTAGACTGTGGATAATCATGAAAAGTAATCTAAGCTCAGCAGGTTCCTGGATTTTAGTTTCTGTTTTATTTCTTCCACAATATAAGACCTTTAGGATCCTTTCTTTGACATGAATAATATTTGTCATTGTTAAAAGATCTTCAAGTTCCAACCAATAAATGTTTAATTGTGCAGAGTTGGGGTTTTTTTTGTTTTGTTTAGGTTTTGGTTTTTTAAAGTAATAAAATGCAATATTTCAGAGTTTAAGAATACTGCCTAGTTTTAATATTATGTTCTTTTTCCTTAGGTGCTGTTTTAATACAGATACAATGTAAACAAAGATCTTAATGGGAAAAAAGCACATATTTTTAATCAGCTGTTTACATAATTTAGGACCTACGACAGAAATGTTTCATAAAATGTATGATGACAAAATCCACTTCCTTCTGCTCATGCTTGCTAATGGTTAGGAATATTATTTATTAATGACTTAATAGTAAGTCATATCTGTTGTATAATTTAATGAAAGTTAAGCACTGGCTGAACCTTCTAAATGGAACAGTAACTAAAGGTAACATAAGCAATATGAATTCAAAGATTATTTATTCTTCTAGGAAACTTTGAATGTGTCCATGTTATCTAAAAATAAACAGAACAGATTTTCTTTATTATCAACACTGAAAAATGCCATTAAGGGGTTATGTCAGATTTAAAGAAAGTAAAGAACAAATAAAACTTCAAGCTCCACATGCAACACAAAGTATAAACACAAAGTATCCATCCACATTAGCAATGGATACTGTGAACTCAGGAGTTTTTAGGGTGTATATTCTTCTGAGAGTGCTTTTTCTTCACTCAGAATGTCAATTAGAGATGATGTTACAAACAAGAAAAATATATATATATTTTTTTTATATTTTAGGTAAAGTACATTTGATGAGTAGCCATTCTTCAAGTCAAAAACATCTCAGGATTAATCTGACATCTTTTTCTTGTGAGTGAGGAAGGTGTTATTTAAATACTGATTATAATGTCCTACAAAAAATGAATTATAGTATGGGAAGGACAGTTTGCATGAGAACAGATAAACACATAGACAATGTAATGAAAACTCTATTTCAAAGACATAATTTGTTGAGGATGCAAACTTTGTGAGTTCATCTGAGACAGTGGTCTTCATACTGTGGTATAGACATTGTATTATCCAGATCTGAAATTATGGCACTATCCAGAAATCCTGAGTACCCTCAGTCACTGGGAGTTGGTAATAACACTATTCCAGTCACACAGTTAAATGTCCATAACACCAATCTAGCTCTACAGTCAGCTCCCTAACCACAGGTGTAGAAATACTGAATTCACATGCAGTCTCTGTGTTACAGTAACAAAGGCAATATTAAAACATCTGATATTGGTGGATTTATTACTTTTTCAGATTCGCATTATTATCCACCATGCACTTCTAAAACTCTGTTGAGACAAAATATTATTTAGAGGGTTATTGGGTAAGATCTAGAACTCTGAAAGTTTTGTCTGAAGTCAAATTAGTGTTTAAACACCTGTGTCTTTTGTTTTCTCCTTTGATTTTCCCTTTTTTTTCTCCTTACAGCCAAAAGTTTTATCAGCTAGAGTAATTCTCAACTATTTATCATTATAATTTATTACTTATTGTTAATTATAATTGTGGAATTTCAGTAGCTGTCCTTGTAGGTAAAAACTGAAGATTTATTTGTAATTATCCTGCAGCATGAAAACACCTACCTTGTATCTTCTGATCCAAAGTGTGTGACAATCTGCCATTTCATTTTCATAATGTTATAAAGTTTGAAAACTTTAGCAAACTGATAGCTGGAATTTTTTTTTGAAAACAGCTTGGTTTTGGTTTTTTGTTTGTTTGGTTTTGGGTTTTTTTTCACTGTGGAGTCTCTTTCTAAGGTAAAAATTAGAGAATTATTTTGTTAAGAGAAAGGAACAGGGAACAGATTTGATTTCATGGTTAGAAATTTTTTCCTAAAGGAAACCTTGCATAACAGTTTGAACAGTGAAATATTTCTAAAGATACCCCTTTTTGATGAATCATGTGTTTGTGACTTTCCTTGGATATATTTATTCATGGCTCCCTACTGCCTTTTATCACCTCATCAGTCATCATCTCTTGTACAATGTCATTGCATGACTGTAGCTGCTTCAGAGATGAATGATGCATTTTCTCTAACATTTATTCTGGTTTTGCTTCCATGGGATCATGGATGAATTATCATAGTCTCTTTTCATATTTTGCTAGATGGCTGGTGGTTTGGCAATATTTTTTTCTCCCAAGTCCCAGATTTCTAGGATAAAAAGAAAAACAAACATATTCACTTTTCCTATAAAAAACAACGTCACAGACATCCCCCAGTTCAAAAGAAATCCATTAAACTATATTTTACTTTTGGGCTAAACTGTCTGCTGAAATTCTTGCAGATTCTGTTCTTGATCCCATTCCCTCTAGTATTCACAATGTCTCTGTTTCCTACTGCTTAGTCCCAGGACACCTATAATCACTGCCAGCAGTAAACACTACAGAGAAAGCCTTTGTGTCTGTCTTCTACTTCAGATCCCAAGCCCCTGGAGGGGCTTTAAATCAAGAAAATATCTTCTGACCTTACTTTATATTTCTTACTGAACCCTATGCATTCTTTTTACTTTGCTCTATTCCACAAATTTTTTTCATGACCTCAAGAATTTACAGCAGCTCCTAACGGCTACATAATCCCCACTCCCTGCTTCTCCACACTTTGTGTAAAACATTTCTTGGCAACATACCTTGGCATGCTGTAAAATCGTGTTTGTTTGGATCCGAAGCGTGTGGTAAATAACAAATGTCTGACAAAAATGTCTTTTACCAGGATCTAAAATATCAGTACAGTCATGTTCCTTTCCAGAATGTTTAATCCAGTGACTTTCAGATATCTGAAATCCAGGAAACAAGGAGTTGATCCATATGTAACTTAAAATTGTGATTATCTAGAAAAAGAACGCTAAAATATAAGAGTGAAATATTGACTGTATTCTTCCTCCCTTGCTGGCAGAAATCCACTTGAATTTAAACTGGATTCACTGTGCTAAGTGCAGTGATATTGAATGGTGAAGGGATTAGTTGGAGAAGCTTGGCAGTGTAAGGAGATCTGGGTCTGAGCTTGTACTGGCTTTATTCAAGGAAAGAGATATGTATGTGTGTCTTAATCCAGTATCAGTGCAAAAAAAACCCCAACCCATCTCTTGACATAGATCTTTCTGTGCTGTGAGAGTAAAAATCCTGCAGAAAAATCAATTTAATTTATGGAAGTAAATAAAGGGTGTGTAAAACACTGACTATTTGGGGTTACTTCCTAGTTGTAACCTACTATTACAGCTGTTGAGGATATCTTCAACCCACTGTAGTTCATTTAGCCACACCTTTAGCTTTGAAAACATAAAAAAAATTGTTAGATATCATTCTGTTTGTTCTCAAACATGACCTTGTTGGCTAAGACTAGGTGCAAGACTGTAAAATTGTGGAATTCTAAAGACATTGCTCAAAGGTGGCAGATTAACAATTCCACGTCCTGCAATTTGGAATTTTCTGATTTTAAAATGTTACATTTCAGTGACCCTTATTCTTAGGTAGGGCACTAATACACGGACAACCTTAACTCAAATTTAATGAAACACTTTATTTTGTCAGAGAATTTCTGCATTGAATTGAGTGTCCTTTTAAAAGACAAACATGGCACCTATTTAATAATAATTGAAGTTGCACCTGCGTATAAATGCATCTGCAACAGAAATGTGGTTAGGTAACCATTGCCATTGTTTCCACCATTCAGAAAGTCTTTCCATTAGGAAATCTCACCACAAATTTACAATGGAAATAGATTGATGTTTTAACTTTATGAAGAAAGGAAAATGGGGCAGAGAGCTGTTAAAACCTATAAGTAGAATAGTGAATAGATTTCAGATTTCTTGTCATTACCCAATAGTACTATTGATAAATTTCATAATGATTTATGCTCATCTTATTATTGCATCTGCATACTTAAAAGATACAGATGTACATTAATGGGAAATTTGGATAATACCAGAAGGGGCATTCCTGTGGCATAGAGACATTAATTAAGTTTCAGGAAAAATATAGGAAAGGATTAACTTACAATACATAAACTCTATCCAAATTCCCAGACAGTATTAACTTTTCTTTTTCACTAAGAATATCAGATGGAAAAAACATGGGATTTCACAGTTTGTCCAAAAGAGAAGGTCCCACTTGTGGAATGTTCTTTAGGCTTGAAGTCAAGGGGTCTCTGATACAGACATTAGAGCAGGAGGTATTTACAGTCTTGTCATCTAGATCATTTGTCTCAGAATCAACTCTTATCAGTTTGTTTCAATTTAATTTTTAAGGTATTGCAAGCACATTTTTTGCATAAGCCAAAATCTGCAAAAATAGTCAGAAAAGTACTACCTGAGACCCTTGTAAAACAATATTTTCCTAAATATGCTACAATGTCCCCACCTGAATTTTTTGGTCAAAATACAACTGAACATAACATATGAAAACTTGTACTTTGATCACTGGTGCACTGACACGCAAAGCAAGAGGAAGTCCAAGGGTCTAAGTAACAAGATATGTTAGTATGGGTTAAACAATGCTCAGATAAGGAAGTAAACAAAACTAAGTCTCTTAAAAAACATTTGAATATTCCTTCATGATATTGCATCATGCACATAAATCTATCAAAATATCTTCAGGGGAGAAAGCCTCTTTATGGATGCTCTGTGGCATATTTTCAGTGGTCCTAGCAAATGGGTCGTCAGTCATGTCTGACCACATTTAGATGTAAAAACAGAAAAATATTTTTAAAAAACTGTCCTGGTTTAGGGTAAATCTGTGAGGTGTACCTTCTCTCCATATCTAGGGGATGTCTGCGTTTGGTACCA
>WEKY01004390.1:23082-37719 GCA_013390045.1 Picathartes gymnocephalus | reverse complement strand
TCAAAAGCTTCCAATTAAAAAAAAAAAAAAACAACCAACCCAACCGAAGCCCCAAGGCTTTTGTAATTAAACTGTTGGAAGCAAGAGAGAAATTGTCAGACAAAGCTTGCTGATAAGCACACACAAAAGAATTGAAAAGTAATTGCAGAATAGAGGAACTGAGTATAATTTTCCTGCTTTCTTCCTGTTACAAATTCTGTCTTTCTTAATATACCTGAATAATGTTACAATTGTTGCTATATATATAGTAATGAAAACTACACCCTTTAGAAGAACTCAGTGTTGAAATAATTCTTTTTCTTAAATTACCTGACATTTCCCCACACTGCATCATTCATGATTACAAAATAAATATGCAAATATAAATCAACCACAAGGCATAATTTAAATCATAACAATAACTGGTTCCTCTCATGCAGAAGACAGGGCAGAGCAGCTTTTCAGCAGAACCTGGTTCAAGGAGGATGAAAAGAAGATGCCATAATCTGGCAAGTGAACCAAGCTGAGCAGAGCACCAATCTTTGTGTTACCCTGAGCACAGAGCATTCCTGAGTCAGGCATACCACGAGTGCCTGCCTATGCTCAGGGCCTGCCAGCACCGCATGTGTGCAGGGCAAAACATCAGCACGAGTCCTGTCAAAGCTGAGTGTGCCCTGTAGATATCTGGATCCCCTCAGGGACAGGCAAAGGCAGACATTTCCAAAGACAGGAGCTGAATTCCAGAGCTACCTGGTTTGCTGAAATGTATCTGCAGTACAAACTTGTTTTCTCTGCCAGGAGGCAGGGAGCTGCCCGTTACCTCATAAACTTCATTGAAAACTAGAGCATGTACTTCTACATGCCACTGCAGCACGTGGGCCTGTCCCACCACAAGCTGACCCAAGAGCACCTAGAAGAAATTTAACGGGCTTCTCTTTCAACATTCTGGCCCCTTCACTCCCTTTGCTTTTGTATATTTACTCTAAAAAATAAAGCATCATAAGACAAAGTTATTTCTAAGGGATTTAATTTAGGAAGTTCACACAGTAAGTGGAAAAAAATAATTAGTACTCATGAGGCCAGGTTCTAGACTGTATTAGGGGAGCTCATTTTCTTTCACCTGGAGAGGAACATCTCCCACTACCAAACAAAAAGTGCACTATGTCATATTTATCCTCCACCACGACAATTCTGCACCTTTCCAGCTGCGATACTGTCAAGAGAAGGACCAGCTTAACAAAGCCCAGCTGCCAAGACAGGAGAAGTGTGCACACAGAACTCCAAGCTGGTGCTTTTCTGCCAGGGCTGCTGCAATAAATTCAACCCACTTTCACCAAGGTACAAAAAGAATAGTATCACACTGAAAAACCGAGGAATAGATTTTAATCAATGTCTCATCCAACAAAAATACATATTTTATTCCGCTAATGCACAACAATTCTGTTTTAAGTCTACTTGAGGTCTTCAGCGTCCTCCTTCTAAAGCCTGCAAATTTTCTAGATACTGGGTGATAGCCTCTATCTCTGCAAACTCCAGTAGTCTGTTGATTAGCTTATCCAGTGCTTCTTTCCCACTTAGAATTTCCTATGAAATAAAAGCAGACAAAAGCATTACTGACTGTCCTTCAGCATTATTCTGAAACACCAACTACTCAAACCCCTGAAGTGCACTTTGCCAGCAGTCCCTCCACTTGCTCATCTTTGCAGGTCCCCCTCATGTGTTATCAGCAGTGGTGGACAGCGGCAGGACATCAGCTGCCTGCAAGGCACATGGATTCTGGCAGGAACAAAAGCAGCTACTGCCCTGCTTTCATGTAATCCATGCGCTTATATGAAAGTCCCCTGCAAGAACAATCAAGGATTGAAAAGTCTCATTCAAATACTGTTGTCCACGGCAAGAGTGAGGCTGTTTTGCAAGCAAAGCTCAACTACCTTTTGCTAGGCAGTTTACGGTTCCAGTTTCACTCAAGAAAGATCCAAACACTAGGTAACTGACTAAGAAAACCACTTTTATGTGATCATGAAACTACTTCCTCTGCCATGGTATTCTGCACTCCATTAACTACGAACCATTCCATATTCAGTATCCCCTACATTCTCTGGAGTTACCCAGGACACCTGTGGGTACAGTTTGAAAAGTGTTGCTCCTTATGCAACACCACTTACAGCAAACTGGATACCTAAGCCAAAATACCAAGCCATGGCCCTAAACTTTGTTTTTCATAAATTTAATACAAAATTTTTCCCACTGTAAATACCCCCAATAAATAGAATCATAGAATGGCCTGCGTTGGAAGGGACCGTAAAGATCATCCAGTTCCAACCCTGCCCTGCCATGGGCAGGGACACCTTTCACTAGACCAGGTTGCTCAAAGCCCCATCTAACCTGGCCTTGAACACTTCCAGAGATGAGACATCCACAGCTTCACTGGGCAACCTGCTCCAGTGTCTCTCCACCCTCACAGTAAAGAAATTTTTCCTAGTATCTAATCTAAATATACCCTATTTTAGTTCGAAGCCATTCCCCCTTGTCCTGTCACTATAAGCTCTTGTAAAAATCTCTCTCTTTCTTGTAGGCTCCCTTTGAGTACTGGAAGGCTGCAATTTGGTCATCCCAAAGCCTTCTCTTTTCCAGGTTGAACAATCAGTAAGATTCAAGAGATATTTAGATATTTACTCAGAAACAAGATCTCAGATAATCTTAAAATGAAAACATTCCCTTTCAGTTTCTTTTAGCTGTGGCCTGTGATGCAAACATAAAAGTTCTTCTCATTCTTCACTCCAGCATTAGGAGGAGAAAAGAATGGCCTAATAAAAATAAAAAGTCCTTCCTGTCAGGCTTTTGGTTTGGATGTACTATGCTTCAAGAATCCCAAATGTCACTTGCCCAGTTTGACCAAGGGACGCATGGATCTCATTGAGGACTAGATGCTTAGTCACTTTCTATTAATATAGTAGGAGAAAAAATGCACAGAGAAGTAGGCCAGTGAGCTACAGCCTGTGCCAGTAATCTCTACTACAAGAAGGGAGGAAAGAAAGTTTAAGCTTTCTAAATCTGTAGTGTTCTGTCAGAGTACAATTGGCTATTTTCTTCATACATATATATATATATATATGTATGTATGTATCTTAAGTTGTGCTCACTAAGTTAATTTTTTCTTCTTATGATAAACATAAATATCTAAATACTCTCAAAAACAACCCTTACCTTGATATTGCGTGCATCATATGAGATCCTGTGGTCAGTGACTCTGTCCTGGGTGAAGTTGTAGGTACGAATTCTCTCTGACTGGGCTCTTGTTCCCAACTTTAGCAAGGCAGGAAAAAACAAAATCTGTTATGTTGTGTTTTTAAAAAACCAAATACTTCTCTACAACAGGATACTTGAACTGTAATGGATCAGCCTGTTCCAACTACAAACCTAGTGGTTACTGGCTTGGCACATGGGGTTTTTAAAAATATTGTGGCATTAGTGAACTGTATGGTTTGTGATTCTGTATCACAGACACAATTTTTTATATCCTTCAGCATATTTCTCTTCCAGCTCCATATCTGGAAGAATCACACAATTCTCAAAGGTCATGTAGGGTACGAGAGTCCTTACTTCAAAAAACATACAAGTGGAGTATTTTTGGGGGAGGATGTAGCTCCCACACAAAATAATGAAAGTAGGCTCCATTAATAACGGAAGCAGCACAGCCAACGCGTGGCTGTCGGAAATTAGCACCGAGAGAGACTTAGATTAAGAGTAAGAAGTTAAGTTACCCTCTAGTGGTGAAGTGCGAGAGTGCAAACACCAATTCTAACTTTTGAAGCAGAAATCCAAATGTAGCAGTGCTGTGGTTAAACACTTCACTAAACACTGTGATCTTCACTAAAATGGAGAATTAAATGTTAGAAAATGCTTCAGTGGGCTTTGGAGAAAATGTCATCTGCACTCAACATGTATATTTCAGAACACGGCATTTCTTGAATAAATTCTGAAACATTAGGAAAGGTAGTTTACTTTTGCCTGGTTTTCCACACTGTTTATATAAATATATATAAAGGTAAATATAAATGTAAGTCCTTTATGCAGCCTTGAAGGCTCTCAAACTGAAATTAATAACAAAAGATAAATGGCTCACTGCTTACAACAATGGGGTTAATAATCTGCAGGGACAATACACTTAAATGCAACCTGAAATAAGTGATTAAATAGCTGAGCTGGAAAATCTGGAGTACTGAATAATTCTCTAATCATGAAGCATTTTTATTCCAACAGATCATTTTTGAAGTTGGAACCACAAATGGGAAAATACTCAAACAATGGCAAAAGAATGATAGGACATTTTGAGAGAAAAGCACACTTTGCAGGATAATCTCAAGTAACTCTTCCAGAAGCTGTTTTTTTGTCAAAAGGTTATCTAAAGTGTATCAAATAAGCTGCTACTAAATTGCATAGTGGCAGGATTGTTTATTTACTTGTTTCTCTCAAAAGCTCTGTATGGCCTTAAAATACTCTCCTTTCGAAACTTCTGAGAACTCCTGACCCTAGTTTTCATTGAATGTAACTTTTTAGTGATGCTTGATTCCTGTAACTCTGGCCTCAACAGGGGCATTCAGAACACCATGTTGCATTTAGCCTTTTGAATAATTTCAGCCAGTCTTTTGACTCTTTTCTTTACAGCCACAATTGATGTCTGTTTTCATTGCCTGAGAAGTCTACGACTGAGCTGGGGTGAGTAAAGGCACACTTACCATTTTAAACTGCAACATTCTTCTCCCTTGGAAGCACCCCTGGTTAGACACCCACTCTCACTTGCTCTGTCCCCATCACCCAAAGAGATCAGAAAGAAATCTACAACACAACACCCTCACCAGATCTCAGCCACCACTTGTCCTCACCTGCAGTTTCCTGGCACTCTGCTCTTGGCTGAGCTGCTTTTCAATGATCTGCTGGTACAGCTTAGCTCTCAGGGTCCGCAGAGCTATTTCCTTGTTGATCTGCTGTGACCGCTCCTGCTGGCACTCAACTGCCAGTCCTTTACAGAGGCATCCAAGAGCCCATTATAACAAAGAACAAACAAGCTAAATTAATTCTAACACATTAGGCAAATGAAACCTACTGGAGTGCTGGTTTGTAGGGCCTTTCAGCCGTAGGATAAAAAGTCACGCTGGCCAGAACTATTAGTGTGTTTTTAAAATTGTCACAGCTGCACTGGGGGGCTTTGTTCTGTGCTACAGAAAAGTCAGGGATATTTTAAAATTTCATGAAGCAAACAAGTTTCTGACATTGCCTCTAGAAACTGGGTTCCCTCCAATTAGCTGTCATTTGTTAAAAATGCAATTTGAATAGTCTACACGGGCATGTTTAAAAGCGTGTAACACAGGTTTTTAAAATCTTAGTCCAGACAAGCTCTCAGAGACTGGAAAATTCATTATTCTAGTAGAAACAGGGGCCTAATCAACACTAGCGAGTCTTGAACTTAATTATGAAAAATGAGATAAAACAAAATAAAGGTCTTTAAAAGAAATGTAGTACTTCTCATTTGATTTCTGAAAGAAAAAGGTGTATATGGAACAGCTGTTTTCAGGTCACTACTGGAATTTCCCATGCTTAAAGTGATTCTGCATCAGTACAGAGAGAAGCTCGCTGAGTTTCAATAAAAACAAATCCCAAAAAAGACGGAGTGTTCCAGCCTACACAGTACATTCCCATCAATATACATTTTCCTTTCTATCCAACATATGATAGCATTATCGAGTACTGAATGAAAATCTTCAAGCCTTCTTTATAATCAGTCATGTAACTGAATAGATTCCAGCTAGGCAAAGCATGCCCTTGCTTGCCAGTGGCCATTACTGCTGAAGGTACAGAGCACACAGTGCAAATCATTCACATCTAACCCATCCCTGTCATCCTCCATTTGTTCTTTCATCCTTCAAAGACTGTGTATTCATTAAACACTCCCTCTAAAGACAAAACTGGCATAATCACTGTGCCCCTGGTACACAGCCCCTTTCTCACATTGCCTCACTACAAGAGGAACAGAACCAAAAAGGGCTACTTCCTTTTCTTGGTATAAGGCCCAGCCTGAAAGAGGTAACCTGCAGGATCACAAGCTTCCTTTTCAAGATACAGATTCAGTGTGATTAAAAGTACAAAGTACAGCCAGATTTACCTGTAGGAAGGTGCACAATTCTCACAGCACTATCAGTTTTGTTAACATGTTGCCCTCCTGCTCCTCTGGCTCTGAATGTATCCATACGCAAATCTTTGGGATCCACTTTAACATCAACCTAGAATCAAAGAGAATTACTGCTTCCTGCTCATTCTAAAAATATTTGGATGTCAATGACACTCAGTATTAATAAGAAATCACTTCTCAAAAAATTGCTCCTTTACAACTGTTCCTAAGTAACAGTCATAATCATTATAATTTAAAAAAATGCAGGGTCAAATAGCTCTGAAAAGCAAATGATGCCTTAAAGATTACACTGACTTTTTCAATCTCTTACTCCAGGTCCTTCACAAAACAAGGGGTATGTGTGTGTGAAACAAAACAAAATCAGTTATGTAAAACCACTAGCTTTGGCAGAGAGACTAAGAAATAAGCAAATATTTTAAAACCACTTCTAAGCAGCAGTGCAAGGATCTTGTTCGTGAGTCAAGCCTGAATGTTTCTTGCAACAGTACTTAGAATCATCTGAGGAGAAAATAGGTATATCCAGATCCATCCAAGAAAGGATTGCCACACTGGAAGTAGGAGTCCATGATGACGTGGACCATAGTTTGAGCTCAGTGGATGGGAAAGGAACATTCAAATCTGATCATTGTTGAAAGGCAAGTATTATGAAGAAGCAGGAGAAGGTGCACGAAAAGCCTACATTTGGTTTTATTTATTTTTTGTGGAAATTAATGCTGGTCTAAGTGAGAACTGTTGGTATCAGTGAGATCTCAGACAGACTAGCCAACACACTCATTCACATTCAAAGGAGACTGTCCTTGATTTAACAGAGGACACCAATAAATTAAATGAAACAAAAAGAAAAAATCAAAAGGATGTGCAGAATCACATTACTATGCAACACTGAGTATTTTCTTGGATATATTCTGTGTCTTAATACATGATGTAATTTAAAATTGGCTTACTCATAGCAGTGAGCCTTGTCAGTGTTGGGGCTGGAACACTTAACAAAACGATCACTCATTTACATGCCATTTCAGGCAACAGCAAATCTGTGCAAAGTTGCTTCTGATGATCCATTTATACATGTAAGGTACAGAGCCAAGGACTATCACCTTCCAGAGTCAAAGCACTTGCGGTTCATTTGCTGGGACTTGCACAAACTGCTTGGTTATCAGTGAAATCCCCAAAACAGTAAAAAGGTTTTAAATATCACCTACTCCAATGCCAAAATGGGTGAGCAAGGGTACAGCACCACCTTACCACACCAATGAACAGTTTACCTCCTCTGACTGAGGGAGGACAATGACTGACATTGTCCCAGTGTGAATCCGCTGCATTCTTGATGACATGCCCGTCTCAGGGATTCGCTGGACTCGGTGAGTCCCTCCTTCATATTTCAGATGCCTGTAGACATTCTCTCCTGAAATATGAGCAGCAGCATGATGCAACCCTCCTGGAGAGACAATCAGTGTGTGACAAATACAGCAGAGAAACACTGCCTTCAATTTCATTGTCTTGGTGGAATCTCTGAAGAAGTGCTGTACCTATCTCAGCCGGTGTATAGTTCACGATGTCAAAGGTCCAATGTTTGTAGTCAGCATAGCTCTGGTACATCTCAAACATTTCTTTAGTGAACTGTTGGCAGATGTCCCCTAAAAATTAAAAGGCATTACCACATAAAGAGCAGTTTTTAGATTTAGCTGCAACTCTAACCCCAGTCATTAGGCAGGTTAATGCTCATCTTTACAAAGTATTACTGCATGCCAATAAAGTATAAAAAAAGCATTAAGAATAACCCATAAGAGGTTTAATGGAGTTGGATGGAGGTTGGAAGTAATCTTCACTGTGCGGGCTTTGCTGACCTCCAGTTGTTCTGCCAGCTGTCACTTCTAATATGACAGGACTTCTATCATATTTTTCCTTTGGCACTAGAAGCTGGAAAAGCTTAGGGAAAAAAAAAAAAAAAGAATGGCATTATCTTCTTCATGACCCTGGATCTTCTCTTCAACAAATGTACAGCCAGCCTTCACAATTGCCACAGCCTGAGTCCACTCAGCTACTGATTTCCTTTGGCAAGCTGGTTAAGTAGGACAAAAAACTGTCCAATGACCACTGCAACTCAGTGCAGTCAGTGTGGAAATGCAACATGCTAGTGCATCCACATGAAAGCTAGCTGAAAATCCAGACCTGGTACCAGGTCACCCACCCCAGCCCCAGCTACCTGTGATGACAGTATTAGCTAACCCAGCCAATCTTTACATTAATCTTATTTTTCAGAAAGTCACATTTCATATTATTTCAGTCTGAACATAGAAACGAGCCCAAACACAGCAGTCTCCACAGAATTGTTTCAACTTCTTTGCTTATATTTCCCCCACTCATGAGGTGCTGTCAGCTGAAGAGAAAATAAAGGACTGCAAGTTCCAATCAGAAATCCTTCCAGAGGGCATGTTCCACTGCCATAAACAGTTATTAGGATGTCACGTCAAATCTCAGTAGCACAGACTCACCACTTTTTTAATCCCTTTCAGCATTTGCAGACAGACAAGCAAGCAAGAGAAATGACTCAATTAATCAGCTTTTAAGACACAATTGTCACTAAGAAGCTTACTAATAATTAATGTTGCCACTTCTTTTCAGGGAGAATACAGAAGCTGGACTTCTGTTTCATTAAACTCAAGTGTCTGAATCTATTGGTAAGATCATAAAGGAAAGTTTTTCTGACATCTTTATTTACAAAGCTGTAAAATTTTACCTCAGGCTCACCTTTCTGCACGACACATTCATTTTTTTATCCAGGCCTTCCTTCTCTTCTAAGGCAAGCTGTAGAAGTTGTTTCTCATCTCTGCTGTCTAGCTCTAAATTCCAACAACAGGAATAGATGTTAGCCAATCTCACCTAGAGCAAGTTATAACACAGCTGTCCAAAGACATGCACTGCAGCACAAAAAAGCTTGCAGCATTTTGCCAGCATGAAATATTCAAATAAGAGCAGCTCAAGCCAGGATGCACATTGCTAACTCAATGATCATATTTTCCAAGCATGCTGGAAGGAGCAGCAGATATTTTACCTGTGATTAGACAGCCCCTTCCCACATTTTAGAGCTTACTAACAAACTAGGACACATTCTCAGCTAAAGCTCACAAAAGCTCCAAGCCTTTTCTGCTATGGAGGCTCCAGTTTACAGTAACTAAAAATGCTGATCAGTTAGCAATAGATTATACACTAAGTAGAAACTTGGAAGACAGTTGGAGTCAAGTGGAAAACCTGTCACTGCTAAAACAGGGAACTTCCTCTCCTTTTCATCTTTCTTCCCACTTTTCTACTCATCAGAAAGTGAACCAATTCAACTCACTGAAATTTAAAAAGCAAGTCTGGTTGAATAAAAGCATGTTTTTACCATGTCAAGTTGAACTAGATTTAAATTACAACTGGACAATTACCAACACAAAGGAGGAGGGAATAGTTGAAACCAGTTTTGAGCAGCTGGGAGTAAGAGTGAGGCAACAAAGCAACAAAGAGGTGAAAACCTTTTGCCTTATGACCAGCATGGAAACCATAGCTTTGTCTCAGATACAGCATAAAACTGGACTCTCAATCACTTCTACCTGGTTCAAAAAGAATGTTTATTGATCAGTTAGATAAACAGTATCAAATTAACTACTGTCAACAGAGGTGAGAGATGGTCTGGTGGTGACCAATGAGCTTAAGGTTCAAAGGATTGGTATCCCATTCTCATCTCCCTGCAAAACGGAATTCACTTAACCTACCTTGTGACTCACATCACCAGAGGGAAACTGGGAAATATTTTTCTGCTTCACTGAGTGTTGCAAATATAAAATCCTACATGAATTGTCAGGAATTCAGGTGCTAGAGAGAAGAGGTTCAGTTAGGGAGCTAAGTAGAAAACAGTGAGCAGCCAAATGAAGGGGACATCTGTGTTTTAACTTGGCCATGGGATAAATGGTACAGACAGAACGATTTGGCTTTATTTAATTAATTTATCAGCTATAATTTTTTACCATTCTTTTCCCTTCTTTCAACTAGAACCCACTCCATCCCTCCACATCATAATTTATGGAATTAGAAAAATTCTTCCTTATATTCACTTGATCCAAAAATAGCCTAGAGTTGAAACATGAATTTTCCAGAGTTTTCTTAATACTTTTTAATTCTTTCAAGAACATTTCTTTATCAGCATTACATTTTTGTACCTTGTCTTCTTCACTCTTTCTCCTCTTTTCTCCAGTGAAGAGAATTCAAGAGGGTTGAGGATTAAAATATTTTAAACTACCATTTTTTCCCAAAAGCACAAACATCTATTTATTTTTAAAACTAAAGAATACAAATGTTTTCTACCTGTCTAAACAAGTTATATCTTTATTTCAGTATGGCTCTTACTGTTTTGTCCAGATCCCTTGGCTCTCTCTCTGAAAAGAACCATGAACTTTTGTCCTCCTCCATTTACACTGCTGGGCACCGATTTCTCCTGTCCTTTGATTCTCCCCTCCTTCACTGCTTTAATGTAAACTCCATTCTCTCCAGGTCAGTGTTTCCTCCTCTTGGTTTAATACTTACCACTGTAGCAGAATGGATGCCATTTTTTCCTTCCTATTGTGTGCACCTCCTCACACTTGTAACAATGCTGGGGTTTTTTCCCAAATGTTGCACCATTACTTATTTTGTTAATTCTTTTGTTCCCTGTGTACGTTCTTATTTCCAAATGGTACAAGAACCAGTGACAATTTTTAATTCTTTTTTACCCCAACTTCTATTGTAGCAGACTATTGAAAAACAGCAGCTTCTTAAACAACCATCATTTTTTATTTCTTAAAGGACTCCCCAAATATTTCCAAAGAAATATTAGCTTTTGCCATTTAAATTGGAAGCCGACAACTCAGAGCCTAATGAAAGTGCATGTCATTTGCTCAATAAATATCACTGAATTGGTCAGATGGAATCCCATTTTAAATAACACAGCTGAGGTTTGCATCTATCAAAGGCTCACTAACTTTTTTTCTTCAGCCCAAACTGCTCTCAGTTCTACCAAAAAATAACCTCAAAACAAATGCTTCCCAACTATAGCTGTTAGATGGATATTCCTGAGGTTCCAGATAATCCCCATTCTCCAAAAATTACCATATTAAGACCTCAAATTAAAGTAAAGTGAGATGAAAAATGTCAGAATGCGGCTGGATGCAGAAAGCCCTCACAGCATGCAAGCTCCTGGGAGCAGGGAAGACTGTGGAGTGTTCCAGGGCTGGCTGAACTTACTCACAAACCTTCCTCAAGGGCCGGGCAATGAAATTTATCAGAAGCACAGCTGCTGTTCTGAAGCAAGCAAGTAGATGTGTTTTCCGTTACCTGTGCACATCGCTTCTAACTCCTGAACTTCTCTTTCAGCCTCTTTGATTTCTTGAAACGCAGCTGCAATGGGGGACAGATCGGCACATCTTCTTCTCAGGGTTCTTTGCTCAAAGTCATTTAATGAGTCTGCACTTAACAGATGACTAACCTGCTGGTATTCCTTGCTTAGAGCCTCCAGATACTTCTGCACAGCCTCATGCTTCCACAAAGCTTGAGAATCCTGGTGGTTTTTCCTGTGTCGACTGTTAAAAGACAGAGTGAATCTAGCTGTGTCCAAAAAAGGCTTTGGCCTCCAAAATCCACGGTTGTGCAGTCCCACTACACAGCCTATCTTCTTTGCAACAGGAGGGAGAAGACAGCTGTCAAGCTGGCTGTGACAGCAGCAATTGGCAAGCAGGCTCTTGAAAAGACAGACCTTTTGGAAAGGTTTCATTTTGCTTCATATTTTTTCACCACCTGAAATTACAAGTACACAGTACATGGGCCAGTGTTACTATCTAGAAAAAGAAAACATTCTATTTAAAAAACCCCGCAACAAACACACGGACTGACTGTATCAAGCCCATATCCTGGTTTTGATTACACCAACACAAATGCAACTGTCATGGACAAAAATATTCTTGTTTTGGTCCCGGTTTAAGACAGAAGCTCTTATCACCACCATTGTGACTGAGGGTTGGAAGAAGTCTTTTCTCTCACCTACTCAAACAGTTTATTTATGCTATGGAAAAGCTCCTGTGGATGAGTCTTTACAGACAACAGGTTCATTCTGCCATATGTCTCATCGGAAAAGTCCAACCATTTCATGCCTTACTGGTGAAAGAAAAATGTTGCTGAGAAGACAAATCAATACAAGAGGTAAAGAATTCTATATAGAGAATGTAAGAAATGTCCAGGATTATGTGCCAAATTATATCCACTAACATAAAAGGAGGACATTAGTAGATGACAACACAACAGATCAGTCAATAGGACTGCAATGCTCTTGCAAAAAATCACTCACTCATATATGCAGAAGACATGGGAACAGTGCTTTATGTGCCCTGTATACTCCTTACCATGATATATTTACACTTAAGCAACATAATATTTTCCATCCAAAAAGTGAGTAAGCAGCAGGTACTCTGAAATGCAACCCCTGTATTTTTCTGAGACACTTGGCCTACAGTTTTATAGGACCCAGGCTCCCCTTGGCATTACTGCTGCCTGTCACTGCTAACAGTGATTTCCTCTTCATTTTTAATCATCAACATTGCAAACTACATTATGAATTACTACTGTGCTCTAAAATTTTATATTGGAGCGCAAGGCTCTACCAGGAAGACTAAATGGAGATCACGCTTATTCTAGAACTACTCAAACAGAAAAGATTTAACAAACAAAGAAGCATTCCTAGTAATCCTGCCAGTGTCATGGTCCCATCTGCCTGCTGATTTTTACAAAAAACTGGATTCCGAGAAAATAAGAGCATGAGCCTTTCTGCAACAAGATCTCCTGGAAACACACGTTTCGGTTTCCTGACATAGTTTTTCACTCATCAGTGGCAAAACCTTCTCTGCATCTTCATGCATTTTATTAACAAATTACTGTGACACTCTAACTACTCAACTCACCCATTATTCTCACCTATTTACATTCATCCATTTGTCCACAATGAAGAAAGAGCAATAGGCGGTAAAACCAGAAGTACTGCATCTTGCTTGTCTGAATGCCTGTTTTACTACCTACAGAAGGAGGCAAGGACCTTTATTCTACTTCTGTATCCTTCCCAGCTTCCCCAGCCAGCAGATGCTATCAAATCCACAGCAGCAATTTTAAAATTGCTTTAATGTACAGAGAGCAAATGATACCTCTTCTGGATTGCTCAAGTGACTAAAACCAGCTCCAGCAGAGGGATCCTGTTCCCTTCCCCAGGAACACAGCAAAACGTACAAATCAGGCTCATCATCCATGATCCTGGATTTAGTTGCTCACAGGCATGAGTAGACTCAAAAGACCTAATTCTGTTGATGAATATGGACTTGCTCCAGATCAGCATGGCTCATTGTTGTTTGGCTAAGTGCTGACCATCATCAACTCTATTTTAAAATATTAATGTTATATTTTATTTTAATTAATTCATTAAACATATTATTTACAACCATCTAGCTAATTTTTACTGGTGTAGTTAAGGAGCAATGCACTCAAATAATAACTAATTTGTTGTAACGCTTTGTCTGAGCTCTCAGAAATAAAGTTCTTGTGTTTAAATGCCAAAAAATTAGTAATGAAATGACACAGACCTTCAAGGAAGTCAGAAGTTTCAAAATAATTTTGCTATGTTAAATAAAAAAAGTATCTCCTTCTCAGAGAGAGGTTGCCACATCACATTTGTGCAAAAATAAGCACACATAAAACTTTTACAGAGCTATGAGTATTAGATGACCTATTAAATGATCTCCAAATCAGATTTTAACTTTTTAATGTGATTAAAATTACCTCGTGCACATCAAAAATCAAAACCAGTACGCGAAAGTGACAACTGTAATTGTCCTATTAAAATAATAATTAAAAAAGAAAATTCAAGACAGGAAAGAGTTCTCAACCTTGCGAACACTTTCAGAGGTTATAAAAAGCACTCCTAACAACAACAAAGATACCACCGGTGCCATGCAGCAGCACTCGGGCACATACGAATTCGCAGGCACACGGCACGAGGATGTACTCCAGTGCACACCGACTGGATCAGGAACAGCTCGAGGCCCCGGGAGTACCGCCCGCACATCTGTGCCTCCCACCACGGCCACCCCGAGCAGAGCCCCCGACAGCCGCGCAGGAAGCGCCTCGGCAGCCCGGCCCCGCTGCGGGGCTCACGGGCGGACGGGGAACGCAGGAGTGGGCAGGGAGAGGCAGGAGCGGGCAGGGAGAGGAGGCAGGAGCGGGCAGAAGAGGACGCAGGAGCGGGCAGAAGAGGACGCAGGAACGGGCAGGGAGAGGCAGAAGCAACGGCGGGGCGGAGGGCTCCGGCACTCACCGTCCGCACCGGCAGGCGCCGCACGGATCCCGGCGCGGCTGGCGGCGCAGACGGGAAGTGTAGCGGGCGCACTCGCAGTCCCAGCATGCCCGCGGGAAAAGGCGCT
>WEKY01004390.1:2993-23031 GCA_013390045.1 Picathartes gymnocephalus | reverse complement strand
CCCGCGGGAAAAGGCGCTTCCCGTCCCCCCGCCGCTACCGGCGCCGCGCGGCAGCGCCTGAGCCACGCCGGCGGCAAAGGCAGCCTCTGCCTTTCTAATCTGGTTAGCAAAAGATTAATTTCAGAGAAGCCTGAATAAAATAATATTAAGTTCCACTTTGTGTCAAAGCTCATTATTCAATTCTATTTAAAATGAGTGACTACTATGCTGCTAAAGGCAAACAAAATATTAATAAACATTGCCATTCTGATTAAGACTATGCTAGTTAGCTGCAGCTTCCTCATAATGTATGTTTTAAAACATACTATGTATGTGGACATTTCAAAAGATATTATTAAACATTATATCACTACCTCCCTAATTAAAATTTTAAAAATACTTCAGTAATTTTTTTTGTACCTATAATCACCAAAAAAAACCCCCTTTCTTCCCAGCTACTGTCATTCTACAAAATTTTAAAAAGAAAAAAGGGTAAAACTGGTATTTGGCATGTAAGACATCACTGGGATTTTGTGTGGTAAATATTCCAAAAGACTGAAAACTGGACTTATCGATGGGTAGGATTCGGATCAAACCTCAGCGCCTGAATGACAACTAACCACATATTTAGACCTGAGGACAGCTTCTGGCTCTGCTCCACCCGTGGGGACAAAAGGCCAGGCAGAAAGTTGGAAAGCCACTCCCACAAAACAGGACCCACCCCGGTGCTGGTCCAGTCTACAAAAGGGCCACAGCAAACAGCACCCTGAAATCCAATGCGCTTCCCCAGGCCTGAGCCCGCAATGATGAGCCATGAGAGACGCCATCGGCCATTCCCACTGTACCTCACACTTCTTCCACTATGACTTCTAGGGCTCAGTGAAATGAAATAATAAAATTATACTTGCATTGATACTCTAAATATGCAATTTGATACTCAAAAGTCTTGGGAAGGTACTCTCTGGAAGGACAATCAAGAACCTAATAACCTGAAACTGCAAGTAGATCTCATGCCCTAAAATTGGTTTTAAAAGAAGAGGGTAGGCCAAGGAAAATCAAATCAGCTTCTACACCAGCCATTAACGGTTCTTGCATTAAATCCTTTGATTAAACATGATCATGTTCACCTTTCATTATGCCTTGTGGGTGAATGTTTTAACTTAAGTGTGGAAACAGAGACTGTAACAAAGTCCTGCTCCTTGCCTACCAGGCAGCAAAACACGCAGGGGCCACACAGCCAAGACAAGGGCTGGACTATACAGTCAGCAGGGTTGCGAGGGACCATCCACTACAGGAGCTGTCCAAGCATCTCATATTCAAAACATGTAAGATACACTCTTTCCCCAAGTTTACCATGTGCTTTCTGACTGCAGTATGGGAACTGAGCATGAAGCATGTGAAATCTGTGCTTCCACTCCCTTTCGATGCCTTAAAACCTGCATGGCTGAAGCAGCAGCTGCTGATAGAGCTGGTCAGGACCAGGGGTTATGAGGCATAGGCTAATTGGGACAGGGTGCCACCACCTTTCTCAGCAGCCTACAGCGCAGAAAGGAAGAGTGATAGCAGAAAGACAGCTGGGCTCCCAGGCTTCGGGATAGACGTGGTGGTCCTGTACTTTGAAACCTGGCACTCTAACCTGCCGATTTAGAAACTGGAGGCAAAGGGATGGCTCATCAGACAGAAAAGGCTCCAGGCCTTACAACGTGCTTGGCTTGAAGGCAGGTCTGTGCCCACGCGGGGGCCCTTTTTTGCCCAGGGGGCCCTATCTGGGTTTAGTGGTGTGCTCGCAGCAACTTCCACAGGAGTGAAATGACGCACACCACAAAAATAGCAAACTTGTTACAATGTATGTAACACTTTCATATTGCTCCCTCCTTTCGGCCCAAACAGTTCAGACTTCTGAAATCTTCCAGTTTGAAGGAAAAAATGGTGACAGAATCATACGCGTCTTCAATACAGTCCTGTTTATTAACAAAGCCTGTAGAGAGAGGCTTGTTTTGCCCAGCACAGTGGGATTCAATGACAAGAAGTTTTCCTGACTGCACTCCCAAACCTCACTTTCAGTTGGAGCTCTGCCTTCCCACAAAGCTCATTTCTTTGTTTATTCTCTCTCAGCTAGTCTCTCTCTTTTATTGCCTCCCCGCTTTCCTCTTCTTGCTGCTTTTAACACAGACTTTTAATATGGACACATCTAGATGCAAATTGAACCTCTGCCTCTTATTTGCAATTTGCTTATTTTCAGACAGCATTCTTTCCAGTGTCTGGACTATCAGGAAACAGAGACCTTTAGCTGTTAAGAAGAGTCTTATAGCTTCAGACCAAAGGTCCACCTAGCACAATATTTGCCTGACTCTTCTCCATGATGCATCTGTTTATCATTCAACCCAACCAGAGGCATAATATGTCTTTTGCCAAGACAGAAACTAGAGTTCGTAGAGTCAAGGCTTCAGCTAGTTGTAAAAAGTGCTCAAGATATGCCATGGTACAAATAGGCTCTGAAAATGATGCTGCAGGGCAAAGCCAAGGCTGCCATCCCTGTGCCATCCCCAACACTCCAGCTTTGTAAAAAAACAGATACCCAATACAGCACTACTACAGCATACAGTAGAAAGAACTGTGAATTGGGTACTGCGTGTGGAAAACACACATACTGTGATCAGTGACATCATCAAAAGCATGCCAGAACAAAAAAAGTGAGAAATAAACATAAGAGAGATATTCCTTATGACAGACCATACATCTAGACAGATTATCAAAACACTATAGAAACCAACAACCATCCACAAAAAGTATCCATAAGCTGATGGCTCGGCTATAAAAAACTATAGGAAAGCATATACTTCATGTTCTCCTCATCTTTGCTATTTTCATCTCAGGAGGCTTCCTAAACATACCACTTTTTTTTTTTTTTTTTCCCTAATTAGTAGTCCTCAAGTTAGGCTGACATCCAGGTTACTCTCTTCCAAGAAATTGTCTGTCCCTCTGTTAGCCAGAAGGAAAGCAGCTATCGTGTCATCAGCTTTAGCAAAGCTTGTGTCAAGTCAAGGACATGCTGCTTGGGATCTTCAGTCTCACACCCAACTACTTACTAAGTACCAAATAAAATATATTAAGTACACAGATTTTCTAGTTGGCTCTTTTGAGTTACTGTTTCACACACGCTTGCTTTACTTGGGGATATCTATCATGTTCATCATCTGTGACTGTAGGTGGGTAACCATATTATTACAGAACTAAAATACTTTGAAATAAATGCCAAAATATAATTAACATTTTTAAAGGTTAATTATGTAAACAGAGACTTTAACTGAAGTCGTCTAGTTTATTTTCCCTATAAGATGGTCTTTTTTATTGGTCATAACCTTGACAGTTTAAGTAGTTTTCCTTCTAAGTAATGCCCCGGGCCATGTAGTTTTAGTGCTCCTGGTTGTTGGTGGTTTTGGTTTTGTTTTTTAAGAATGATTTTTGGGAATAATAAGGAAAAAAAAAAAAGAAAGACCTTAGACCTGCTTCGGTGAACGAGCCAAGCGATGAATAAACGCCGCTGTTCTACGGGCGCACGATGGTGTCGGGAAGTTTTACATAACTAACTGCTGAAAATGCCTGAATGCGACGGGGGCCGTCCTCGCTTCCTCAAAGCCTGGCTGCCAAGTTTGCTGTTGTTTCCTTAAATACCAGGCACGGCACTGCAAGCCCGCAGAGCCTCTCCGAGCCCCGCCGCCGGCAGAGGCTGCGCTCCTTCCCAACGCCGCCTCCCTCCCAGGCTTGCGGGCAGCCTGGCTCTCCGGAGCGGCCGTTTGAGAGCCGGGAGCGGAGCGCTTCAGCCGACACTCCGGGAATGGCATAGGGATTCACTGAGGGAACCCTCGCTCCCTGCCCTGGGGCCGGCCGGGCGGAGGGGGTGTCTGTGAGGGAGAGCACCGCTGCGCCTGCGCCGAGGGGACCCTGGCGGCCATTTTGCAGCGTCAGGCGGGCGGCGAGGCCTCCCTGGCAGCTGCGCAGAGGGGCCCGGGGGAGCCGGCGGGGAGGGCAGGCGGCGCAGGGCTATGAGTTAAGGAGCCGCCGCCGCCGCCCCGCCGAGTTCGGGCTTTTCCTCCCCAGTGTTCCCCCTCCTCCCCTCCCTCGTACCGACAGCCGCCCCTCCCGGGCAGTCCCCACCCCTGCCAGCCGTGCCTGTCCCAGGGCCGCCCGCGCCATGCCGTCCGTGCCGCTGCCGCCCAAGGAGAGCAACCTCTTCAAGCGGATCCTGGTGAGCCACCGGCCCCGCTCCTGTCTCCTACTCCTGCCGCCGCTTCTCCCTCCTCTTCCCTCTCGCACGCCGACCTCGGTCGGTGCCCTCCGGGTCACTTCTCCCGCCGCCGGAGTTGGCCCCGGCTGAGCGCACACGGATGCGGCGGCCCCGCTCGCCCGGGGGGAGCCGGGCTGCCGTCGCCTCCTCGCCCCGGTTCGTCTCCGCTTCCTTCCTTCCTTTGTCTGGGGCCCGCCGAGCAGGCCGGGCGAGCCGCCCCTGCTTGTGTCGGCGGCCGGGAAGGGTTGGTGTGGCCCCCGGCCGGGCGAGGGCGGGAAGGAGGGAGGGAGCCAGGCAGCCTCCCCGGGCCGCCGAGCGCCTTCCTCCCGCCCGCCGCGGGGACTGCGGGGCCAGCCCGGACTGAGCCGCCGCTCCCCTCCCCGCGCAGCGCGGAAGGAGAAGACCTCGAAGCACAGTGCGAGCGTAGCAGGGGTTGCTGTTGCTTGCTTGATTCCCATCTGTGCTTCATTTCCAGCGAGAGCGTCGGTTTTGGTGTAGGGACCGGGTTGAAAGTAGTTCGCTCGCTCAGCAGTTTTGAGTGTAGTTGAAGACGTGTGGTGGATTGAAGTATCCTGCCTGTGAGTCCTTTAGAGGACTTGTCTCAAGTCCTTTGTGCTGAGCGAATTCCGCTCTTTGAGACTTAATGGTGCAAAGTACGGTTAGTGCTCGTGAGATAACTTTGAAGAAGGAGCTCACTTCAGCTGTCAGTTTCTAACTCGATTACTGTATTCTTTATCATGCTAACACGTTATGGAGAGAAAAAGCCCCTGCTCCTCCCTCCCTCGACAAGAAGACATCGCACTCCCCTTTTAATGAACTTGTCAGTGTGATGAGGTTCCAGCCTGAACAAAATTGAGGTGTTTTGTGTCAGTTTGCCAGTCTGCAGGCAGAGGACGTCTGTGCAGCATCCTGCTGGCAGTCACAAATTTCTTTAGTTCTCTCTGAATTGGTTAGGTAGTTTCAATAGTTTCTGGTTCAGAGGTGGGCTGAGCTCTAACAGTGTGTGTAAGTTCCTGCCCGAACTCTGTACGGAGCTGGTGTATTTCAGCAGGTGCTTCAGAGCTGTTTTCTTCTGGCTGCTTTGCGTAGTATGCAGGTTTTAAGAAACTTAATGGTTCTTAATGGTGATTTGTTGCTTACTGCATGCTTATGGTATGCATCTTAGTAAGTCATTCTAGCACTCCTCTTTCTCTCTGCTAAAAATAAGTGACTAATATTAGAACAGTTAAGTGATTATTCTTACTAGCGGCAGACAAGTTCACAGTAGCAGCCACTTCTAAAGTTTTTTGATTGGATTATAGAATGGCCTTTCTGGAGATCATATTTTAGACAGTTTCTTTTTTTATGTTAAACAGTGGATAAAACTGTTGGAAATTAGTGCTTAGGCAAGGAGGAAAGATACATAAAACTTTAGTGAAGCTCATACAGAAATTCACTTGCTTGCTGGAAGTTTTAGAAGGCTTTAACTGGTGCTGTGTAGTGGCCAGTTGCAGTTCCTAAAGTGTTGATCACAAAATTATTGGCTTGTCACTTCTTGAAACTTAATTTCTTATTATTTTTTCCTAGCTGTCTCTTGACTCTTTCATGGTGCACTTCTTTCTGGAATGCTAATGTTGGCATAGTACAAATGGAGCCCTTTAGTTGCTTGACATGTCTCAGAGTATTTTTGTGTAGCAGTATAGCTTGTGGTGCTAACGGCTCTTTGACTGAACCAGCTTTTGCTTACTTTGGCACTGCCAGAGTACTTAAAATGCCCATAGCATCCCTAGTAATTTCAAAAATTGGGGGCAGGGATTATGTGGGAGGCTGCATAATAAGACCCTACAAGCATGCAGTGATTTAATCAGTTGGATCAGATGCAAGGAAACTGTACTCATATATTAAGACTTGAGTATTTTTATGAATGCTCTGCAGAGAATTAGCAGTTGTGAAAGGGGAAGCTCATTTGGAGATCATGGGAAGTCCTTTGCTGTGACTTGGTGTGTGTATGTAACATATGAGACAGGTTATCAACCTTCTGAACAAGATTCCAATGTAACAGCAAAGCTGTCAGAGCTGCGCTGGCTAGTGTGGCCTCTTGGAGTTCAGTGTAAGCTGGGAAGTCTGCTCGAGAATCTGAGTAAATAGTGTTTAAGCCACATCAATTTGTGTGCTTGCATGCTTGGCAGCGCTTGAGCAAGCTGACTTAAAGCTAGCAGCTGGGTGATTAGGGAAGTAATAGCAATTGTAGCACAGGTAGTAGTTCTAGTTGATCAGGACTACTGTAAGGTAGTGCTAAAGCTTCTTTCTTGCTCTATCCTGTCTTCCACTTCTGTTTTGTTTCTTAGGCTATACTTCCACTCTTCTGCAGAGACTTTCTCAGGCTAGTTGCTCTTCCCCTGGAAGATCTGTTGGTGCTTACAAGTGTGATGTTTGGGAGGAAGGGGCTGAGTAGCTTCAAGCTTCTCTTCTACTTCATAGCCTCAAAGAAGGCATGCGTGATGTATTTGAATCTGTTCCACTGTCATGGAAGGAGAAAAGCACTATCAATAAGAACTAATACAGGAGTGCTGGTGTGTTTCTTGCCAATTAAAGTCAGTCTTCAGCTCAGGTGACTTAAATCCTACACACATCTGTATATTTAAGTATTATCAAAGAATAAATCTTTTAGGATTACTGAAGAAGTTGAAGAAAGAGTTCACTCAAGTGAATGGGGCAGATGCAGTCTAAAATGAACATACTCATGGTAACGTAGAAATGTTTTTTGTTCGGGTTGAAGTTTGGAATGGTGTATTTGGTGCGTACTTCTAGTAAGCTTAGTCTGATCTTCTATTTTGTGTATTAAAAATTGAATTGGAAACTTTCCTTCAGAGTATGTTTCACTTTAAGCAGCTTTGATTTTTTTTTTCTTCCTTCACTCAAGAATCCATACTATAAACTATCTCAGAGTTAGTCTTAAACATTGGGTTTATGGAATCAAATCGGCTCTGTCTGGACAGGACATCGCAGTAGTCTTTAAGTAGTCTAGTAGGCTGTAGGGGAAAGCTTTGTGGTTCTTGTCATGCTTTTTTTTTTTTTGTTTTTAAGAAATGCTTACTGTCTTCTAATAAGTATTGGTGTCAGCCCAGGATCATGCATTGTAAGGTGTGGTCTGATGTTTGTTTCATGCCTAACAGAACTGTGCATAGTGTCATGCCTGTAAATGACTAATCCTTTGATTTCTTAGCAAATTCCACATATTGATATTGTATAAAATAAGGTTTACTGCTTTAATTGCAGCTGCCTTCAACTAATAAGACACAAAAAGTCTGCAGGTATATAGCTTTGCAGGAGTAACTTGTTGCTGCTCACTTCATTCAGACATGTATTTTTGCATTTTTGAGGGTAAGGAAATGTTAGAAATTATTTAAATTATTGTCTGAGGACTTGTTCATCTTCTCTGTAATGTCCTTTTTGTTCTCCAACTTCTTCAATAATCTTAAAAGATTTGTTCTTTGATAATGTTTAAATATACAGGTGTTTGTAGGATTTAATTAAACTAATTCTTAGCATAGAATTCTAAAAGCTTTTTAAAAGTTTCATTTAATTAAATAATAATGGTTTATAAGCATGCAACTAGTCAGTCTCCTAGGAATGATGTGGGGGAGCTACTGAACTGTTAAACTTGATAATTGCGAAGTTATGTTGTTACGCTAATTAGGACCTCCCAAATGAGTAAAATACCATAGCTGAGGTAGCCATTATAATTCACCACTGGATCAGTGGAAGTTTGAAGTCTGTAACATTAAAGATCCCTTCTTTTTAAAGACAGGGGTTCAGAGCAGTCACTTAAATCTGCTGGTGTAACTTAAGGCTGATTTTTGGTGTGGTTGTTGCTTGTGCTGCTGAAGACAGGCAGCCTAGGAAGAGTGTGGGCGGTTTCCTTGATATGGACTCTCAGACAAGGTGGTGAGCATGCCTGGCCAGCTGCAAACTACTGAAATGACAGAACTGTGGAGGATAGATGCCAGGCTAGTGGTAACAGTCAGTAAGACTTCCCCTTATGAAAGTCACACTTGACATTTGTCAGTGGTTTGAGAGAATCTCATTTGGAGAAGACTTTATCCCAGATAGATATTCTGGGTTTAATTTTTCAAAATGAGTTTGTGAAGGTCATCGTGCAAGGCTGAGAAAGCAGGCTCCTGTGGAATGCTGTGGGTTGTTTCTTCACTCTGGGCTTTTAATCGTCCTTTTCTTTTAAAAAATAGTAATTTTTCAGAGTTAAGTCCCTTTGTGTTTTATGCTGGAATTTTTCTTATTTGACTGTTTATATGGAACAGAACAAGCACTGAATAGCAAGAAGAGTTCAGTTCTAAACTATTTGTGGCACAAAAAGTGAAGGCCACCTGAGAGCTTCTATGTTTCTGGAGGAAGTTGAGTCACAAGTAAAATTGCTTGTAGATAAATGTTAGCCTTGGAAATCCTAGCTTAATACAGACCTAGTATGGGCTGTGAGATGAATTGCCCCAAGATTTGAGTTTTCTAGAGGTAAGACAGTTAAGACAGTTTCCCTGTACACTGAAAACTGGTGAATCTTGGGAAAAGGAGTATGCCACTGCCCAAGTACACGTTTGCAGAGCAGTGTGCTTTGCTCTTTGCCATGGTCTCGCCTCCAAGCCTCCTCCAAAGGAGGCAAGTATGAAATTACCTTCTAGAGGGAGAAAGAACTTAACAGACGATTCAGAAGTTAAGTAATTTGGAGAAGTTAAGTAGGGACTTGCCCATTTTCAAGCTATTGTGATTAATTTTGATTTTGGTAGAAATGGTGGCTGCAAAGTAGCAGGCTCCAAACAAAAAGTTGTTATCAAAAAGGTAGTTATACTGTGGCACCCTTTGCTGCATAATGTATTACCATATAAAAAGGTTTGGACACTTTGAGGGGTATATGGTGGGGACCCTCTTTACTCTTTCTGAGTGTGTGAAGATACATCCTTTTGCTTGGAGTGTTGGTGAGGCACAAATAAACTAGAGGCCAAGAACATTCTGGTGAGAACTGCAGTAGTGGTTGTCTTACTTATAAGCCTCTCTCTGTGCATCCAGCACTCGAATCTTACCTCTAGTGGCCTGTACCAGGTGTGTGTGATCTCACCTCTGATCTGCTGTGATTCATGCAGTTTTTGGCTGAATCACTGTTGTTAAGTATGGAATGTTGAGATTCAATTAATGTTGGAGGCTTGCATTGGTAATTGTCTTGAACTTGGTTGAAGATGCCATAAAAAAATTGTAACTTTTAAAGCTTGATGTTTATTTTAGTGTGTATTGTATCAGATCCCACAAAACACAGTGCTGATGTTCATGGTTTCATTTACTAACTGCTCTCAGATGCAGTTCCACTAGGCTGTGGAGCCACCTGCTTAGTCTGAGTTCTTGCTAAGCAAACTGCAATTCATCCCAGGAGATGGGGCAGATTGGTCTCTTCAGTACTTTGGCAAAAAGTGGAGATTGAAAACTAGTGGAAAATGTCTGACGGGGCTATGACTTGTCTCATTTCTAGTGTTGCTGTTACAGTTTTTGCTTTGCAGGGGCACACACGTGTTCATAAACAGGAGAGAACTGTATTAAGTCAAGCAGTGTGAAAGTTAAAAACATTAAGTACTTGTCAGCAAGAGCTCTTTCTACTCTGTTTTCTTCTTCCAGCCCTTTTGAAGCAGAGAATATTCTAGGAATTCAAATTGTATTGAGTGTGTGTGCGCAGCACAAAATTGCACTAGGTGTTAATTTAAGGCAAGCTTATTGATAATAGCTTATTTTGAAAAAGATGTAGTTTATAGGGCTGTTAAAGACGTCTATGACAATAAATGGAGAAAAAACATTCTCTTATCATACACGTTTTTTCCCATAATCAATATAATATCAGTTTTATTCTGCCAGTAATAAAGAATACAAACAGCAGAGATACAGCTGTTACTACCAGCTGCATTATGTACTAAGTTTTGTGTCTTCTGATGATTTGAACTTGAATAATTGGAAAATCTGGTTAAGGGACAAAAATGCTGTTGTATACAGAGAATCATGATAGTGAAAACTTAGATATTACTGTGACATTAGTGCTGGTTGCTTGTTCTGTTGTACAGCACTGTCTGTGTTCTGACTCAGCATTGTTCTGCATTACTAAGTCCCCTGGTCTGGGGAAGAATTATGTGGCCTGTCTATTTTGACAATTGAAGCAAACAAGGATGTATCTACGTTGTCTTCCTCTTTTTATATCAGATGGTGAGGTTAACTGCTCTTACTAGCAGAGTAGTAGCAGGCATGGGATAGCCATGCATATATAAAATACTGTATACGGTGTGGAGAATGTGTAGAAGAACATGTTGATACTCTGGAGTGGTTGCCCTGGGACTAGAAATTTAAAATGCTTGAGACAGGGCCTTCTTGGCCTCCATGACCCGAAGACCCTTCCAACTGATACTTTTTTTCATTCTCTAAAATATCAGTGAACTGCAGTCAGTGTGGAGAGAGGGATGCTGTTTGGAAAACCTCATGGAGAGGTTTCTAGTCTGTCTCTGAACTTCAGTGGTATCATGATGCTTTCTTTTTGTGTATCGGTATTGCTAATATCTATATATTTTGTAATATGAGGAGCGTTTCCAACACGGATGCTGAACTCCTTCAAACCAGATGGACAGACCTTGCTATCAAACTGGTGAATAATTTAATAATTATTTATTAGCTCAGAAGCAGTAGCTACTGAGTGTTGCCTAAAATCTGACTGGGGTACTTAGACAAGTAATTTTTTCAGCTGCTGTAAGAAATAGATTGTCTGTTTTATGCTGATGACATTGTTTTAAAGATGTGCAGTAAAACAAGGCTTTTTAAAAGATCCAAGTGTTAAATGCCAATTAAGAATACTGACAGTGTGCTGGTGTTCCTGTATTGATTGTGCCTGGTTTTGGTGAGAAATATCTATCAGTAGTTTGATCAGCCCCAAAGTACTTGTCAGATAGTTCCCAGGAAAAGGTACTGATCAGAATCTGTGTCATTGATAACTTGGAGGGCTTTTTACTACTGAACTTGATAATCATTGTGACTGGGGCAGATTTCCAGCATTCTTTCCATAAGGCTTGATGTGTAAGCCTTGTCCTTTTTCCCTAGGCTCTGATGTGCCACATTAAGTCCTTGGTTTCCTTCCTTAAGCAACGCTTCCATCAGTGTTACAAACCATTGAGAACATGAGTAATTTTTATAAATGAATCCTAGGTGTTGCCAAAACTCACCCTGAGTTTTACACCAAGACCTTGGCAGCAGGAGCCAAGACACTACCTGACAAGAAGAATATTGTAACTGTTGAATGCTGAGAGGTCTGTAGGCAGGATTATATGGAAGTACAGTAGCAGGGAAGACAAGAACAAATGATGTCTTAAAGATATCTTATCGAGGAGTGGCTGAGGGAGCTGTAGTTGTTTAGCCTGGAGAAAAGGAGGCTCAAGGGAGACCTTATCACTTGTCACAACTGCCTGAAAGGAAGTGGTAGTGGGTGGGAGTCAGTATTTTCTCCCAGGTAACAAGCGAAGGGACAAGAAGAAATGCCCTTAAGTTGCTTCAGGGGAGGTTTGGATTGAATATGAGTGAGAATGTCCACAGTGAAAGGGTGTTTAAGCACTGGAACATGCTGCCCAGGGAAGTGGTTGAGTCACCAACCCTGGGGGTATTTACAAAGGCATGTAAATATGGCATCTGGAGACATGGCAGCTGGACTTGGCAATTACAGAGGTCTTTTCCAACCTAACGCTTCTATCATTTGTTCTTCTAATAAAACTTGAAGCTGTATTTATTCAGCTATGTTGAAATTGTTTAGTTGGTTTGAAATGCTTATTTTTCTTACTGGTGGTTCTGATGCTCCATCATGTTTCTGGCAAGGCAGCCTATTGATGTGCAGACTTGTCTGAAGAATGTGAGCTGTACAGGTAGGATCAGAGAATAATATTAAAATGTTTGTAATGGTTTGGATTTTGTGTTTGATAAGTTCTTGTCATGAGACAGCAAAAGCAATTTTTAAATTACAGTATTGTTGTTAAAGAAATTCCACATAGAATTTTAGAGTAGCTCTGGTTGGAAGGCCATGTAGTCCAACCCCCTGCCATTAGGAATGACATCTTCAACTATATCTAGTGGCTCAGAACCCTTTGAACATTTCCAGGAAGGGGTCATCTGTCACCTTTCTGGGCAACCTGTTCCAGTGTTTCACCACTGTAATAATAAAAAATGTCTTCCTTATGTATAGTCCGAATTGATCTTTTAGCATAAAAACATCACCCCTTATCCTATCATAAGAGGCCCTGCTAAAATGTTGTCCCCATCTTTCTTACAAGCCCCCCTTACCCAAGCTCACCATCTGATAGGTCAGTGTACAATTTGGATTGAGCTTCACTGCAGCTTTGTTACAGTCACAGACCGTCTTAAACAGCTTTAAATTATTAAAGCATTTAAACTGATCAGGAAAGCCTGATTGCTGTATTTAACCCTGCTATTTGGTTTGGTGCAAGAGCTGTCGTCAGTCTTTGAATGTGATACTACTCTTTATCTAGCCTTCACATAAAAATGCTCTGTGAAGTAATACATCACTTGAATACCTTCAGAGACACTGGGGCCATGGAGTGAGGAAGGGTTGCTCCAGTCTCTCTTCGAGTCGCAAGTTGAGATTATTTTTTGTTAAGACGACTTCTTGGAAGTGAGTGTTAATGTCTGAGATAATGGGATGTTCTTCAGCCATAAAATTGCCTGTGTATTAAACTACGTATGTGAAAAATGTAACTGTTCTCTCAATGCAGAGCCTTTTTCAAAGCAGTAGATGCTATGTCTGGGGAGATGTAGTTTGTAAAATCATCCATGCACGAACCTGATGTTGTAAATAGTTAAATATAAGTAAGATGGAAATGACGTGATTGAGTATTGATATGTCAAGTCCTGTTTTACAAGTAATGCTAGTGATTCAGATCCTTGATTCTGTTTATATTTAGTAGTGGCAGGGATTTTAGGTCTTTTTAAAAGAAGACTTAAAAAAAAATAGAATTTATGAATGGCATTTTGCTAAGTAGAAGCAGCAAAGCACGGTAACATGGGAATGAAGTATTTTCTTGTTTTTCATTGTTGTATCTTTGTAAATAGGATTTTTTACCTTTACAGTTACAGTTACTTCTCAGATGCTGTGCCAATTTGACATCTGTGTAGAGGCACTTGATACTTACCTGAACACACATAAAATGGTATCTAGTTTAATTGTATGGCAGTCTACAATCAGATTATATCTTTGAGTTAGTGTTGAAAAAGGGAATAAATGAGATTTTTGCAAGACGAGGTAGCATCCTTCCAGGAACACCTGGTAGCAAAAGTTCTGTGTAACATTTTGGCCTTGCCACAATTTCCCTTTGAGGTTTCAAGTGTGTAAACATTCATGATTTGGCTTTAGCAGAAAATTATTGCCATAAAGGGGTGATGGGGAGCATCACATTAAGCACATGATAAGGCAGTTAAAAAAAAACAGCTCAGCATATTAACTTCAGCTTTTAGTGTGCCAAAGATTTAATGCAGTGGGACAGATAGTAGTGAATGCGTTTGAGCTACATTTGTCCTGATAAGTAAAAAACTTGAGAACACATATGGAGATATCAGGCTTCCCAACTATGAAATGTCCATCTGTGCTACAGCTACCTGAAAGGAGGCTGTAGTAATGTGGTTTTCTCCCAGAAGCTTCAGGACAAGGGGAAATGGCTTCAAGTTGCAGCAGGGGAGGTTTAAATTTGATATGAGGAAAAATTTCTTCCCTTGAAAGTGTTGTCTAGTGCTGGAAGAGGCTGCCCAGGAAAAGGGTTGGATCACCAACCCTGGAGATATTTAAAAGATGTATAGATGTGGCACTTAGGGACATGGTTTAGTGGTGGACTTGGCAATAATGGATTAAAGTTTGGACTTGGGGCTCTGAGGTCTTCTCTCAACTTAAACTAAGGATATGGCTTGTCCTACCAGCAAGGCATAAAACTGAATATTGAACTTACGCTTCCTCTCTCCCATTCATCTGTTGGGCTTTAGAAAATGTGATCTTTTCTGTCCTCCAAAAATCACATTTGTCTCTAATTATCTTCTATTCAGTTCTTATTCTAGGCCTGAGACTGAACTCTGTAGGATAAAAATGTCAGAACAAGGGTAATGGATCTGATTTTCTCCAGTAGTTAATCTATTTTAAGTGCACACACTTGACTCAAATAACTTCAGGTTAAGCACTGCTGTATATTTGAGGTTTTACTCAACATTGCAAGAGTTGTAGAACCATGGATGAATGTTCACTTTTTAGGCATACTTGAATAAGTTTAGAAAGCATACTTAGCATATTGTTGGTATTTTCCTAGGATTCTTTAAAAATGATACTAAGCATCTTAAGTTAACAAAGAAAGTAGATGAATAGAAGAATTTCGCCTTGCCCTAGAGGGAACTCCAGGTTTTGCCACAACCTAGGTTATTTCTGGTAAAAGATGTTGAAACTAGTTCTCAGTTAAAAATAAATCTCAGATCTTTTCTGTTGCTGTTGTTTAAATGTGAATTCCCATAGTATACCTGTTTGCTTCTGATGGGAACTCTCTGGCCGTCCTTCCAGAAGTCAGTCAGGCAGATCAACCTGATCTAATATCAAGGTTAGCTCTCTTTTGTTTTGAGAGTTGATTTTGGTGACCTCCAAGGGTTCCTGCTGACCTAAATTATTCAATGATTTAATCTGCACTTAGACATGGTTAACTGCAAGTGTCTCAAGTTTCAGGCAACAAGAACCTGAAAGCTGTCTGCAGTTAAGCCCTTCCCCACAGACTGGGGGAGGACCCTTGTCTTGCTACCTTAGTCAATTACCCCAAAGTGTGCATAGGTATGTTTCTGTATTGCATTTATCCATTTATTGAAGTAATGGGATGATCTGTTATGATTGCAAAGGAGTTACTCTACTCCATATTAATTTAACACAAATTTTGCCTTTGTCTTGGAAGATTGATGGAGTGGGAATGATCTGTGAGATTGTTAAAGCACTCAAGCACATAACTGAAATGACATATCTTCTGCTGAGAATAGCTGTCTAAATTACAGCAGGACAATCTCCTTGGCACCTGAAAATGGTGCCAAGTTAAGCGTGGTTTGCTGGTTTTCCTATGTTAAAAAGCTTAAGTGACCTCAAATCACTTCCATGCTTACTGACACAAGTATGCCTTTAACTGGTTTAAACAGTTTTGTTTTAGTAATCCACAGTAGTGATCTGTAGTTGATTTAAATTACTAAAACCTTAATGATTTAGGTAATATCTTCCTAAAGAAGAAAAGGGATCCAGGTACACATTTTGTTTCTTCCAGATGTTCCCTCAGTTAAACCACGTTGTTTGCCAGTTTACCTAGTAATTAGGTAAATTGTATTCTAAGTAAATCTATAAGTAGCACTTCGCTGTACTATTCCAGGTAGAAATTAGATGTTTTATTTTTTTAATACCCAGGTAAATTCTCCCACCCTCTTACCTCTGTATTGGTTTCTGAGATTATAATAAGTCTATCCTACTTCATGGTTTCTCTCTTCTTTCCAAATGTCCCTATTGGCAACTAGGAAAGTCTTCTGTCTTGAGATGTCTTGTTCTGGGAAATCACTAGGCCAGGAAAATGGGATTTTGAAAGGAGTGTCTAGACTATGAGATGAATTCTCCTCAAAAGTTCAGTTGAGTCAAGATTTTTAACTCTGATTTCTATTTTAAGAATTTCTGAATTGAAGTAGATACTGCTACTTCCTTTTCCTATTTCTGTTGAAAAGGAATAGCTTTTTAATGAAAAAGTAGACCATGAATTAGAGTATTGGCTGCATGTTCTGAATGCTGAGAAGGGGCAATTTGATATGAATAGATATATTTGCCTAGAGTTTGTTAGTGATCTGATCACCATACCTTGCTGCACGAATGACTGCATTTGTAATAGTATGTTAAGGTACATGGTTTTAAATGCATTTCAGTGATTGTATTTCACCTCTTTTACAGAAATGTTACGAACAAAAACAGTACAAAAATGGACTCAAGTTCTGCAAGATGATCCTCTCTAACCCAAAATTTGCTGAGCATGGAGGTAAGTGCAGACTCAAGATTTTTTTTTTCTTCTGTCATGAATTTAAATGCATTATTAGTCTGTATCATATTATTGGGAAAGAAAGGACCCTGTTGTGGAGTGTGATTCTGTTGATATGACTGAATAATTACTCTGGATTTTCAGTCTTTGTGCATTCAGATCAGGTTTCTCCTCTGCCTCAGTCAAGCACTCCTATGCAGTGGGATATTGAAGATGAAAATATATGGTGGAAGCAACACTTCAGTGAAGCTTCCAACCTGCCTTTCTAGATTTCTGGGTCAGAATGCTAGTGTGGGTTTTTCTTACATTCCTATTTAAAGCAAACCCAGCCTTTTTTTGAATATTGTATGAACGTGTTCTGCCAATAAATTAAAAATGTGGAGGGTTTTTTGTCAAGTTCATAGTCTTAAATTTTCTGTACTGCATACCAAGTTGTTGCTTAAAGGGAGCAGAGTTTAGTGTAATACTGTTGCTGTTAATGCTTGAAGCCCAAGATGGAATCTGGTGATCCTGCTCTGATAAATATTGTAGGAAACGGGGCAGCAGAATATTGCCTCTATTTACATCTGTTAAATTCTATTTACATTTGGAATAAGATACTCTAGTCTTACTGTATTACAGGTATCTGTTATATTATTCAGACAGTCTTTCCTTGTGATACAGTGAATTTTTCTTGGGTTTTTTTGCTGTTGAAGCAGCATAACACTGAGTGTGCATGTACTGTGTCAGTAAAATTATTTTCCTATTTGATGTTGTCATATCTTGTCAAAATGTTTGACTAATCCTTTTCATGCTTTCATCCATGTCTGCTGTTTCTTCGTTGTCTTCATTACTTCCCTAGAGATAAAAGTAGCTTTTTTGTTGCTTCAAAGCTAGAGTAGTTTGTTCAGCTCTGACCTAATGCATTTGTCTCTAGTAGCACTTCAGTTTTTATAACATCTCAGTATACAGATCTGTCTTCTCTGCTATTGCTGCCTCTTAAACTTTTCCAGGGCAGCTAGCTGCCTTGGCAGTCCACGTTACTACATGGGCTTTGAGCCACTAATGGCTTTGGGAGTAAAGCCTGGAATGAACAACTGAAGCAGAACTAAGCCAGTGAAATGATCTGATGGAAAGCTGCACTGTTGTCACACTTAGCCTCAGAGAAAAGGAGTTTGAAAAGTTTAGTGAGAAGGTGGGAAAACAGATGGATTGGTGTGGCTGGACAGTTATCTCCCTGGTGTGGGAAGGCAGGATTAGCTTGTTCCCATTCCCACAGTGGGGATATTCTTTTTCAAACATCTTAATATTATTATTTGAAAGGTATAATTCTGGCTTTCTCTGTTCTTACAGTGTGGATGTAGGGCAACTTAAAAACAACCAAAAAAACCCTTGGTTAATTTTGGGTCATCATTCACTTATCAATGTACTGTACAGAGAAAGTGTTAAATGAGTCTATCAGTAAGACTTCAAACTGCTGTTACAGCTGACCTTGAGATTATGGGCTGTTGCCATTAATACTGGAGATTGTAGTTGGAGGAAAACCAGAACATTATGATGAAAAAAGTGACTAATCTTCTCGCAGGGACCAAAACAAGTGGCCCTTTATTTAACAAAAAAAGTGAAATATGAATCTTGAACAGCTTTCAGGTGTAGTGCATACATTACATGCAACTTGCTTGCCTACTGTGTGCCTTGAAGAATGGGAAAAGAGGGAGAGCAATATTCATACCAATGTACTGTTTGAAATCTTGTGCCTCTCAGAACGTTGATTAAAATGTTGTTGCATTGAGGTCTCTTACACTCCAAATATGGTAGCAGGAAATATGCTTCCCTTAACTAAAGCTTTGTAAGAAGTCTGTAACAGGGAAACTGACAGATTTGTTTCTTGTGGTATGACACAGCCTCTTTTCCCTTGGTCTTCGTATCTGGAACTTTAATACACATTGAGGAGCTCTCTAAATTCGCTTTAGCTTATTGTTAACTCCTTTGAAGCCAGCTAAGTGTATTTTTTAATTAATTAAAGTTTGTGTTGTCTGTGTTCGTCACATCTGTATGATGCTCTACAAGTGGTCTTTTTAAGACCGGTTTCAAGAATGGAAATGCTTCCACGTGATAGTCTTCAGCTGTGCTAGGCTGCTGTCCTGATCTAAATTTGTATTTTAATGAGGGACTTCACTGTGTAACAACTTCAGAGGATATATGCACTGTGATGCTGGCCTGTGGGAAGTCAGAAACATAAGTATCTGGTACTTCTTACAGAGACACTTGCGATGAAAGGACTGACCTTGAACTGCTTAGGGAAGAAGGAAGAAGCATATGAATTTGTTCGTAAAGGACTTCGTAATGATGTGAAGAGCCATGTCTGTATCCTTTGTAATACCAAACCTGATCGTTTTGTTATGACACACTATTGATGGAAATCTAAGATGCTGAGATTGTGACAAAGAGTTCTGATGCACAAAATGCTAAGTTTTCCTTTTGTCAATGAATTAAGTGGAGCTCTGTGTTTATTCCTTATGTAAAATCTGGAGTCTAATTGAGGTTGAGATAGGCAAGAGAGGAAAAGTAGAACTCATACACAAATTACATTGTTAGAATGAAACACTTCTATGAGTAAGAATTCCTACTGTAATTATGGTAGCATGTTTTAAACAATAAATCTCTGGGAATAACTCTTACAGTCTTGTGGAGTTTGGATAATTTAATTTGTATAACAATGCTCAGGAGGTTCTGAATGTGACTTAGGCAGTAAAGTCTCATTAAAAAAATTATTTGGAAGCATTTAGTATTTTACAGTGTGTTAATAAATTCTGGCTGCAGTAATCCATCTTCATTTATAAGGGTACTGATCTTCAAGGAAGATGTCAAGTTGTTTGGTCTGTAACACAAGTGCGCTGCAGTTACTTTGTGAAAATTGTAAATGGATCTTCCTTAACCTGCCTTAGGTTGGCATGTCTATGGTCTTCTGCAGCGTTCAGATAAGAAATATGATGAAGCCATCAAGTGTTACCGGAATGCTCTCAAACTAGATAAAGACAACCTACAGATCTTGAGAGATCTCTCTCTGTTGCAGATTCAGATGAGGGATTTAGAAGGATATAGAGTAAGTATTCTCTTTGAATTCCCACTTATTGCTGTTAGCCTTCTCTTGTTCTATTCCACTGCAAAGCCTTTTATTGGTAGTATTTCTGTTGCTATTTTTTTTCTGTTTCAAAAATGTTTTAAGCTGTTGTTTAGGAAAGCAGGAAAAGATACTGCAGTAAAGCTGTATATAGGGTTGAGAACAGAACTAGAAATATTTGTTCTGTGCAAGTGGATTCACCTGTCACCTTGTAAAAATAGTTCTTAACTCATTTTCCATTAAAATAGTAAGAAAAATGGGCAAAACTTGTATTAGCAAGTAGAAGTACTTACCATGCTGTTGTGAACCCTACAAGCAGTGTTTTGGATGCAAATGCTAAAGGTATTTTTGATAAGAAATACACTATCACGTTTCTTGCGTATGTGGGTAACTTGCCCCATCATGACTGATTCTGGAATCCTAGTGATGATTACTATTATAAATAAAACCTTAAAATTTGTCTAAAAACTGTGAGTAGTTTCAAAATGTCTGAACTGATTAGTCTGTTCCATATGAAGTAGAGAACTGGACTGTGGGCTTGGCATTAGTTGGTCTCCTTACTAAGGATGTTAA
>WEKY01004386.1:26140-45359 GCA_013390045.1 Picathartes gymnocephalus | reverse complement strand
CTGGTCTAGTTGAAGGTGTTCCTTTCCACGCTAGGGGTGCTGGAACTAGAAGGCTGTGCCTTCCAACCCAAACCATTTTCTGATTCAGTGATTCTGATTACAGAATAAACATGTAACTCAGTTAACATTAATTTCAAAAGCTATAACTGACAAGTCTTGTTTCGCCTTGTAGGGTGGTTTTTAAGGTTTTGTTTGGGTTTTTCAACAGCTTCAGAAGTTGAATCAACTTACGGGAAAGGAGACAGGATGTAGGGGCAATGACATTTTCCCTTTCAGGAAATCAGGAACTAGTTAGTCCAGCTCACCCTTACCATGAAGCCATATTTTAAGACACTTTCTTGCCAAAATTTCTTCCATTTTCCTCTTGCAGTTCTAAAGCATAGTAGAGTCTTAAAAGTCTGAAAAGCCTGAAATAAAGACATTGCTAGACAAAAACTGTCAGAACATGAGATTTCTAGGAGTCATTCCAAGGTCTTCAGAAGGGCCCCTGAAAGAACATTTAAAAGGAGATCCACTTCTGTTTCTTATTTGTCTTGCCTAATATCTTGTAAAGCTACACAAACAAGTTCCTTTCGTTTCGGTTTTAAAAAAGCAAGTAGCTGATTTTCTGATGTATTAAGGGTAATGCTTTCACTATGTCTGACTAGCAGATTTTGGAAGAAGTCAGTTTAAAAGTCAGATGTTGATTCTGACACAACTGACTCATGCACACCACTGTACGTGGTGCTTATTTTACAGGAAAGTTCAGTTGACAAAATGCAAAGGGAAACCAAGATAGGGATCTAAAATTAGCCAAAAAAAAGAAAGCCTATGTCTTTTGTAGCCATTTCATTATTTGTCTCAAGGACAACTACTGATACTGGTTTTAGTATTTTATTAGTTTTTGTTTTGTGAATCATCATGTAAAAGACAATCTACAACAGAGTATTTTTAAGAAAAACACATTTTACTTGCAAAGAGGAAAAAAAAATGCTACTGTAAATTTATTATTTGAGGGACTACTTAGTAAGAAAAGTTGACAGCATCCAACACATGGCAGGCAGATCAGATGCTCTTCATTTGTTTAACACTTAGAATTTTCTACTTCAGAGAGCATTAGCATGGTTTGCATGGGCGTTCTAACCAGTAAAAAAGGGTGCTGAAAAGGCATTTTTCATTATTCTAAAATGAACAACAGTTCTTTCTAATAAAGCCACAGACCATATTTTCATGCACCTTAATCTGTACACTATCACCCAGTAGCACAAATAGATGTACAAGGAAAGACAATTTATTTGAGACAATAATTTTAAGTGAAATTGTAGCATGTACAACAAAGAACTTAGGCTTTTGGCTTTCACATTACTTCTGGAAGACAATTATCTAGCCTTGCATAAAGTCTACCCATAAAAATTCTACTGTCATGATTTTCTTGTAAGGCAAATTTGAACATGCAAAGTAAACTTACACCAGCCATTCTCCTTGCGATGCAACCATAGCAATTCTGACCAGCCCTAGGAACTCTAAAGCTGGCATCAATAAATCAAAGTCATTGCCCTAGACACAAAGTCTCCTCCTGCACTCTCTGCCTGAACTTGAAACAGCTTGAAGATGTCCTTACAAACATAATTGATACCATTAACAGATTAAAAAAAATAAAATACCAAGTTAAATGTACAGTAAACCAAACATTAAAACAAATACATAAAATACATTATCCAGACTGGAGATCTAAGCAAAAGACCTTCCAGCAACAGGAATCAAATATGCTACACCCAATGGCTACAAGAACTTTATCTTAACATTTTTAATTCAGGATTTCACAGCTAGCAGGGAAATTTTAAATGCTGAAAAAAAAAATGCAGGAGTTATTCTAGTCAATGGCAATTGTATCTAGCAATCAAATGAATTTTCTACATATATCAGATAAGGAGAAAAAGGGAAGGCCAAAAAATTGCATTATGTTTCTCATTATTTAGAAAGCTAGTCTCCAGAATAAGTATTTCTTTCAAATACTATCGAATTTGTACAGAAGCCAACTACACAGAATCCAATACTTCCTTTTACTGTGGCATATAAAACATGAAGAACACAGCTTACAGCCCTGGGGATGTGTTATGATATCAAACAAATTTCTGCAATCATATCTTAATTACATATGCATTAATACAACTTTAAATGTTCAACTGGGTTTTTCGGGAGGGAAGAACATCGTCACATGACGGCTTTTGGCAATCAAACACAGTTTTCATCATTCCATAATTCCAAAAGATTGTTCCACCTCAAACTGATACGGAGAGAATTTGAAAAAATAAATATGAGATATATGAGAAACAACAGTTAAGAGCAGCTTTATTGAAACTTTCTCACCTAATCCCAAAAGTAACATGTAAAGAAATATTGAAATAGGAAAAATTTGAACATGCCTGTCCTTTAGGCAACTGTCCATATTTCTAATGACAAAGTTCTTCATTTGCCTAGATCATATGCATATCCATCCCTTTTTTCCAGTGTTACTTCACCTAAGTCTGGGCACACACACAAAAAAAAAAATCAACCTATCCACCAAATCATTTGGATTTATTCTCACATTTCTTCACATGACTGACTCTACAGAAGAAAATCAACTGCCTGTAGACCAGGTTGGAGAAGTACCACCAACAGCATGTTGTAAAAATCTCCCCAGTACAAAACAAAGAGAATCAAACTGGCTTCTACTTCACTCTAACCTTAATCAAATGAGATTGTATCTGAATGACAATAAGACATTCAAATTTGGCAGCAAATGGTACCTTTTTACTGACATTTGAATACACTTTGATATTTGGGGCAGCACAACATCATAGCTTTTGGTTATCTTGACATCAATTACAGAGCTTCTGTCTGAGATGTAATTCATTTAAATAAAAGCAATAATTTCATGTCTGATTTTAACAACCTTTTACAGACTTAAAAACTTCGGTTTCCAAAAGGACCTGTCTTTTCAATTTGAAACAGTTTCACTGTTGATTACCAAAATCAACACTAGCAGAAGTACTGTTTTGTGGGGTTTTGGTGGTTTTTTTTAAGCATATAAAGCATAATCATTCAAGCACAATGAGACAAATAAATGGATATTTTAGAATACTTATAACCAGTTCAACTGTCTACTAAAAGCTTTTTATGCTGTCTGAGGTCCCTGTGCATTGACAGGAGCTCAAAGAAAGGGTAAGATGCCCTTTTCTCACTGGGACAGAACAACTGTGCCAAAAGGAAGCTCTCCCATTAAAGGAAAACTGAACTGTAGCTCACTTTAGAACTACAACATCCATACCAGGACACTAGGGGGAACCTGAAAGCAGATCACTTCAAAAATCTCTTGCACACTCTGATCCTGCCATTAACTCTAAATCTTCATTCATGAACAAGTGATTCAGATATACAAGGGAAGAGAACTTTTTTCAGACAACTGAGGTCATATTGCTTAAACACTTGAAAGGTAGACATAGACTGGGAAAAAACCATTGCATTCTGACAGCCTCAGACAGGAAGCTATTGTGGAGTAGTACAGAGAATATCCATCATTCTTTCCATTCTTGCAGTTCTTCCAGTCCTTTTTATTGAAGAAAATTATGAAGCTGCATACTTAAATACCAAGAAAAGTGTGTTAAAAAAAAAGAAGCTGAAAAGGCTGCAATGCTTCTTTACCCTTACTGTTTAGGAAATGTAACAAAGCAGCCTGACGAAAAGTTTGCTCTATGTATTTGAAGCTTGTTTCTACGTTTGACTCATTCCATAATGTAACTTTTGGATTCTTGGTAACACACGATATAATGTTATTAACAACTTACACACATTAATAAACATGCCTGCTCTCCTAAACAGAATCACCCCAGGTACACTGCACAACAGGGAACTATACCACAATTCAGACTTTTGGAACCACTGTGTCAGCAGGCTTCACTTCTACTCTGGGTATTAATTTGAATATGCAAGATAACCCCACATTTCTAAAAATTCTCTTAGAAACACTAGGAGACAAAAAAAAAATAGGCATGTAGTTTTGAGAGATGTCATTAGCCACATTCACAGCCTAACACTTTATACAGAGGATGGAGGAAGAGGATGATAGAAGAGGGTTCACTAAGGGTTTCCTAAAATTACACATATTCTTTTCTTTATATAATAATTTTCCTACCTCTGTGTACTTATTGATACTTTACAGCAGTATTACATCCATAATTAAGCTTTCCCAAAAACTCCCATATTCATGTATTTTCATGAACTCCCAATTAATGTATTTTCCAGATGTTGCAAACTAACTTAACTGAAGTCTTTCTTACTAATGTTACCAATAGAACTGTTAATGCATATTAATAAGGGCATAAGCATTTACAGCTGGACTTGAAGATCTTAAAGGTCTTGTCCAACCTAAATGAGTCTATGATATCTATGATTCTAAAGGAGAGACATCAGTGCTTACACTGCTGAAGTGGAACATCCTTAATATTTTGTGTTAATTCAGAAGCATCAACTCAAACAGTCTTTCTAACATTAACCTCATCACCAAGATTTTTATGAACAAACAGCAATAAAGTCACAACACAAAAAAAAAATCCCTCTGCTTAAGTTGCTTTTGTTGAAAATTTATGAAACCAAGGAAAATTCTAACTATTGTAAATTAGGAAGTCATTGAAGAGGCCATTCACAAAAGGGTATTACTAATACATGATCTAAGAAGGCATGAACACAACTTACCCACACTACACTGTCTTGACAATCAGGCACCACTTCTTTGCAAACACATCGTGAGCAGGCCTTGAATTACAGGCATTCTCTATTACACCAACAGACACGCACAACAAAAGTCACCAGTAAGTATTTAAAACCAGAAACCTCACTTAGCCCTCAGCTGCCAAGGAAGACGAATTGCTCAATCCTCAGCTCCTCTGTTGTGCCGTAGCTGCATGCTATAGCACTTTCTAGGATGAAAAGAAGACTTGATTGCTCTCAGGTGGGGGTCTTAGAATACCATGACAGGACCACATCCAATTATGCAGTTTAAACCAAGTAATTCTGCCTGTTTCATAACATCTAGTCTCTAACAACTTTGATATAAACCACTGTTCTCATTAATAGCACTTCTGTCAAACTACCTGCTACAAGTAAGTTTAACACATTAACTTAAATAATTAGTAGAGTTCACGTAACGAAGATCAGCTTCCTCATCTACAAGTTCCACTGATCAATTGCACCAAGAGCTCTGCTTCTTTTACATAAACTCATTTAGAGTCTTGTTGCTTCACTTGTAACCAACAGTTTTCAGGTTTGGACTTTCCATGCTATGGATTGATATAGGATTATTGACCTTATTATCATATAAAATATAAAGCATGTAACTTGTTTTGAAACTTTTTGTCCCCACTGGTGGTGTAAAATTAGGAGATCACTACTCATGACTGCCCCAGAGCATGATCACTACGTATATCAAAGGAAAAACAGGTTCTTCAATTTCTGGTACTTCTAACAAAGCTGCCTTCTCAGAGCCTAGGGGGTTTAGAAGCACTTTCTTCAGTAATATGAACAGCACATGGCAGAGGGAACCAACAAAAGAATACAGCTGCATCCAGGACACCATTAATATTTCACCTTTTATTACTATCTGCCTAGAATTAATACACTGGAAAGCTGCTGTGGGTCTCTGCCTAGAACACACTTCACTTGAAGCTTAGCAACTCATGCAAAGTTGAGAGATAGTAGCACAGTAACAGGAGGAAGGGCCATGTTATACTACTTAAAAGGAACTCAGTTTTCAGTTATACGTGAAGCAGTACATGAAACAGAAATACTGCTGAGTTGCAAATGCCTCTTTCTCACTTTAACCGAGAAGCACTGGTCTGCAGCCACCAAGAAAGCTTCTCTCCATGCTGCAGTATAAGTCACTGTCAATCTTGTAGGTATGTGAAGCAAGCACATCAATTTTTCAGTCACAAAGCACATTTTTTTATAGAAAACATCCTGTGGGAATCCTTCAGCATCACAGGAATACGGACTCACTGCTCACAGAGAACAGGACACTCAGTGACAATCTAGTTCCTTTGAGGCCACCTGTCAATACAGAGTCAATTAAGTTGGAAAAGGCCTCCCAAGATAGTAGAGAACAACCTTTGACCAATCATAAACACATGAGGTCAGGGACAGAAGTCAGGCAAACCTCACCCTAACAATGAAAGCACTGGATACCAAGTAATAAACCACAATAAATGGGGAAAGGGAGAACTATGGCCTTGTCAAAATCCCTAAAATTTGTCTCTCTTGCTTGATGTTACACATTAATTTTCCAAGGAATTCTTAAGAATTACCTTGACCACAAAACCTACAGAAGGACACCACCAAGCTCTGGTTTGTCCCATTTCACCTCTCACAATAAACCACTTCCTTATTTTAAAGATTCCTATGTAAGCAAGAATACACTGAAAGCAGTTTCCAGATTATTCTCCTCTTTTTTATTTTATACTTCACTTCAGGAATACTACTGGACTTAAAAACGTTTACTAAGGATCTTAGAGACATGCCGGATTTGTACAAGAAAAAAGTATTTTGATATAGAGCTCTACAGGAGACAAGTTCTCCAAATTAAGGTCATGTCCATTCTTTTCTCTAACAATACATAATTTCTTCCATTTAAATTTAGTACACCTTAAAGATAAATACACACACATACAAACAATCTGTTCACCACTAAAGAGCCATTGTTCAGCTTTCATTAAATTGTACAACATATTGTATACATTCATGGTACTTGGATTTTTTTTACCAACCTTCAAGACAGGAAGGAAATTTTTTTTCTATCTTCACCCAAGAGCCTGTTCTACGACATAGTACATTTGAAGCTGGAAATAGGTTCTCCATATCATGAAGTGGCCATAATACATAAAACTATTTACAGTCTTACTTACATTTAATCCTCTGAGCTTGACTATAGCAGTAACACAAGCCACAAGACAAAGTGAACATGTCATCTTGGAGGTATGTATTTCTTTACTCTTCACTAGAAATTCAAGCATGTTGTACACTTTTATTTTATTTCCAGAAACAAGCACACATACAAATACAGATTCCCTTTCTATCACTTCCACAAGTACTCAGCTCCCCAGCCACAGCCCCCTTGGGCTCTCAACAGCTTCCACAGCACCTGACACCGGTACTGCCACTGCCCATGCCTCTCCCCAGCTCTTGCCACCTCTGCAGTATCTAAAGCAAACTTAAACTTCTGTTTGGAAATACTGCCACCATTCTCTAGAAGCCATTTCTGAAAACAGATACACATTTTTCTGGGTCCCTGGTGCTTTGACTGCCACCAAATTCATCTCCTGGCTACAACCTTCCCCAGCACCTGGAAGTGGACACTGTGACTTTACTCAGAATACGCACCAGTGGCAATTTCAACTCAAGAGTATTCTGCAGCAATCTCTTAGGGCAACAAGACTACAACCTTAGCTGTTTAAAAAGTTATTACCTAAACAATGGTCATCAGGCATTACATATTTCTTCTAAGAACAGCCAAAGACAAAGTAGGCCTTTTTTCAGAAAGCTGAAGTTAATTATTTGTTAATGCATCAACCCCCAACATAGTTTTCAAAGTGAGACCTACTCTCCCACCCCTCTCCCAAAGAAACACAGCTACAGAGTTGATATATGTGGACTAGGAAGCAGACCTGGTTTGAAGACTACTGTTTTCACATGCAAATTCTCACCTTTACATTGCCTCCAGGATCCGGAAGTTTATCATCATCAGACATGCAGCCTGGGCTACCATAAATGCAAATACACTAAATACCCAGCCATACAACAAATCATTGAATGTGACAGAGAGAAACACATTATCTTATTTAACAAAGCAGTGTATTTCAAGTTATTTCTGTATTAGGACTAGCTAAAATCCCATATACCAAAAGGCTTACAGTAAGTTGGCCCCATCACCAATGAGAAAAGTACACTGAACTTTCTTCGCCTGGCTTTTCAAAAGGTTCTGTCAATGCAAAGCACAGAACACAAGCAGTAGGTATATTCTCTGACCTTGACCATATCAAATTTCCTCAGATCCCTATTTATATTTTGCCCTTCATTTATATCTTTATAGCAAAGGCAACTTACTCATACTCAAGAATTAAAGCCTCAGACTAACACTATTTGGCTTCACTCAACAGAATATGGCCATCTTCTTCCTGAACTATAAGCCAACAGGCTACCTACCGAGCCCAGCTGCACTATGCAAATGTTGTAAAGAATTGGAATTTACTTCTGTCTATAAATGGCCTAACTTAAGTACATTTAATCACATCAAATACAACATTGTTTGACAAATAAGGTTTCCTATCATGTCAAAATCATTTGGTGGACAGCTGTTCCATTTAAAAAAAAAAAGTTAGCATCCTACCCCTATTTAATTTTTTCTCTTTCCTGGTGATCAGATTTTTTAACCTTTTTTTGTGTGGCCTGCTCTAAAGGCTCAAATCTATAATTTTACTTAGTTTAAAAGTAAATGTTCATTCCATTGACTTTCAGGAAAAATACTTTCAACTTCCCAATAAACTAATCTTCTTCAGCTGAAGCTCTACCTAAACCATCTGTGTAAAAAAAACAAGGCCCAAGAATATTTATTCTTCTTACAATACACAGAATCATGTACATTTACATATTTCAGTAAAAGCAGTCAAAGTTGATCTAGCAAAATACATTACACAATATGCTGAAAAAAGCCCTCTGGTTATGTTTGTAAAATCATGCAAAGCACTTGCAAGCATTTTATACAGCAACAGGAGAAGTTAAGGCAACACTGATATGAACACGCAAAGGTGGTTCTTTTTCTGATTGACATATATCGACAGTTTGAAAAACTCAAGCATTTCCACAAAAATCAGTTAGAACAGCTTTAATCAAATTGCTTGTATTTGCAACCTAAAATTAAAGCTGGTTTTTTAAACCTAATTTATAAGCTGAATCATTATCTATCTGCAATTCAACCAAATATTAATTATAAGTGTATCTGCTTTATTAATTTCCTTTATGATATCTCTCAATTGCACGCCAGCACAGCAAAGTTAATAAAATAAAACAAGCTGAAAAAGGATAGCATGTCTGCTACTCTTGGGCTTTATCACTTCCTTAAATGAGTCATAACAATCATCAGATGCTATCTGCTTGTTTTTATATAAACAGTTTTAAAATTCATGGCTGGTAGGGTGTAGTCATTTGACAAACAAAATGAAGAATTTACCACTAACAGGAACACCAACTGTGGCTATTCAATAAGAAGTTTCTCATTTCCTTTTTCGTACACAAAGTCTGTCTGGAAATATGTTTGACATGTTAAAGAAATGCATGTGCTTACATAATAGTATATCCTCACAATAGTGCTATATAAGCCAAAGGAAAAAAAATTCCAAAAGTCAGTAGCCTAAAAGAAGCAGTAAGTTTAAATACAATCTTTCCAATAGCTTTTTTTTTCTTTAATAGAAACAAAGAAGCAATAAATCTCACAGTAGTGTAAATAATCCTACCTAGTTGCTTAGAATGCTAAAGAAAGAGCTTGCAATCAGTCCTTTGACTTCAGGAGTCAGAGAATCCACCGCATACCTTCTTTTAAACATTCTTTCTGGGGAGCAACTAGAGAAGATGATACTATAGTTTTGTCTTGCCCTAGTAAGCAAGTACCATTATTCAGTTAAAATCCCTCTATAAAAGAGACAGAGACGAAGAAATTCCTAGAACATAGACTGAAGCCACAGTGTTTCTACCTGTAACAAATTACGTTTACAGATATCACAAACAAAAGGAAGGAAAAAATTAGGCTTTTCAAAAATTGAGCCATCTCCAATATGGTATAACTGTCTCTGCTCTACATAATGAGGTATTTATTAAACGCTGTTAAATATTTCCAGGTAAGGAAATATTACAGGCATATGATTTGGCAAAATATGAACATGAAAATCTGTTGTGTTTGGGCCCTCCAAGCTGAGAAGCCAAGAAGTTATGCAACATCGGGCAACGCAACAGCACCAGCCAACTAAAAACTTTAATGATTATTGTTACTGAATATTTGCCTTGAAGAAATAGCAATCATTACAAGTTTACAGTACTGACGTTGTTGAAGACATGCCCATCAAAAACCAGCGGCAGGTAGACCAAAGCAATCACATGAACATATGTGTTTTAAATCTATCTTGAGAACAGAACTGGATGGCACAGTGTAATAGCTTCACATAAACCTGGGCACAGCACATCGATCTACCACGGCTCAGCAAACAGATGTCACAGCAGTTCACAGGCAAAGCTACAAAGGGCCCTGAAACACCTTTCAAGTTTGTGCAATGTTAGAAGGCGAAGCCTCCAACACCAGCCAAAGAAACAGGTACATCAGAGATCCCAATTCCAAGAACTGCACAGGGAGGATGTCACCATCCAGACGCTAGCCTGCAGGAAGCCTCTGCTGCTCCTCCCTGGATCACTGCTATTAATCATAGTAGCCTCCCTCATCTAAGGGAGGTGTGCTATCTTTGAGGTGCTGAGCATGCCAGGTGAAAGAGCTGCAGGAGGAGATAAACACATGGCACAATAGGGAAGATAAGATAAGCAGGAGGTCTGCTGTTTGCCAAACAACGTTTTGGAATAACTCAGGCTCATCCAATCTCCAAACTACTGGACTTTCCTGCTTATCCATACGGACACCAGCAACACTTCCAAAATGCAATTACTGAGCAAATCAAGAGTGACTACTGATCACTGTGGGCAAGGAAACCCATGTATTGTTTCTCAGTCTCTCCAGTGGTAAGCAAAAGGCTTAGGGCAGATTAGATGCATCCAGAGGGTCAATATATGGTTGTTAGCAGAGCTTTTATGCTATGACCACAGAAATCTCCTCCAGGAAGAAGGATCCATCTGAGAAAGTGTGGCAAGAGTATTTTTGTCACCAGGCACAGTTAAGTCTGTGAGTATGCCTTAGGCATGGTGGAGAAAAGTTGTCACACTGAGAAGTGAAGACCTGGGAACACAAGTCAGGAGGCTCACACATTTCCCTTGTGGAAGTGGCCTGTCTGTGAGCCCATCCCTTGTACACAGCATGGGAAGTAACAGGACTAGTCCATGCACCATTGCAGAGCTATAACCTCATGGCAATTAGAGAGTGATGGTGGGACAGCTCACATGGCTGACATGCCACAATGGAAGGTCAGCGGCCCTTTAGGAAAAAGAGCCAGGAAAGGTAAGGAACATGGGTTTCAATCTATGCAAAGGGACAGCTGCAACACACCCTGCTTCGCTTGGAATGAGTGACAAGGCATTGCAGACCCTATAGGTAAGGATCAGAGAACAGTCTAACATGGGCAACTTTGCCTTCATTCGAAAGCTGAAGGAAACTTCATGATTGCAGACACTCTGGGGCCTAAATCCACTATTATCTGCTGGTAGGGTATAGCCAAACACAAGCACTGCAGAAATTTTCTTGAATTTGTTAAAAATTACCTCTTGGTGCAAGTCATCAATGACCCAACTAGTGAATATGCTCTGCTGGACCTGTTGCTCACAAGGAAGAAGCAGACGGAGATGTGAAAGCCAAGAGCAGCCTTGGCTGCAGCAATCATGAAATCATGGAGTTTAAAGTCCTGAGAGGGAGAAAGAAAAATACTACAACATGCAGTGCACAACCCAGTACATCGTTACAACACGGCACTTCAGGAGAGCAGATTTCACCTTGTCCAGGGATCTACTTGGCAGAATCTCCCAGAAGATCACAACGGAGGCTGAAGGCAAAGCCTGTGAGTACTGGCTGATCTTCAAGGACAACATCCTCAAAGCACAACAGGAACCATTCCTTCATGCAGGAATTCAAGCAGGCCTGATAGTGGACCAGTGTGTAAGAAAAGGGTACCTGTGGCTGAGTTCAAACACAAAACAGAACACATGAAAGGTGGAAGTACGAGTGGGAAGAATAGACAGGTATTATCTAACTGTGCAGGCGTGGAGTTAGATAAGGCAGAGTTCTGCAGTGGTTCAAAGTAATACTGGATGTGAAGGGCACTAGGAAGGGGAGAAAACACATTTTCATTTTTTCATCCAAAAGTGAAGTTATACAGCAGAAACAGAAAATAAATCTTTGTACAATAAGATGTTATTCACACCAGCATCTGCTAGCCATCCTTTAATTTAAAATGTAAGAGAAAATCAGAAGAATTAGAGCTTCTAAATGCAAACTGGAAATCTGATCAGTTAGCAATAAATGTGATTTACTAGCTGTACCAGCTTACTCGTAACCCTATCTAAAAGAAATCACACATTCTTCCACTTAGCATGATTTTTGAGATCCAGAACACAGCAGCCTGAATTTCTTGACACAGCAGCACAGTTTTTGCACTGAGAAGCAGTCACAGTTGAGAAATAGATACTAAATCAGATTCTATTACAATGCCTCTATGAACAAGTTTGCTTTCACCTCTTTCTGTTGTTTGGTAACAAAGATATCCATGCAAAGCAGTCTGATTAGAGATTCTCTAGTCTTCTGATTATAATATTCTACTGAAACAACCAGTGTGTTCATGATGTTCAGAGGCAGCACTTTTTGTGGAAGCAAATTCTTAATGTTTTCTGGCAAGGAATTACTGGTATCATTACCCCTGCCATAACCTAGGTATTCACAATAACTTTGCTGCCTTTTTCTTCATCCCAAAATAGATCCCAGTCAAAACCCAGCCAGCATATATTTAGTAGACATTAGTCATGGAAAACGAAAAGGAATCAGCCTAGAGCAAAAATGAGTAAGGGAAAAAATAAACCCTCACTTTACATTTTAGGGAAGCACAGTTTTTCAAGACAGTATTTCCACATACACACTCTAAATACACACGTCCCCTTAGTAAAACCTAAGAACTGAAAAAACCAGCCAAGTTTTCACACAAGTTCACCCCACCTGCAAACAGATCTCAGCTACCAGATCCTCAGTACTATAGCTGCACTGTAAAAGCAACAGTAGCAGAGAGCAGAGTAGGTCAAACAGCACAATTCCAACATACAGGGGATGTTTCTCTGTAATTCCCACTTCCTCACCACAGCTTCCGCCCACATATCTCATTCACAGGAAGCTCCAGTTTGTCTGGAGGCAGACTCAGACATTCTGTTAAACTGGGGCAAGAGTTTGACAACAGGTGCCCAATCCGGAAGTGTCTACTTAAGTTTAAAAAAACCTTCAAGTCTGTTCTTAAGTTTAAAAATATTCTATATTTCAGGATACTATCTTAGCAGTACTACCAAGAAAGTAAGTCTAGATGCCTTACGGCACAACTACATTTTATGAAAAATATCTGTGCTCAGTCTGTATAAATTGTAGAAAATTTAAACTTTCAATTAGTTTGAATAAGAAGAAAAAAAACAACCAAACAACAACAACAAAAACCCTGAGCCAGAAGAAATCTCAAAATCTCTCACAGTAGGATTCTGAGAAAGACAATGACTCACCTATACCTCACAAAGAGAGTTTAAATGAAGATTTGAATAAGGTCCTACTCTTCAAGTTGGCATTGTTTTAATCTAAAATCATCTTCAAAGCAGAAGACAGAAGAGTGAGGGAAAGGGAAGGTCTAGGTGGTACATTACTAAGGATATAATGCAGGGGCAGAGTCAAACTCAAAAGAAAACTTTTAGAAAAGAGGATGCTGAAAGAAGATATAAGATAATACAATGAGTACAGCACTGGGAATGCTTCTGACAAAATGGGACTTCCTAGAATTAATAAGCCAGAGGTATTTCAAGGTTAGATGCACACCAGCATTGCTGAAATACGACAACGGGTGCCAGTATATCCAAACAGGACAACCATTTCATTACATAGCTTTGAGTCATTTTAGTTTAAGGGACTGGAGGAGGAAAAACAAATCTCAAAAAAGCTCAAAAAACTTTGAGCTAACAGCCTTTCCCGGGCAAAAGTCACAAGAACATCGAGACTGTCAGATAACACCACCATGGATCAGTATTCTGAAAAGTTACTTCAGGCAACACAAGGTGTAAAAAGGCTATATAGCTCTACTCATGACACTGGACAATTTACAGAGACAACTGTAATTCCCATAAAGAATAAGCATTCACTTTCTTCTCCACATTTATGAAAATGGAACAGCCTTCCTGCTGTACAGTCCTGGCACTGTTATTGGAAGAATAAAGCATTCAGTCTTCTCTGTAGGTAAAGAAATTATAAAAACACTATAAGCCATCCTCTAAAGACAAAAAGACTGAAAACACTTTGAGAAACAAAGTTTTCCAAACTTCGGTAAATAGACACACTGATATATAACAAAAATGGCTCCATCTAGTGGTTAAAAAGTACATTTTCTAAGTTATGACACTCTAGTGCAGAGAATTTAATTCCCAGTGAAGCAAGGAACTCTGAGGGTGCCACACAAACACGAGACTCTTAGACAGGTAATCCCCTCTCATAACCGTTGAGATATGCCAGCAAGCTAGATTTCAAATTTGGGACATTTCAAACACATGTCGGTCTTTTCTAAAAATAATGTAATATTTTCATCTACTGGTAATTTTGCAAATGTAAATTCAGAAACACATATTTAAGACTATTGTAAGATCATCTGTAAAACAATCAAAATTCTCACTTGACCATTCAGACATTTTCTGATCTCCAGGGTTAAGTAGCACTTGATGCTCATCTCTATGTCCTTACTTACAAAACATTCATTTGAATTTCACTATTCATATCACTGTTTCAAAACATTAGCTGGACATATATCTTCATTTCAGCAAAAAATCTGATGTGTCCCTAAATTTTATCATTCCAGAATGTGCTATACCAAAAACATGACAATATTCTTCCAGCTGAGTTCGAGTATACTCAGAGTTATACTCTGGACTTTTTATCTACCACTAGTTATAGAGCAGCTCTATTTACTAAGTACTACTACTGCTTGAGGGCCACTAAAGGTCCTGTGCAACAGATATCCTTGTGTAAGAGGCATCAATATTCAAAGGCCCACAACAAATTTGGTGATATGTCAAAAGTCACCATTTCTGCAGAAGCAGATAAATGACATGTATATAAACCCACAACTACTCAACTTGGTACACCCCCAGCTTATTCAGGACAGAAAATAGAACTACTACAATGAAGTGCAATGAAAGTTCTCAAATAACAAAAGTTTTTGACAGCCATGGTAACTTTTCAAGAACTCAGAAAGACATATACTTAACAGCTTACAGAGGCCCATAACACGGTGCAAGCTGTACAAGGTACGCACCATACCCAAACAGCACAACACAGAAAAGCAGCTTGTCTCTCCAAAGTCATAGCTTCAAGTCTGCAAGGCTGGCCAGCCAGTACAGTTCTCTCTGATCAGGGCTATTTAGCTAGGGCAGTGCCACACAGCTATAACCGTATTGCTTTAACTTGTGCAGAGCATTTGTTCAGCCAGATGCCACAAACTTGTGGGGGCGGCGAGTTTCCTGCACAGTCCCCAGTTATGCAGTACAAACATACCCTCGGTTACCCTTGTCCAGCCATAAAGGGATAACACCAGTTTGAGCTTACTATGTTAGCACAAAAAAAAAATTTATATGCACCAGCATAATATTCTTCAGAGTCATTTGACTTAATATGACAGAAGCCCCGTGCTAAATAAGATGACAGCAGAGGACAATGACTGTAACCCACCTGATAACGTGCATGCATAGCTTTAAAAAAAAAAAACCAATAAAAAAGCTGTAGCCAACCATGTCGCCACTTCAGAAAAAGCACTGTGACACTAATGCCCTCTTCAGTGAGATAAGGCAGACCACAGTACTTCACTGGTTTGATTAGGAAAGCCAGAAGGAGATCCCTGGAAACATGCCGTTCTCCAACAGAGCCACTTTCAGTTCTATCATCACCTACAGAATTAATGATAAAAACAGATGTGTTTCATGGAAAGAAGACATAAACAAGCCCATTACTTAATTATACTGCATGGTCTACAAACTTGTGAATATTTTGACATATATGAAGTAGTATCAAAAAGTACTAACAGAAGTTTCCATCTACTTTAAGATAACAAAGTATTTTGAAAATACTACTTGCAAAACATCTAGAGACAGAACTGCACTACACATTCCTTTAAATGCTACTTGCAGCTGTTGCAAAGAAGCCCACCGAACTATGTGGTAATGAACACCATGACAAAAGCTAGAAGCTAGAACTAAGATCACTCATATACAGTACTGAGCATTTTTAATACCATAACTGTAACTGTCAAATTCACCACTGTATAGAAAACAAACTACCACGTCCCACCTCTACTTTAAAAAATACAAGAATTACCATAAGTAGCTGTTGAGGGAAGAGGAAAAACAAGACAAGCATACAACTCCCCCTCCTTACACTCACAACCTCAAGCTGTTTTCAAATCAGATTTCCTGAGGCTGTTGCTCATCCATTTACTAACCTCAATGTATCTGTTTTCCAACGCTTGTCCAACCTCCCCTTAAGATCACATTGTATACATTGTATAGCAAATATACCTGTGAACCCCTAAACTGAGTTTCTTTTGTTTGTTCTGAACTTAAGTGCTAAGTATGATTTGTGCCTCCTCTTCCATGTTCACCTACTTTTTCCACAGGAGTTACCATATCACTCTTCCAGCATCTCTACTAGGCTGACAAGTCCTGGACTGCTGAATCCTTTATCATCTTTAAACTAATTGATATCTTCTTGTTCTTCAGTGAACGTTTTCCAGTAAAAATGCATCTTTTCTAAGATGAGGGAGAGAACACCTAACAGTATGTAAGGTATGAAAGAACCATGGATTTATGCAGTTACATATCTTTTTCCTATTGTATTTTCCAGTCATCCCAGATGCTCTGATCATCAGTTGATCTCTGGTTGTAATAACTATCAGGCATTTGTTTCACCTTGCTCTTCCACCTTTCATGTACATATTGCCACCAATCAGGTTCCTCAAAACACCAAAGTTCTAAACACTTATTCATTCTCTTCTGTAAGACTAGACCTAAGCAAGGTTAAAGGATTTTTTTGCATTTTTGATTAACTAAATGGGAAAGGGAGGGGGCAGCTGGCAACACATGACTGACGGAAGTGCTCCTCCATAAGAGAGGCACCAGTTTGTAACTCATTACATATCTAATACTCTGTGAACACAGAAACAACACCGGAGGAAGGAAGAAAAGGAATTTTTAGGGACTCTTCTGTTTGATTATGCTTCTGTGTTTTTAAGCCACAGCAATGAAGTTCTCAGACTTGATCTGCACTTTTTTACCAAGTCCTTTCATCTTACTGAGATGCTTATTTCTGAAAAAGTTATGCACATGTAAGCAGTTTCAGCAAGCTTTGCTAACAGGAAGGTAGCCTGTACTGTCAAGAAACACAGGATCAGAAAAAATAAGTCAAGCTCTAATGTCAAAAATACTCATCTTTCGGACTAAATAGCTCTCTTGTATATAAAACTACACCTCTTACATACGAAACCCACAATAAATCCAATACTGCTATACTATGCAATTGCCCAAAGATCAGCATGTCCTGTCTTTCCTGTAAGCCATTTACTTCACACGTTCTGCCCAGAAATTCCTTTTTTCCAGTTCCTACCAACTCTTCTGCTCTCTCAGTTTTCTAACCGTTTCAACTCAGCTGGAATTACCTCCCAAATACACTTTGGCACCAAGGTCAGGTATTGTTGTTGCAAGGAAACCAATCTGGACCACTCTACTGAGCACCTCTGCTTAACACACCTGCATCAAAAATGTCCCTGCAATAATACAGCAGGAGTTTGTCCCAAAATTTCTATTACAACAGAACCTAAATGACTGCTGCCAGACCTGACAGATGTGCTCAGGGCACACTGACTTTCATGACATCTGCAATATTCTTTTCATTTGGATTCACCTGAGGGTAACCATTACCATCTTCCACTGTAACCCCACACTTGAAGCTCAAAGTTTTTGCAACTCCCTCTACACAGCCTAGCAACTCTTTACTATATGGGAGTATTCTCCTGCCAGCTAAGAAGAGATACCTAAGAGGGGCAAGGTAGTTTTGACGTGAATTAAACATATCAAGCAGTCTGCTCTTAAGTCTGCTCTTACACAGAATCTACCTTGAACAAGTTAACATGAATTGGAAATACATCTTTTTTGCAGCAGTGACAAGATAGAGAAATCGTCTAGAACACATCTGCAAAACCTTTAGATGTGAGCACAAGCATTAACTTCTGAAGTCAACATAGAAAGAGGTAACACTTGCAAAATTCATGCCTCTTTGAACCACTAAGTTATCAACGCTCCTGTTATAACAAAGGAAAAGCACACTGAACATACTGATGTCACAGGAAGCGAGCACTTCATTAGACTGCCAATTTTATCAAAAGTGACTCAAGTCTCTCCTTGAAGAGTAACGGAACGATGATGAAAACTCATGTGTTTTCAGTGTTATTTCTCTGTTCGTCACAGCGTTCTTTGTGTTACAAACTACACATCCCTCCTCTTCAGGCACTGAAGACAAATCCCTGTGCGACACCTTTTTGGAAAAGGCCCTGAAGGAGAACATCAGAGTAAGAGCTCAGAGGCCCATTAACAAAATCCAGACCTTGAGTCATCTAAAGGGAGGGGAAATTACAAGCGTGGAACCACATGTATTTTTCAGCAGCACAGGAAGGCAACACATGCCTGCTTCACTAAGCCACCCGGCCCGAGAAGGAAATGAACACAAGCCCCGTAGTTTTACCCATCTACCCCTCACCAACAGTCCCACTCCCCAGGACTAGAACCCCGCCGAGAAGCGTGCCCACCACCCGAGCCGACCCCGCCGCCGTGCAACACAAGGATAAGGGGAAGCTCGCCGCTTGCCATGTGTGCGCACTTCTCCCTCGCCCAGGAACTCGTCAGCCAGCGGGGCAGGGAGAAAGGCGAGGCCAGGGGCGGCCGCGCCGCCCACCGCCGCCGGCACAAGCCCTGCGGGGCTCTCACAAAGGAACGGGGGGGTGGCCGGGGCAGCCGCGGCCGCCGAGCACACGGAGCCCGCGGCCGAACAAAAGGCTCCGGCCCCGCCGCCGTCCCCCGGGGATGGCGGAGGGGGGGACACGGCCGCGCGCAAGCGGCCGGCACGCGGGCACACCGGGCGACAGGGGCCGGGACCCCCGGCCCAGAGGGTCCCGCGGCCGAGGGCGGGGGAGCCGCAGCAGGGCCCCCGCCGTGGCCCCCGTGCCCTGGCAGG
>WEKY01004386.1:9790-25847 GCA_013390045.1 Picathartes gymnocephalus | reverse complement strand
TCGGTCCCACGCGGAGCCGCGTGGCGGGCACGGCTCCGCGCGCCTCCGCCGCTGCCCGCGCCGGGAGCACCGCCGGACACCGGGCAGCAGCTCCCGGCCCGGGAGGGCAGCGAGCTCCCAGCGCTGCCCATGGCTACCGCTGCGTGATGCTTGCCTTTCTTTCCTTTGCTTTTTTTTTTTTTTTTTTTTTCCCTTTTCTCTTCTTTGTAACTTTTGTNNGACCCTTCTCACTTCATGGTAACTTCTGCCAGGCTTCTACCATGTAGGCTGAAATTTTCCATGCCAGGTGTCTGCCTCAGGCTGGTTTTTTTTTTCCTTTTGGAAAAGAAGTAACGAAAATCATTCAGTCATTTCCAAAAACAATGTTATTTGCCCTTGCATAAATAGTCCAACAATCCTTTATTCAAAAAGCTGGGGGGTGGATGGGAGCAGTGTCAAGGTTCTACTTTTGGCTGCCCCTGTAAAGCTGTGCTCCAGTGAAGGTTTTTAGAAACAGCTGTTCACACTTGTCTAGTAGAGATAACTTTGCCTTGTCTGCCTCCGTAAAAATTACACCCTCCTTAGGTTCACTCAGTTGCGAAACACCTTGTGCTGATGGGTCTGATCATCCACATACAGCAGGTGAACCATCCCTTCGTGCTTCCTGTTCTTGACTACATCCTCACCTTGCCCTGGGGCTTCTAAATACACCCACTACACTTTAGGGGGGATTGCATACTGTGGCTCCTTTTTCCACCCTGACACTCTGCCTAGCCTGAGGAGAAAAGCCTTTATTTGCCCGCAGCTTCTGGACTGAGCTGTCACTAAAGCTCTAACATAAACACAGGGAGTTGATGGGCACCAGCAGGGCAAAGAGGCCACAGAGCTCCACACGTGCAATACAGCCAGTTCCCTGGATCACTTTCGGGATGTTTTGGACTCAGAGTTCATTTGTTACATACAGTGTCTGAATTCTGAATGGCTGGGAAGTGTCAGGAAGAAAATAGCAGTGACTTCACTGCAACAGGGCCAGTCCCAGCTTGACTTCTGAAAGCAGCAAAAAGTCGAGTCGCTTGATGAGGGCCACAGAGGTTTCAGGATCAGACCAGGATCACAGGAGATGCAGTGAAAAAGCAAAGGCAGGCTAACTGACGAGATGCAGCACAGTCAAGACAAATCAAGGCAAGGGGATCTCAGCTGGACTGGGTCTCAAACAAGCCCTCTCAAATGGAAACAGAAGAGCTTCTGGTCTTATCAGCAGTTTTGGAAGCAGCAAATGAAAGGAATGCGTGCATCAACAAATACTGTGCTGAACTAAGAACACTATAAAAGGAGGCTCCGCAGAGCCCGCGGACAAAAATATAAACCTGGCTGTGGAGGCAAAGCAGGCCTCTGGCATTGCCTACCAGCAGGAGGCTTAGCACGGCCTGAAACCCTCTTGCTTTGGAGGCTGGCCACAGGAGAGTGAAAGGCTCCGGACATTTGCCTGAGCCTGGACAGGAAGAGCTGATTAGTGACCAGTAACCCTCTCTGTGCTTTTCAAGAAAGGCGCTGGCACAGCCCAATCAGTCTGCAAACAAAATTAGTTCACCATTTCTCTGAACAGAAACAAATGCCCTGAGGGGATTAGCAGGTGCATACACCATTGGATGCCACTGGGCACAGATGAAATCCTTGCAATCCTGGCCAGTGGGAGCTTTCAAATGAAAGATTTGGCATGGGACTACACCAGGTCACTAAAACCTGCACTTGGAGGAATGCCTCATTAGTGTGAACTACACCTGCTTAGTTGTACTGGGGAGATGAAGTAAGACGAGCTGTGTGGAACTGATTGAACAGGGAGCAGTCTTAACACATTCTTCAATCAAAGATTATGACCCAGGCAGGTCCCAGATGAGTTTTAACAGATAATAAGGCACCGTGCACAACCACCACAAAAAAAATAACCTTGATATACAGGGCCTTCATACACCTGCAGTATAACTGTGACCTATTCCGTCCTTTCCTCTTCCAGGAACAGTACTGGCAGTTTCAGCCCAGATAAACCATTGAAAATGGTCTTGTACAAAACAGAATGGGTATAATAGGGATGGATTGCAACTTCAGGTCCCACATAATTGGTGCTAAATATGTCTTGGGAGGCAGATTGCAGCGGTCCTCCCTTGATATTGGGATGAACACAACCCATCTTCACAAGAACTGAACTTCTCCATTCTCTGGGGACTCAGACCAGAGAACAGTAATATCTAAAACAGGACTTCCTGTAATGTACAGTGAGCTACAGTATTTAATGAGGTTTCTCAGGGGACAGCAGATGAAGGGTTAGAGTGAGGAAAAATGTTTAGTCCATCAAAAAGGAGCCTGATGACATAAATGCCAGTTAGGTTCAGCATAAAAGGATGTTACTTTCCCCTTGATCTCTGAGGAGGGGTCTCTGACAAGATGCTCTAGCACTTTTTCCACTGCCATCAGAGAATGCCCAATGGATAAATCAAGGTTCAGTAGGTTAGTAGGGCCCAGAATTCATTCACCTTACTTCCTTTGGCACTCTGCTGAGAACAACATCTCCAGGTGAACACACAGTCATTTGCTGAGCTGAAAAACTTGTTTGCTTACTGCATTCCATCTGGTCACCATATGTATAACTATAGCAGAAAAGGCCAACCCAGCTTCCCCATGCCATGCTGCCTGAGTGAAAAGAAACTGATGCCACTGTTCACAACAAGTTGACCAGAACTTCAAAACATTCAAAACTTACCAAACCTCCTAGAAGTCATTATCAAAATAGAAGCAGGCCAGCTTTGTGCATATGAATGTGAGTGGAACTGTCATGACACACCAGATGATGTATGAAAGGAGATGGGTATGGCTTGTCTGGCACTGAAGAGGTGGACCATCAGTATCTTTAATAAGATACCGTACCTGGTCCACTAAGAGTGGCCTGATGATGCTTTTCCTCCACTCCTCTTCCTCCCTTTCCTTCCCCAGCCCGTCCTCAAACACATTCTTGGACACAGATGGAAGAGGCAGAAATTGTTGGATAAGCCAGATCTCTGATTAGGAAATTGCCTGTCTCCTGTCTCGTTAGGGCAGTGCCATCAGAGTCAGCTTTTCACTTTATTCTCCTGCTGTTTAATTTCTTGCCAACTACCAGGCACTTAAAGGACTCAAAGAAAGGAAGTTAGAGGCTGATATAAGCACCTTCCACCCAGCCCGACACCAGCATCAGATCCACTCCTGTCGTTAGCTGCTCTGGCAGGTAGGACCTCTGACAGGAGGTTACCACAGACTTCACAAACAAGAGGGAAAAGATGACGTTTCATGGAATAACTGGAGCAGCCATTACTTCTACTAAAGTAGATTCTTTCTCAAGGCTTTTTTCTTTTAATACTGGCTGTTCTTACAGTCTGACACAATATTACTAATGAAAACATTGTCAGCTTTAATGGTGCAGAGTACCTGATGCAGGTAATCCCAAGAGGAGGTTATGTTAACAGCAGTAGTGCCCCTAAGAATGGCAAAGGAGGAGAATGCCAGGAGTCAGTATTCCATGGTTCTTATAACCTTTTCTTTCAAGACAAAGCAGGCATGATTTCCACGGCTAGGACAGAGTTTCATACTGAGGAGCCATCAATACAGAACTAAAGGGAGGAGCTGAGGGGAGAAGAAGGTAAGGGGCCTGCCCCTATTTCTCATTAAAGCGTCTGATGCTGGCAGAAGCAAAAAAATTCAAGAAATAGCATGAAAAGAAGAGGGAAGCAGTATTCAAACAACCAGTTCCTATAGCTACACTAGGACAGAGAACAGTTAAATAGGAGGAACAAAAGTCAAACAAAAGGAGTGAGGGCACAAATACTAGTGCAAACGGTCACAGGTACAGAAGGAGACAGGCAACAGAAACACCTGGGTAGGTTGAGAAGACTGGCTCCAAGCAAAGATGTGGAGTAAACCTGGGGAGAAAGATGCTGATTTCTTGGGATCAGAAAGGTAAGTAGCAGATGTTAAATAGTGTGTGAGGGGAAGAAGGGATGAGGAAACAAACACACCAACTAGAGCTACAAAAGGAGAAAAAGGCATTCTGACCTAATGCTCTTAAAGAAAAGGGCCTGGGGAAGGAAGATTCTCTGCTAGGAGGAGTATAGGAGAAAACTGAAGAGTCTCAGGACCCCTGACAATGTAATTTCTATATCATAATTTTAAAAATGAAACTTTCTCCTATGTGCTAAATGGTGCATTCTTTACACTCTGAGTACCTGTTTGCCAGGTTCAGACTGGAAAAAAGCCAAGACATTTGCAAAGAAAGCCAGATGATGTTGCATTTTGAGGACAAGTGTCATACAATACCTAGTACATAAAATATTACTAGTTGAGGTATCTAAAATTGGATACTGAAGATCAGTTAAACTTGACATTTTTTGGCTATCTGCAAGAAAATAAATCGCCCTTTTCATGCTTGTGAAAACTATCATGAAAGTCAGTGCTTATGAAAGAAACAGATATATAAACCTGAGTATTAGTAAAAAGCGACAAAGAAAAACAATAATGTCACTCCAGTGCAGTAAATAATAAATAAATACATCCTAAGTCTGCATAATTAAAATAAAACACCTAGAAGTTGTTCATTAAGTAAATGCTGTCACATTTTCTGTGCTGAATGCAGTATGAGTGATCTTGTAAGAAAAAAATAAAACTAAAAAAAACATGAATCAATTCTGTAAATGGAAACCACCTCATAAGGCACATGAACAACAGGGTCAAATCAAAACTAAGACCAACCTGCACATCCTAGCAGATCCTTAACTAAGATTTACAGATGTCGAGTGCTTATCTCTTCACAGTTTGTGGGTGTAATATTAAATGCAAAATTGTGACTAAATATTTATTGTAAATTCATATGCTCAAGGATCAAAGTTATTCTTGTTTCTTTCCAGGAGATTTAGTGTACTATGTGGGTTTTAAATGCTTATGAAGAAATAACAGGCCTGATGAGTTCATAATCTAAAGCTAAGAAAAGCAGACTTGAGGACAAGTGCAGCATGTTTGAGGTATACCAAAATTACCAAATTCCAAAGTTGAGGAGTAATCAATCTCCTAAAACTTTCTCTTTTGTAATTGTGCTCAAAAGAGATTTCAGTATAAACAAAATTATGATGTCACCATCATTACAGTCACTAGCTTGAACGAGTACAGGTTCAGATGAGTAAAGTAGATTTGAAAGGTATATAGCAAGTCAAGACAGGCTACTTAATGAATAAAATCACTTCCACCTCATTTTCTCTCCTCAATTCTCCTTTTAAAAGATCAATTGTCCTATTGTTTCTTCTTTTCTTCCACACAAAGAGAAAAAAGCAGATGTATATTTGAGCTGTTACATAGTTTGAAAATAAGTTTTAGTCTAGGGAAATCTGTTTCACCTTGTCTTTAAAAAAAAAAGAAAAGCAAAATCTGCTGCTTAATAATTTTCTGGTACAGACCTCTGACAGGAGGAAAATATTTACTAACTTCAGTGTATAAAACCTGGCCATTCTAGAAGGCATAGTCAGATAGTATGAAAGGTGTCTAAACTACCAAATATTTTGGCTGTGTGTCCATCTATTGCTATTTATCCCTCCTTAGTACCATCCTTAATCATACATGATACCTACCTTGTCCAACTACACTAACACAAATAAAAAATCTGACCATCAACAGTAGCAGACTTCAAAGACATTTTCAGTTAAATTTCCATACAAGTCACACTTATATGCAGCTGTTAAGCAATAAGTTTGTATTTCTTACCCCATCCATCTTGTGTGCAGTATCTCAAATGTACCCCTTGTACAGAAAAGCATCCCCAGATTTGACCATGTGTTTAATGCTCACTGGATCACTGTGCTAACTTAGCATCACCATGGCCAGCTTAGGAGAAGGAGACACCTTCCTGACATTCCACCTTCACATAATTCAGCTCTATGGTAGCCATGATATTTACTATTTTCCCCAGGACAATGAAAGGAATAGTTGTTTTACATAAAAGACAACATTGGCACAATTTAGGCTGGACATCAGAAGAATGAAATGTAGGGAACCCTTTTAGGGCAGGTTCAGGGCAACCTTGAGAAAGCTAGAAACTACTTGGTTTAAGATAGACCTTGAAGTAGTAATTAAGGACTTTAGCATGTAAATGCCTGCAGTAAGAGAAGACTCTTCCAAGGAAAGATTCCAAGAAGTTCTTTCTAATCATGTGGTCTCACACATTTCACAGCTGCATTTGTTCCTTGTTTTCTATACAGGTTCTCACTGTAATAATTTAACCTCACCCAAGCAGGTCTTCACATCACCAAAAACAATCAGTACCCTTTATTATAGCCCTGCTTAGCCCAAAGTCATGAGTTTAACCTTTAACCTGTTCCTCAGCCAAGGAAGAACATTAAAGATTAGTCAACTTCTGTAAAAATTTTTCACATGCACAGAAGGAAGACAGTAAATAAACTCCAAAGATATTCATATATCCAGGGTTCCAGGTAGCTGAGGTGAATTGTGCAATATGGGACACCAAATCTCTTTTCCCATAAGGCTCTCCAGATGATCATATTCTTCCCACACAATTTCTCTTCCATCACCCCAGGGAGTTTAATCATACCCATTGTGATGAAAAGCCAAGCTCTAAATTAGTTTGGACACCTTCACCCCAATACACCACATGCTAATTATCTACATATTAAATGCCTTCAGAGCTGGCATTTCTGTTTCAAAATGACATACTGCAAGGCCTTCACCCTGGTTCTGGTGACTATACCTTTATAAACAGTTGTAACATCATCTACATTAACATAACTTTCCTTTTTTTTCAATAATCAGCTGGGATTAAAAAAAAAAAACAAAAATAAAAATAGACAATACATTTCTGCAATCGCTGCCTTTCCAAATGAAGTATCTTTATGACATAAAAATTTTCAATTTGCTGTTGTGGTCTTTGTTTTCTGGCCAAAAACAGCCAAAAAAATCATGCCTAACTTCAGATACTTTTCTTCCATATTTAAGAAGTTTCACCTCTTGAGAAGTAAGATACTTAGAGACAGAAAACAGGCATAACAAAGTCATAGGCTTATAATATTTAAATAAACCGTTGTAATAAATCAAAATACAATATTATTTAATTACAGATTGCAACTTAAGTGTTTTACTGAATATTATCCAACTTATTAAACATTGCCTTTTTTCTCTTACATTAAAGTGTAACCCTATATATTTCTATTTGCTCCACAAGAGATAGGAAAACTTTACTTTAAAAGGGGAATTAAGCAAGAAGGTACAAATAAAACAGGAAGGTAATTCTTTCACTCCTGGCCTCCAGGGACAGAACAGATTTGAATATTGTTCCTAACAGAGTATGGTCTGTATAGTGAAAAATGTGTTTGTGGATGACAGACATCACTGATGCAAATGAAGTTACACGTCCCACTAGGCACAGCTTTGTGATATTTTGGGGGAGGAAGTGGGTGGCCTACTTTGCTTACCCCTTCACTTCAAGAGAAAGACTGTATAGATCATCATCCTCACTATCTCCGGTTTTCTGGCACTCTTAGAGGAGCATGGATATACGGAACATTTATTTACAAGTCAAATGCACATCCCACATTTAGTTATGTGATTAATAAGATGACACTGCTGCTAATGAGCTGTATGTATTCCCTAATGCAAATCAGATTAGGAATTAGGGAGATTGTAACCTCCCATGAGGGAACAGTTGTCCAAATCCCTTGTGTAAATGTGACTTCTAGAAAGTTCAGATCTCCTATCTGAGACTTCTAGAGAACAATTACAATTACAACATATTACATTAAAGAGTCTCAACTGAAAGGAAGAATTATCAATGACTGCATTATTCAGGAGACAAAGTCATTACAACATAAATTCAGAGATTGCTGTCTCTCAGAATATTCTTCTTAGCAAAAACAATTCATCGCCAATAGATAACATGCAACAAAATAATACTTTCCAGGTCCTTGTAATCCAATCTATCCTTGTATCCTTTTCTTAATGAAGAGGTATTCAGCAGATGGCATTAAGAGGTAAGATGTCCACAAAAAGTGTAGGAAAAAAACAGATCAGAGTTGAAAATTTTCCTGAGCCATTATCAAAGTGCACTCTGGTTCTTGTCGTTCAGGACTCTTCCACACGTGTGCTTTCAATTCTCATACTAACTCTACTTCCAGCCTGGGAATCACCATGGCACAACTCCCACCCGTTGGACAATTTTGGGCAAAGCAACTGTGAAGCTTAGAGCAAGAAGAAAGCAGCCAAAAATGAGAATGGCCAGCTAAGGAAAGCAAGGTACAGCATGACCTGTCTCAATTCCTAAATAGCCTGTACTCCAGTCTAGAGGATTTGCTGAGTGAGCTGGCAGTGAGCTTAGAAGTGATGGCCCTAGGCCATCACAGCACAAATGGAAACTGCTACCTGCACTTTCTGTGCTGTACCACATAAGTTCTTAGAATATTTATGAAAGTACTGAATTGTAAGTAAATGCTACCCAGGACAATCGTTCTGTCAACAAATGGAACACATGTTTCTGCAGCACTCTGGTAACTGAGTAGGAGTCAGATTACATCCCATCAGCCAGCTGGGAAGCTTAGTTTTCCCTTGTGATTGCGAACCACCAAGTTGTTTTTGGCAAGATACAAATAGCTGTGGCCCTGACAGACATCTAGTCACTGAATTTCCAATTATGGAGAAGTCGCACTTAAGAGTTTCAGATCTGAAATATGGACTTCACCTTAATTCCACAGCTATTGCAAAAACAATTTGCCAATGAAGTTGCAGGCCAATCTGGACAACAAAAGCCATAGAAATTCAGAAAAAGTTTGCTAATGCACTTGTATTTGTCTAGCAAAGGATTAAAATGCCAATATTCAGGGCTTATGGATTTCCAGTTTTAGTAAAATGCAATTATTTTATCTCAAAATTGACTTTTCTTGACTGATTGGTATAATTGGGGGATGAGATGAGAAAGCAAGTTGGAGTCTATTGATACCAAAATTTAGACAGAAAAGAGCTTCTTGGATTTTCTTCCTTTGAATTTGCAACACTAAAATTTTATCCTGTCTTCCTGTCTTCAAAAATCATCTGGCTCTACTGACACATTCAGTTTCCACTCAGGTGCCTTCAAAATTCATTTGTACTATGAGTTCATGTTTTGTGTATTTCGTATTCCAAAAAAGGTTTTCTGTACAGGTGTACAAGTAGATGGGATAGGCACTACTTTTTTTGTGCTGCAAAGTGCTCTTTACACTCTTCACAATGCTACTTCTTTAGTATGGCCTATTTTAAAGGTGCAACATGGACAATCTCAAATTCCTATCTGATAACAGAAAAGTAAAATTTCTTGAAAAGAAAAACTTTTCTGTTGTGATCATACAGGTCACCTACCATAGCCAAAAGTTTCATACACAATATTTGCTCAGAAATTCATCCAAAGGACTTTAGTAAAATCAAATATTAGCTCATACATGAAATATATTAAGGAGGAAGCAATATCTAAATAAATCAATTTTAAATAAATAACAAGGAAAAAGAAGACTTGTGGAAACGGAATGTGGAAGTCAATCTTGGGAAAATATATTTACAAGACACAATTATTTGCATCTTTTAACCTGGGCTACTTAATATGAAATTCTTTATGTCTGTAACCAGTCAATTAGTGACTAGATTGTCACCATGTGCCAAATGGGTTACAGCAGATACTGCAAAATTTGAGAAAATCTAGGTTCTTTACTTAATGTGTTTGTAGAAATTTAAATTTTAAATAGCCAAACCTGGAAAAAAACCCCAAGAAAATAGGCAAAAATCTTGAACCTAACCCATAACTCTCATTTCAAGTCAGCTCCCAGTTACAAAACTCTTCCTTATCTTGGTGACTGTTGCTAAAGTATTCTCAGTCTAAAGTAATAGCAAAACAATCATCCCTGTGTTATTTCTTCAAGTGTGGTATTACAGAATGATAGAAAATGTTGGATTGGAGGGAACATTTAAGTCATCTCCTCCACACCACTGCAATGGTCAGCAACATCAGCCCATGGGGTAGCTGAGAGTCCTGTCCAAATCTGTGACTGTGATTCTTGAAAGTGACATGAGTATTAATTCCATGGTAGGAATATTAACTGAAAGCAGTGGCTCTGGGTCACATCAACGGATTCACTAGTGCTTTGTAAAGAGTTGCACAGAACTTCTATTCATCTCTAATTTTGATACAGATTTTCAGATTCTTTCTTCTTACAAAAACCAAAAAAACCCCAAAATAACACTAACAAATAACAACATAATATTCACTATCTTGATTTAAGGATTTTATCAATGTATATAAGAGGATTTTTGCAAACAAATTTATCACCATCTCCAGGACAATGGAAGTTCCTACGGCACCAAAGAAAGAATGCTGCCACAAGTACAAAATACCATAGGACAACAGCAGTATTATATCAAACAACCTAGACTAAGCTGATTTTTAGGATGCTGACTTTGATGATGCCTGGGAGTGATTTAGAGGCATGTTTGCACTTAAAATTAACACATATCCACTTTCAAGATCCCAATTACGGCATGTAGCTCTCCTGAAGCCTATCTGTTTTATTTCAGGTTAGAAATTGTTTTTTCTTCCATATTTGTAGTTCTAATATTCCAACAATATTTGATTATAAAGACCTATACTAACTATATCTAACAGAAAAAGATTTGGACCTGGATGTGGAAGGGGTAGAAAAAGAAATGTTGTTTCATTCTTTCCTGAACAAGACACACTCTGAGCAAGACTCTTCCTTACTAAAGATTTGCAGATTGTGTAAATCATCTTGGCTACCCTGGCTTGACTGCCTCTGTGTCAAGCAGTCCCTGTCCAGCCTAAGCAATAGCAGCATATCATCTCAGAGGAGTGCAGGGACCAAGCATGAGGCTCTTCTTAACTGAGAACCAAGTTGGCACATTAGCAACTGCTGGGGTTGATCCCTCTGGTGAGAAAGCATTCATAGAGAAGCATCCCCAGATAGTTGCTGACATTTTATGGCTCTCCTTTGCCTTTTATGGGAGCTGCTATTTATAGCCAAGAGATGATTCTTATTTTATTCCTTCCCAGTTTCTGGATCTAAACCAGTACTAGAAGTCTGTTGAACAAACGCACTTGAGACTTCCCAGTTTAAAGCTGCCACCACCGGCCTGCTGAAGTTTGAAGGTAACAGGCATTGTGGTTTGGCGTTCCATCTTATCTTCCCATCAGCATTTGTCTTAAGCTTTTATTTATATTGTTCTGTCACAAGTAAAAACATACAGAGACAGCTATTTTATCTTCAGCTCTGTGGTGTGGTTTGGAGTGATTTTGTCAGTGTTGTTTGTAATCAGACCTGCTTAAGCTGTGAGTAAAACATTCATTTACACCAGCAGATGCAGAAATTGTGTTTACACATTCAGTTCTGACTTAGTACAACCAATAATTGTAACATGCTTTTTGATCCCTAGTTGCAAGGTAGAGTAAGAACACACAGTCTTGCAATCATTATACACACTTACTTTTTTTTCTATTTAATAAAATTTACTATGACAGCTACAGAGAAATACATCCCAGAAATTTAGCACACCAAAATTGTCTCTAAAAACAAAGTTTCTAGGATTTGGTTTCCCAAAGAAAATATACATAATAATGACAATGTTAGGGCCCCAACTTTGGTCTCTGTTCTTAGATCACCCAAGATATTTAAGTGTTACTGTTGTATTGCATTTCAGTAAGAAATTTGCTCTCCACCTTCTTCTCCATTACAGTTTCATTTGAAAGAAAAACAAAACACTACTGAAAACAGTTGTTAATTCAACATTAACATAAGTTCAGCAAAGCTCTGCACAAATCTTCCAGTACAGAATATGGCTTTCTTTGTTTAAGCTTCTAAATTACATTATATCAAAACCTATTAGAATTTATATCACCCACCCAAAAGTCTGTATAAACCCTAAGCTCTGCAAAGTGTAATACAAACCAAAGATAGAAGATTGTAGAGGGAAATAAAATGCCAAACATAAGCTTCACAGTTTGCCAAGAAAACTGTAGATAAAAATAAAGCTTGGAGTTTAACTCTAATACTTGGCTGCAGGAAAGCTTACTTTGCTGAGGACTAGAGTTTAGAATAATTCCCCAAAGAACTCTGGCACTAGGAGACTGCAAGGACTTATGTTATTTAGAAAACAATTTCTTCCACAGGCAGAATAATTAGCTTTCAAGAGCATATCTGGCTTTCCTTCTTCTTAGTTAACAGTTTTTAGTTAACATAAAATCCTTTTGACACTAGTCTTTTTGGAGGAGACCCAGAGTGGGGGAAAATGGTTCCATTAAAATAGGACAGCTTTGCAACAGAGATGATAAATTCCATTATGCCTCAGAGCAGGAGAAACAGTAATCAGATATTTTTGGCTACTTTATGTTCTCTCTGGCTACAGAGGAAAAAGTTTTCTCCTGTGACAGGCTACACCCCAAATAATGCAAGTATATTCTGTTCTCTCAAGATGTCTAGGCCAGAGACAAGATACAGTTCTAGAGCTTGTTGCTACTACCGTTTTGAGCTTTGCACATTGTTCCATGCAAGGGAGTATATCCCACCATCTATTTCTACCACTGAAATGCTCTGTCCCTGAGAGTAAGATTACATTAGCTCTTTGCAGAGCTCATGGCAGTGAATATCAACTCCTAACTTGTGAGACTGCTTCCCTTGCACCTATTATTTCTGACTCAGAGTCAGAAGGCTGGTGTGTGATCCCATAGCTCTGTGGTTTAATCTGAACCTGGGCTGCTGCAGTCTTGCTCTCCTCTGCATGCTTAACATTTACCTCTCCTGTGCTAGCACTGCTGCTTCTGCAATTGTTTGGTGAAGTGAGCCAGCTGAAAACCAATCCTAAATAAAAGGATTCATTTTTGTCTGGCTCAGCCCTCAAAGGAGAGAGGACCGTGGCAACCTCCAGCAGTTCTGCTACAATTGCTGCAATACTGCAAGTTTATTCACATCTCCAGCTTCCCCATCACATCAGACTCTTCTATCTCCTCCATTAGATTTTCTAACTGGAGCCCTGTGCTTTCCTCTTGCAGATTCTCAGTTAGCTGAAGCTCTTGGTAAGCATCCCCTGAGCTATCTTATTCTTCCAATCCCCTGCACTTAACATGGGTGAAAATGCTGACATGCAGTGACAACTTGTTATAAACAGAGATCAAAAATATCCCCCTTGTTTACTTACCCTGCCTATTTGTGAGACTTGTTTATATGACAGTCTTTGAAGTACTGGCTATGTCTGTGCTATATACTGTTCAAATACAGAACAAAAATTTCAGCTGGAGACACAAGGAATAAAAAATTCCATGTCCTAGATCCAATAGAGCAGTTGTTCACAGAACATGTGATGTGTATATCAGTACCAGTACTTCCAGTGCTGGTAGCTGTTGCCAGTCCCATTACTATCACTGATACATAGAAACAAATTAAATTAAATTTTAAAAAATTATTTGTGAGGTAAGGAGCATTTATGTTATTGGGCTGCACATTACTAAATAAACTACCCATTATGCATGCTCAGTGTGCCTGCACTTGTGAGGCTCAGCAGAGAGAAATAAGGTTCTGTGATGAAAAGCCCTCCCCAGTTGCAGCTGCCTTCAGGACCAGCAGAACGACCCAAGCCAGCAGGACTTACTATGAAAGAGAGGAAGGATTGTGCTTAAACTCTCACACTGACTAAACCCCACAGACAGCAGCTCTTCCACTCTGTCCTCAGACATGTGTTAACCCTGAGCCCATTTGCAGGCCAGTCGTAGCAAAGTTGTTTGGCTTCGGTAAAAGAGCCCTGAATGTCACCTGGGCACTGCTGGCATGGGATGCCTCACTGCTTCCCATGCTATTTCAAATGTAGAGATTCCTCTACAAACACCAAGCTTACAGGATGACAGTGTCACTCAGCTCTACCAGCATGGATTTTTTCAGGCAAGAAGGTAGGGACAAATCAAAGGCCATTCCTTCTATCCTTCCTACAGTCCTCAAGCAAGCTGCATACTATAAATCTGGGGCACCTCAAAGTACCTTTATTAAATGCATGATTCCTGGTAACAAAGTCTAGACTGTGTTACTAAAATAAGACAGTAGAAAGTACTTTTTGGACATATTTTGCCAGTAGATTGGTAGGATAGGTTCTATATGACTGGTCCTGATAAGAACAATCCTCCAGCAATTATCCCACAGCATCTTTGTTCTTCAGGTAGTATAAACTGCAGTTGCTTTTTAGCGCTCCTCCACCCAGGAACCCAGACACCATCACTCTTTTCTGAAAAGCTCATTTCCTAGCCCACCTTGCCACACAGAATCTCCATCTCAAAACTGTACTGCTACCTGGGAAAGGATTCTTGGATTCCTTAGGCCTGCAGGTTTGTACTGCATCTTAGATTCCACTGCAGGACAAATTTACATGGTTGCTGAAGCCTGGAAAGCGAAAGTGGGCTCTGCTAGAAACACATTAGGCAAAGGTACAGCAAGAGCCTTACTGAGAAGTGAGGAAAACATAAAATCCAGGCTGCTCTCCTCCAGAATAGACAGGTTCTTGATAAACCTGGCAATGATGCCACTCCAGTGTTTTCACTCATGCTGTCACTTGTCACTCATACCTCCTAAGACCCAGAAGAAGAACTGTTGGCAGTGCCCACTGAGAATGAATTTGAGGGATTATCCCTGATGGCATATATACATTGAGGAGGGGGATATGGACTTCATTTACAGCAGGAATAGCTCTGTCCTAAGTCAGGTTAAACCTACACTCTGAAGGAGACACAGTAAGAGCAAGAGGAGACAGTTCAAATTACTCTGGAACACATTTTTCTCACTCAGGAAGTCTGTAAGCGACATTCCCCCTCCTTTTCAATGTATGAGATGCATGCAGGTAGCTAGAGAATAAAAAATTTGACTTTTTAAGGCCAACTTATTCCAGGGGTATATCCTTAGGAAACATACTGAAGGATAGGACTGAGAATTTCCCCTGAGGAGCACACCAGGAGGCTAGGAGAGCACTGGAAGTAGTCCTGATGGTCCTGACTCTGGGAAGCAGCACGTGGCAGCCCGTTGGCCCTCTGTGTTATGCAGCTACATGCGTCCCCACTGCACCAGAATGAGCAGTTTAAACTAACACCCTTTGCCTCATGGCTGTGGCAAGCAGATGTCACACGTGTGGCCAGGTCCCTCAGTACAGCTGACAGGCACGTGCTAACACAGCTTTGCCAGTGCCCACACCCGAATATGTTTGTCAGTCAAGGAGTTTTAACAAGATACTCTCTGGACAGCATTCACACACCTTGCAAACTAGAAGATTAGGTTTTTCATGGACATGAGTGCTGCAAAGGTCCTACAGAACAGGACTTTGGACACTGGTAGGATGCTGTTCACAGTGCCTATGCATTTAGTGTCTGTAGCTGCTCATAATGATGGCATATCACAAAGACTCTGAGCACAAACGTAACAGCCAAGCAGCCAAAGGCCATTATCCACTCTAGCTTTTAGTGTCAGACCTCGCTTTAGTCACGTTGACCAAGACTAGTGACAGGCATAAAGAAATTGAACAGTTGGCCTGAGTTCATCTGTATGGAATTACCATAAGCACTACAGCCTCTCTCTTTACTTCTGCTAGCAGAGATTGATCTGCATTCAGTGTACCAAAGGACATGGCTTCATGCTGGCAGCCTGAGCCTGTGTCACACAAACCACTGCTGCTAGGTTGAAACAACCCTATTGACTACTGTACCTATGTTTGCTTCTTATGTTATCTTATTGGAACAGCTTCGCAGAAACAGAAGTCGTTTAATAACTCCTTATCAAAGCTTCAAGCTGGGTTTTATCTTTCCACTCTTCTTGCAAAGGATATTGTTTGTGAAAAATTAATCTGACTGACCATGGACTTGTTTCTGTTGGGTTCTATGCCCATGAAAGCACTTATACAAATTTCTTTTCCTATACATAGTCAGACAAGTTTAACTATTTTCTGATTTGGCCAGTAGATATGTTTGTACATGGATATGCATCCTATCTCATGGTTA
>WEKY01004385.1:92250-148250 GCA_013390045.1 Picathartes gymnocephalus | reverse complement strand
AAGGGTCATCAAAGCCCAACTCCTTATGATTTACTTATGTTAACTTATTAAAGAAAGAGTTCAGTATACACAATACAAGTCTTGAAATTAAAGGAAAATATCCTTTGCTACATCAAAATTAGAAACAAACAGATATTACCAACATTAATGTACTGAGGTAAAAGAAAACATGACCCCCTCTGTGGACAGATAAAATATGCCTAGCTGGTCCTTACCAGTTTTCATGAAATTAAAATGGGTAATGGAAAGTCCTAATAAATACAGAAGAGCAAGGTAAAAGATGTTTGCCTTCAACCCCTTCAAATTGAGTTATCCCCCACAATGGATATGCATCAACTCAGCCAAAAACAGCTGTGAAGCTGCTGTGACTGAGCCTGTGTAGAGCAGCCTCAACAGAACTATTACTTTATTAGTGCATCAGTTTATGCTCACAAGAAATCCTGTCTTCACTATCAAGCCTGCAGTGGCATTTTTCACTGCAAACAGAGCCTCCTGCACAAAATTGATTTCATTAAAATTCTTAGAGTACAGCACAAGGAAAAGATTTCAAAGCCAAGTTATAAAGGGAAATAAAAGTCTGCCTTCCTCCAAAACTTCTGCAAGAATCCACTTTGTCACAGGCATGCCCTCTGTACTATAGCCCCAAATCAGAGCCTTGGGGTAAATAAAACAGCAATCTCACAGGTTTAAATAATATTTTGTTTCATGTTATCTGAAGATATCCGAATTTAGTATATTCATATAATTCTGCCTGAAACAACTTACATCCACATAACACAAGCAAAACATTCACTGAGAGCTGCCTAGTGCTGATTTGGAGGTGTGACAACTCTTACCATGCTTTACAGGAATATTTATGAGAATGCAATAAGCACAGTGTCCTTCAGTCAGTGTTCTGTGTGCATTCCTGGAATATCTGGGCTGTAGCACTTACAGAGATTACAACACAAAGTAAAAAGGTATTAGCCTGGAACACGCAGCCCTATTTATTTATAGAAGCCAATTTTTTTTTAACAGGAAAATATGGAATAAATCAGCTCTAACATTAATGCAAGTTCTGATTTTCAGCACTAAAGCACCTTTGCAATAATGAAAATTCAGGGAAGAGTATTAAGGGAAAAAGTCTGTTTGGTTCATGTGCCCAGTTTTCTTTTCAGTAAGAAAAATAATTTTTTGGCCACATCATCTACAGACTTCAGTGCTTTCTTTTCAATCTATTTATTACTTGTTTTGATAGCTTGGATTGTGTACATTAAGAAAACCAGCAAAACTTGGTGCCAAAACACAGAGGTTACTTTATCTTGTAAACACAATGACAAGACATTTAGTGCAAGGCTGAATATCATCAGTGTAAATAGCAAATACATACAAGACCTTTTATTCTCCCTTTCATCCTGACAGGAATAATTGCTGTTTAAAGCTCTCCACCTGAAGACCTATAATCTTTAAAAAAAATTCAACAGAAATAGTCACATCTTTCAAAATAGAGAAGAAATGAAACTGTACAAATTAAATTTCCCCCCCTTTGTCAGGCAAAACTTGTCAATAATACAAGATGAAGCTAACAGTTGTCTGATTAAAAGAGCAAAAGAAGCATTTTTTTTCACAAAGAGTAGAAGTGTTCAGAGCAGATTCTATGTAAATTATGGACATTAGACACTGGAATAAAATAAAAGCTGCTGGGATTGATTTTCAGGTTCACTGCAACTCTCTTTTACTGCAGCTCACAGAATTATCAAAGCAGACATTCAGCACAAAGCCCTTGTCAAAAAATCCCTATCTACAGGGAAAATTTGAAATTATTTTTTTCAAAGAAAGCCTGAATACCATATCTATTAACTGGGGCACCAAAACCTGAAATAAAAACAACTGAATAAATTATAAACACCAAGCTATTTTTAACACCCCGATCATCTTTTACCTGCAAAAAAGAAGAACCAATGTGGGCAGGGATTTTGAGGTATTAGGGTTTTATTTGTTTTCTTTTTTCTGATCTACACAACTCCCCAAAATAACACAGAATTAATTTAGCCAGTTTAGTCTTGCTTTGTTCAGGTGGAGCTCTTTGCTGATGCCTCACCAGGTACAGCCAAGCAGAATTAGGGGTCTGACCCACTGCAGTGCTGCTCAGCCCTCCATAGCACATTCCCCTTAATCTCATTCACAGAGTCAGCTTTTCCAGGACCTTTATTATGAACTGTCATGGTTTTAATTTATCATTCCCTAAACAATTCCTGGCTTTTACCCCAACACAGTCATTTAATCTCTGCTCAGGGAAAGGGGTTATCTAGAGCAGTTTATCATGATCTTGGTAGGCTATTAGGGGAAAAACTGAAATGAAGTTGTAAAGCATAATGAGATAGCTTAACCTGGGGATTTCCTCGTTCTTTATGTCCTTCTGTACGTTAAATATTGAAAGACAATATTGGCTTCCTCATGAAGCAATAGAAGAAAAAGCAGGGCTAAGAAAAAGTACTCAAAGTAGAGAGGGCACTAAAATGAGATACTGAAAAAGGGATAGAGTTTGGTTCGGGTTTTTTTTAATGCATTTAAGTTTAAACTGTAATTAAACAGAAGGCTTGCTGGCAAGCTAATATAGAGAAGTTGTAAAATAAATCTTGCACAATGGGCCATTTGGCTACTGCTGCTACAACAGGGGTGCACATTATCCTTTGGCCGGAGGGTCCGTGTGGGAAAACCAGAAGTGAACAGTCCAAGCCCTGAAAACCCTCACAAATGCAGAGCTTGTCAAGTTTCCTCAGGGGAGGGGCAAATTTTTAGCCATCAAGAAGGTATTTGTTTTCTTTTACAGAGCCTCTGGTTAGTGCAGTTTATTTATACAAAGTACAACATGTAAATGCCATGGGTTTTACATAAAATTGTAATAAAGAGGATCATAAATCTGCTAATGGTGCAGTGCTGGGTAATGATTAACTGAAAAGCCAAAGTAAATTAATAAATTATTTCTTAGGCTAGAAAAATAATCTTTTCAAATATAAAGGATGATGTATGAACCCTCACAGACAGCAACAGAAACATCAGGCTTTTTGTCTGACTGCTGGGACTGTTCTCCCTTACATACTATGGGGAACTAATTGTTTTCCAAAAATAAATGTTCACTGTGATTTTGAGTGACAAATATGTAGGTTTTCAGGGTGATAAAAGTCCTCAGCTTTTCAGCGCTCTTCTAATTCACTAATGACCTGCTTGTGCCTTTCAAATAATAAATATAACATAAAAATCAATACTGAGATACAGAAATTTTTGGTCCCTTTCCCATTATTGATTAATCCCTTTTTAGAATTTAAGGCAATGAAACATTTATTACTTTTTCAAAGTTCTTTTTCTTTTTTTCCTTGAAAAATTCTTACTCCAGTTTTGCCATCCTGTCCTTACATTTACTTGTTTCACTTTGCTTCAGGCACTCGGTATTTCAAAGAGCCAGCGATATGAGATACACACCGAGATTTCCCCTACTTCTATTTGATCTGTCTATTTTTACCAGGTCTCCTGAAAGGACTTAAGAGGCTGCTTTACTGGATCTGCATATTCAATGTTCTCATTCATCAAGGAACTCAGACCTCCTGTCCCTGCTGGGGAGAGGGACGAACCATGCAAATTGTTCAAAGCTGATTTTTTATTCTGGAAACACACACCTACTTCTGTCTCACTGAAGCTGATGATAATGTTAAAATACAATTAAAATCCTTTTCTGAATGAAGACATTCCCCTGGATCAGAGCTATTACATCCAACACTTTGTCTTGGGCATTACTTTTTTTTTCAATTTGCCTGTCCTTAAAGAAAAAATGCACTGTCAGGGGAAACTAAAATCCTTTCCTGTCCTTCAGCTAAAAGATGGGAAAAGCACAAGATGAAATACAACAAAAGTAATGACAAGACACATTTTGATTTACAGATGTCTATTTATCTCAAATCATGATTAAATTAGAAATAAAATAATGACAAACTATTTCTTTATAGGGTTTTTTTTATGAGGCTCTTAAGCTATCAAATGGCATCAGCAGTTTTGTTTAGCTACAAAATCAACTTTCAAATAGAGATGCAGTAGCAGATACCAACAAATAGATGCCTTTGCTTCAAACTCCAGCTTCATTCCATAGAAAAGATGCACCAATGTTTCAGTGCTGGGGCAAAGGAGCTCATAAATTGTCAGGTAATCTTTGATGTATCTTGTGGAATTTAAAGTCCTGGACTCATAGAATTGTTTAGGTCGGAAGGGACCTTAGAGGTCATCCACTTCCAACCCCCCTGCCCTGTGTAGGGATGCCACTCACTATCCCAGGTTGCTCAGGGCCCCATCCAGCCTGGCCTTGGACACTTCCAGAGATGGGGCAGCCACAGCTTCTCTGGGCAGCTTGTGCCAGGGCCTCACCACCCTCACAGTAAAGAATTTCTTCCTAATATCTGCTCTAAACCTGCTTTTCTTCACTTTAAAACCATTGCCCCTTGTCCTGTTGCTCTCTCCCCATATAAAAAGTTCCTTCCCCTCCTTTTCATAAGCCAGCTTAAGATACTGGAATTTAAGATACTGGAATGCCACACTGAAGCATCCCTGATCCTTTTCTTCTCCAGACTGAAAAGCCAACAACTTTCTTCCTCTTAAAATCAAAGTAAAACTCCTTCTGAGCTACATTTACTAAGCACACAACAAGGAAAGATTTTCCCTGTGCAAGTTAATATAAAAATAGAACAATTGTCCAATAAATGCAGAATTTGTAGCACTGTTTGAGCCTTGTGCTTGGGCAGGGTAAATCCTGTGTGCACCACTGTCATGGGAGGTCCATGTCAGGCAGAAAGGGTGACTGCAGTGAGGGATTGACAGCTTCTTCTTCATTTCAGTCACCAGACCATCATCATCCTCCCACCAGCCAACACGCCTGAAGCAAACGGTGAAGCGGGGTGTACACACACCCTGACCAGAGACACCCCCCAGCCTGCTGAAGCCTGCAGGACGACTGGACACTGGTGCCAGGCAGTGGGAAGTGCCACCAGGGCCAGCTCTGCTCAGCAGCTCCCCAGGTCTGGGCAGCCAGGAGAGACCCCAGTGCTGCACAAAAGCCACACAGCAAGTCTGGTGCCCGTGGCCACTGCACAGGATTTTCTGGTAACAGAGCTACAAAAATCTCCAGTGAGTACTCTTGTCACTTCTATTTCCACTCTGCACTTAATCTAATGTTTAGTGTGCTGGGTTACAATGTGGTGTGTAACCAAACTATGAATTCTACCCCCACTGCACTCTTCCTGATGAACTCTTAATGGTGGGTGGTTTGCAGCAGCTGCCCACGGCTCACCCGAACCTCCAGGCTGCAATCACGGTGTCAGATAAGGGAAGGAGGCAAACCCTGCGGCAGGGCAGTGTTCCTTTGTCTTCACAGACTGATTCAGCTGTGACAGCTACCCTCAGCCTCAGGGGCTCAGCTCTGCCAATGGCCCATAGTGGCTCAAGGGGCCCAATGGGCAGCTGTAACCACCTAGGCCATCAAGGAGTCCCCAAAATATCCTGTGTCTCATAGGGTTACATCATTCCATCGTGAAATTCCCTGCCCTGGGGGAGATCCTGAACCTGACCATATATAATCTGGGCACTTCGGGGACTTGGAGCAACCACCACCGGACAGATCCAGAGGAGGACCCAAATTTCCACAAGAGGGCCAGTCTTTCCACAGGACAACCACTTTCAACAAGACTGCAACCATCGCCTCAACAGGACTGCAGCCACCACCCTGACCACCGTTCCTCCTGCTGGTTTGCTTTCGAACCAGAGGGAAAAGGAAACAAAGCAACGGGCACTGCATCCACAAAAACCATCACTGAGCCAGGACAGCCTAAGCTGGTAGCAGCCACCCCTGCTCAGAAAAGGAAACCCAAGACCAGATGGGCCTGCACAGTGACTGAAGAGAAGGAGGAGGAGGCAGAAGGCAGCACAGAAGGGGAGCTGAGTTTGGAGCTGTGAGCAGAGCTGTTCTGCACCCACCATGGCCAACCACGCGGTGAACAACACACACAGCACCCACGGCACCAACACGCAGTACCTGGGGGAGAAGATCATCCACACCCACATCTGTGAGTCCAAGTACTGGAAGGAGAAGTGTTTTGGCCTCACAGCTGAGCTGGTGGTGGACAAAACCATGGAGCTGAAGTACATGGGGTGTGTCTATGGAGGGAACATTAAACCCACACCCTTCTTGTGTGTTATAAATGAACTCTGTAAATTCGTGCTAAAATATGAATTGAATTAAAGTTATAAGAATTAAAAGCTGCAGCCCCCCCCTTAAAACCAGAAGTCTCAAAACTCCTGAAACCAGGGAGGGGTTTTCACAACACCAGAGCAGTCATTCAGTCAATAGGTGAGAATTCCATCCCAGGTGGAGTCAGATTTGTATCACNGCTATCGCCTGATATCTACATCTCGGCCATCAAGGAATTATGTTTCTGGGAATCCTGTTGTGAAGACTGAGGAGCCAGATGTACCAATTTCGTCATCCGGAGATGGATAATTCATCACAAGATGGACCATACATCACACCCAGAAACCTCTTTTGTCCAGCCCTATACAGTGAAAGAAGAACCTCATGAATATGATTCAGGGCTGAGAAGAATGGACTGGATGTGGTCATCCCACCAAGAACTGTATAAAAATCACCCTGGCTGGGACAGTCGGGGTGAACCGGGGGAGATCTGATGCGATAGAGGTCAGATCTGTACGCGTTCACCCAGTACCGACCCCGGGCTCGGTGCTGCTCCTCAATATCGTGGCTCATTGTGACCGATCTTTTGGCTGCAAAATAAATTTTATTTCTTTATAAATTTGATTGGGCTATCTCGTTTATCACATTGTGCCTGATGCTGAAGATGCTGCAGATGCAGCCTGAGAAGGACATCATCATGGCATTCATAAATAACAAGGATTTCAAGTACATCCGAATGCTTGGAGCTCTGTGCATGAGACTAACAGGCACTGCCATTGACTGTCACAAGTACCTGGAACCACTGTACAATGACGACTGGAAAATGAAATGTCGGAAGAGAAATGGGAAACTTGAGCTCTTGCACGTGGATGAATTTATTGCTGAGCTGCTCCATAAGGAACACGTATGAGATATCATCCTGCCTCGACTGCAGAAATGGTACATTCTGGAAGGAGCTGAGCAACTCAAGCCTTGTGTTAGTGCTCTGGAAGAAGACATGGATGATGCAGAATCCAGTGAGGAGGAGGAAGAGGAAAAACCTGGAATGAATCCTCTTCTCTGGACTACTGCAGGAGCGGGTGCAGAGACCTGGATGGACCCTGCAGGCCTCCAGTGGTGCAGTGCAGGCTGAGCGAGAGCAGGTCTGCAAGAAGGCACAGCTGCTCTCCAAAGAGAAGAAGCCCCTCACCATCCCAGAAGAGGGATCTCAGCAAAAGCCCGAGGGGGCACTAGAGCAGATCCCAGGAGAGGCAGCACAGATCACGATCTCAATCTCCAGTCCATCATCATGGTCACCGGCACATTCCATTGTGACATTCCCTGTCCTGGGGGAGGTACTGAACCTTCCTGCCTGAATCTGACCATGTATAATCTGGGTGCTCTGGGGGCTTGGGACACCACCACCACTGGACAGATCCACAGGAGGACCTGAACTTCCACAGGACCACTGCTTTCAACAAGACTGCAACCATCACTTCACCAGAACTGCAATCACTGCTTAATCAGATTGTGACCACCACCCTTGTCAGCAGGGTGCCAGGCTGTACTCTCACTTTCCGGGTTTAAACCAGTTTTTCTGTGTCCTTGCATTTATTGTAATTCTATTAAATTGTAATGCTGACCTGAAATCTCTCTCAAGGTATTTTTGTGAGGTTTGTTTCTCCTGCTGGTTTACTTTCAAGCCAGCACATTTAGTTATGGGAAGGAGAAAAAAGATGTCCTTGGTCACTGCCAAACTGCTCCTACTAGTGAGGAAAATAAGGAGAAAACCTCTTGTCTTGGTCCCAATTCATACTCTTGGTAACTGCTGGGGTAAACATTTCATTATATCTACTTATGGCCCAGTCAACATCTAGGCATGTGCCCACATCCCCAAAACTTCTTCACCTATTCCCGTTTTCTCCTAAGAAGTTTCAGTGTTTGAAAATCAGCAAAGTAAATTCACTTATTTATGAGCAAAGAAGACCTAAGCAAACCCCAAAGACATTTAGAGACCCTATTAACAACCCACTACAAAATATTTATCCTGAGGGAGCTATGTAAACACCACCTGGGTGATTTTAAATGACTATTCAGGGCTTGGAATAGAAACGTTCTCAGCAAAAGTATTTTCTAACCAGCAATTAAATTCTGGGGTTTTAACTGCCTTTGGGGTATTTTAGAAAAGCTTTGCTCATTAGCCCCATCAGGAACAGCAGGAAGAGAATGAAGGCTATTTTGAAACCAAAATCATCATGCAAGGAAAACACACCAGCTCAAAACTTAATCTGGACCTGATGGCTCATCACAGTTAGTAAGTAATAGATCTGTGACAGAATATAAATAACACAAGTCCCACCATGCAGTCTGGAAAGCACATTAATTGCCAGGAGTTTAAATATTCATCCACCTACTCACATTTTGATTTTAGAATAATTAGTGAACTTCTTGCATTCTAATAATGAACTGTTGTATTCACTTTTCTGTGCTCCCACCAGGAAAAAAAAAAAAACAAACTACATTTTTTCAATGATTCATCATGTTACAGATCAAATCCTAAAAAAGCAGAAAATACCATTTAATTTTAAAAAGGGAGTCAAAAATAAAAATCAGCTGACATATTACTACTGTATGAAGCACTATAACAGTAAGATTCTCTTTAACGCTTCACAAAGGGAGGCAATGGAAAAATAATAAACTTCAATTAGAATACTCCTAGTGTACTGATATTACATCAAAGAAAAAGAAAAGATACATAAAGAGAAGATAATCCCTTGAAACCCAACAGACCTTCTATCTGAGAGCTGTCTTCCAAAGTCCAATTAGAGGACATAAATTTGCTGCCAAGTCCAACAACACAAACACTAGACAATTTGAAAAAGAGAATTATACTCATCTTCTCCTTGAAACTTCAGAAGAGATGAAAACTAGGAACAATAAAATACATACATATATACATAACTATACCTGCAACTGATATTTTTAATCCAGAACTCTAAGCACCGAGCAACTCCTATTAAAATTATTAGAGTTAGCAATGGTAATCCCCTGAAGTGGAAAAGTGATCCCTAGGGAGGGAGAAAATGGAAAAGCAAAAAGTCAGTGGCTGAGAAACAAGTTGTAGTCCTCTGGAGGAAGGGAATAAACCCTTTATCCTGCCTGCACTCCTTAGGATATACACCTACCTCATTTGGTGAGTGCACAATCCCTGAGGCCATGGTGAGACTTCACGACTTTCCTCGTCAATTAGAAGGCTGACAGTAACAGAGGAGCTGGCAGCACTGAAAAACACCCACCCCCATCCCTCTGGGATGAGCATTTTATTAACTAAGAGCTTTACCTTCCACCACAGAACCACAGCTGTATCACTGAATTCTGTTTGGGGCACAGCTGTAAATAATTAAATGCCACAGGCTGTAACTCATTTATTGATCATCCAGGAGTGCCACCAGGGCTTTTCTTAATGCATAAAACAAAGAGCAGCAATTCCTATTGCCACAGGAATGAACAGTAATTGGGAGAAAAGCATGGATTAGGTGAAGGAGTATGGGAGAACAGGGAAGATCATCTTTAATATAAAACTGTAATATCCAGATAACACTGGATCCTGACCATAGGAGGGAAAAAATAGACACAGGCTGACAATTCTTCTGTTTGGTGACCTCTTCCAGATGTATTGTCAATGATGGCACTTTGTCTCTGACTGGAGTTAACCCTGAAAAATCTGGTCTTCAGCTCTGGGACTGCCCCAAAGAAATTCCTCTTTGCTTGACAACAACTCCTTCCTGGGGAGAGCAACAAGCAGCAGCTGCTGCAAAAGGCAGAGCCTTTCCCTTTCTTGTTTCTCAGAAACCATCAAAATTTATCTACAAAGACGAACACAAAAAATAGTAGAGAGAAAGATTAGGCCACATAAAACCCATTTCTATTTGTCCTTCCTCCCGCCAATGGATCACAGAAAGGAGGACAAAGAGATTTGGGATAAGAGGAGGAAAATGTCCTCTTGGATGTGCTGCTCACAGCCTGCCTTCTGCTCCAGCTCTGGCTTTGGGCAGGGCAAGGGAAAACAAGGGCTCTCCAGAGCAGGATGCACAGAGGGCTGCAGCCACCACTGTGGAGGCAGGAGTAATTTATGGATAAAGAGGGAACATAATAAAAATTGTCTGTCCTTTTGGCATCAAAGTTACAGCTCCACAAGTGGAGGAGTCAGGAGTAAGGGGGTTTGAGCACACGTGATGTAGTTCTCTCACATTTTTCGTGAGGTGGTTCAGACAACAGAAACAAACATAACCCAGAGGAAAAGCAAATCTGTTGAACATTATGCGCCAGTGCCTTGCTTGAGAAGATATAGAAAAAAACCTCCAAAAAACCAGCTTCATTTTGCCAGAAAGCTATAATTGGGAGTCAGTTAAATGAGAATAGGGAAAATAAAACTATGGCTCTGAAAAGGAGGCAGAAGGGAGGAGGAAGTGAAATGGAAGTGATGAAAGCACCACCTCCACTTTCAAGCCATTGCTGGTACCCAGCTGTTTTTCACCACTGAGAATATTACTTTCCTGCCTCTGAAAGTTAAGCTAATGCATTCTATTAAACAGGAAAGAATTTAAAGTGACTAATATCCACTCTTGTGCAGAGAGGTTTCAGCATGGTGTTTTCATCCTTCTTCCTACTCTATCAGCAAAGCAGGAGAGAAAGCCATATTGAGCAGCTTTACACAATTAATGCAATTTGCGCACTGGCATTTTCATTAAAACCCTTTTGCTAAGATTTAATTATAAAAGTTGATCGTTTCCTTTTACATACTGAAATAAATTTTAATTAAAAGTTTTGTAGTGCTTTAAGTCCACTTCCTTTACACAATTGATTTGACAAATTTGATAAACCTGAGCAATTTCAGTACTCTGGATTTTTAAATTGGTTTCATTTTTGTCAAAGACCCTGCCAGGTTCCTAAATGTCACTTGGGCAAAGCTGACATGATGTGAATGGCTGAGTGGGAGCTGCCTGTGGTTGCCAGTCTGGTTAAGGACTTGGTCTTTGATCAGACTACACATATCTGTTCCGGTCCTGCTATTTGAGAGTGACACCTCTGAGTAAAAGAATCCTGGTGTGACCCCAGGTGAATTAATCAGTCCTATTGCAAGCACAGAGCCTTGCTCCCTTTGAGGGTCCAAAATCATTCCTCAAAGTCCCTGAAGTCCCCCCCAAAGTACCAGCTTGTGCTGCACATTGGGCACGAGTTTAGGGCCAGCTGCTGGTCCCACTGCTGTTAGTCTGGAGCCATTTAAAGAGGGTGTGCCCATATCAAAATAGTCACTGAATGAAGAAGAGAAATGAAAGAAGGAAGGTGAGTGGATGGGATCCAGGATGGTGCCAGGTTGTTGCCTGACTGATCCAGCCACAGGGGACTGACACAAAGCCAGTGGCGTTTGCCCGCTGCTAACAATGGTGTTAAGCACTCCTCCATTTCCACCCATCAGGGACCTACCTAGGGACAAAGTGTGACCTCACTACACATCCTCTGCCCAAAAAGAAGGCCCAGATTTAATTGGCAGCAAGAATCTGCTTGGGTGTGTGATGCATGAGGGTAAGAAAGCAAGACTTAGTGTGCTGCCTGCACATGGCTTGTTTTGTGAATAAACAAAGGGTTTCTGTTTGTCAAACTGCCAAGTGAGCGCCTTTAATTATAAGTGAATTGAGTTTTCTTGAGAAATAACGCAGTCAACAAGTGTCTTTTCTTAAATCATAAACAGATGGTACTTTTCAGCAAAGGCAAAATGTGATTAAGAAAACTCCTCCGTTCAGAAAATGCAGTTTGTGCTTTAAACTTTTAATGAATCATAAGCTTCAGATTCAAAGCAGAGCTCACCATAACCACGTAGACATTTCTTTTCTTTTCTCTTTTCTTTCTTTTCTTTTCTTTCTTTTCTTTTCTTTTCTTTTCTTTTCTTTTCTTTTCTTTTCTTTTCTTTTCTTTTCTTTTCTTTTCTTTTCTTTTCTTTTCTTTTCTTTTCTTTTCTTTTCTTTTCTTTTCTTTTCTTTTCTTTTCTTTTCTTTTCTTTTCTTTTCTTTTCTTTTCTTTTCTTTTCTTTTCTTTTCTTTTCTTTTCTTTTCTTTTCTTTTCTTTTCTTTTCTTTTCTTTTCTTTTCTTTTCTTTTCTTTTCTTTTCTTTTCTTTTCTTTTCTTTTCTTTTCTTTTCTTTTCTTTTCTTTTCTTTTCTTTTCTTTTCTTTTCTTTTCTTTTCTTTTCTTTTCTTTTCTTTTCTTTTCTTTTCTTTTCTTTTCTTTTCTTTTCTTTTCTTTTCTTTTCTTTTCTTTTCTTTTCTTTTCTTTTCTTTTCTTTTCTTTTCTTTTCTTTTCTTTTCTTTTCTTTTCTTTTCTTTTCTTTTCTTTTCTTTTCTTTTCTTTTCTTTTCTTTTCTTTTCTTTTCTTTTCTTTTCTTTTCTTTTCTTTTCTTTTCTTTTCTTTTCTTTTCTTTTCTTTTCTTTTCTTTTCTTTTCTTTTCTTTTCTTTTCTTTTCTTTTCTTTTCTTTTCTTTTCTTTTCTTTTCTTTTCTTTTCTTTTCTTTTTTCTTTCCTTTTTTCTTTTATTTTCTTCAGTTGTTTATAAATTGTAAATCATTTACTATTTCAAGTTACTTGTGGCATTAATTTAACGTTAACCCAGGTGGCACTAGCAAATGAAAATGTCAAAGATGCAAAATGAATATAAGCTTGTTGAAAATGAACATAATAACATAATAAATATCTGTGCAAATGACTTCTGTGTGTGAAATATGCATTGTTAAATGATTAGTCCCACACATGGGGCCAGGAAAGTAGTTACTTGACTGATCAAACTATTTTCATATTTATACTCAGGACCACATTTCCTTAACATCTGCTCTGGTAAGAAAATGACAGTCGCGACAAATATATTTTTTGTTTTTTTGGAAAATATCCACCATGTGGGGTGCTACTCAAACTCAATGTAAGGATAAAGGGGCCTGAGGAATCGATCAATCTTACCTGTGCACACACCCAAAATGAAGGGATTCTGTCACTGGGGGCTTTTGTAAACTCTCACCCTTAATTCTTTTCTTGCAGAATTTGGCAGTAATCTATCTTCACTGAAGAAATGTTAGTTTTGAATAGACTGTATTTTTTCTTATTTGTTTAAATTAGAAACATTATGTGACTTGTCCTGAAAAATGAGCTGTTGAAATTGCTCTGGTAACAGCCTTGTTTAGTTCAGGTCCAAGATGCCAAGGGGAGCTCTGCAAAAGCCTTTCTAAACGCAGAGAAACAAGATAGCAGCAGAGCAATTTTGTGGTGCTGATACAGAGGTTTTAGATCAGTCCTCACTGCAATGCCCACAGAGCCAGCGAGAGCACAGCAGGGCCCACGTTATCAACCCAGCAGAGCATCCTTCTGGCCACGGGCAGCACAGCTCTGCTGGCCAGAGGCTGCTGTGTGGGCCGGGCTTCAGCACTGAGCCTGGGAAAGAGAGCCAGTGTTTGAATTTACACAAATGCAGTGCATCAAACACTTACTTTTTTCACTCACAAATGCTGTTCTTCTGAAGCAGTACTCTCTTCTTGACATGATGTAAGCCAGACCTGTCAAAACCCCTATAAGATATTACTCTGAACCCCAACAAACACTCCGTGTGTGGACTTTGGCAAAACTCTTGTTTAGCTCATCCCTCTGTCTAGTGTTTCTCTTGGGCTGGAGCTACACAGCTGTCCATCAAGAGAAGGGTTATATGATAAAGGTGGATGAAGAAGTACACCGTCTGAAAATGTGCTTTGAAAGTAGGATGCTACCTGGCATATGGTGATTCCATATGCCCTAAGACTGCCACAAATTACCTCACTACAGTGGCAGGGTGAGGGGACAGATGGAAAAACCCCAGCTCCTTGTTCGTGTTCTGAAACAGGAATGCTTTTATTGACACCAAGTCCAGAGTGATGGAGTAGATAAGCAAATCCAAAATAATAAACCGACAGCTCTTAGCAGCCTTCTGAACATGTCTGTGTTGTTTACAGTGCCAGAAGAGAGCGAGAGAGAGGTACCTTGGAGGTGTGTCTGCAAAGGTTGTAGCTCCGTGTAATTTCAGTCCCATGTCTTATGCTCTACAAAACCTCTAATTCATGGATCTTACTTACACCCATTTTCTCCACTCTGGAACATCAGTAATTTCAAAGTCTAGTGTCCAAAATGAAATATGCATTGAGAGAAAGAGATCAATAATTATACTTTAATGGATATGGGCTACTAGGTCTGTGTGTAACCTTGGTACTGGAACTTCCTGACTTTTTAGGTGGAAATTCATAATATGAACAATCTTAAGGGAATATCTGTAAACAAGAATTACCACACCACTTATTTTTTTAAAATTTTATTATGAAAGACCTCACTGTCTTTCCCCATAAGTGTTTAGTACCACACATTTAGTTCAAACTAGTTTGGCAGTACTGATCGACAGTGTGTAAGTGAGCTGCCCACATGCTGATGTTATCTTTGTTTCTATTGTAAGGTAGTACAGCTGTGACTCATGTTTCTGCATAAATATTTAAATTATGATTTCAACATTTTCATTTTGACAATACTGTGCCAAATGCTGCTGCGATAGTTTCAACAGATTTTGAAAAGCAAGTGGGAATAACTGATTGGCTTTCTTTAACGAAGCTATAATGAACTCTTCCAACAATTTCGGATATAACAAGGATATTCTGTAAACCAGTATCATCCTACTGTTATGGCCTTTAACTATTCTGTTTAACTATTCTGTTGCTTATTATATTGATCTACTATTGTGTTACACTGTGTTCTGAACTGCTAAAATTCAGGTATGTTTTTTATACCTTTCCTAAGTGCTTACCTCACACACTGAATAATAAAACCCTACCTGCATATTCCAACATACAGCGTAGCTCATCTGCATACCAGTTGTGACTCAGTATTTCACATCCTTATGAATAAGCAAATAATCTATTTCAAGATTAACAAATAAAGTCTTTCACCACAATTATGTTTCATTTAATCATTAATTGTATTAATATGAATTGTGCTTTGCATTGCTCAACATTACTCAACATTTAGAAGTCTGACAAACCCTGCCTTGTGTGCACTTGTTTGCCGGTGCGATATCAGAAGTCAAACAAAAAGTCTGGTAAGAGTCAAAGTAATGATGGCATGATCCAAAATGTGTCGCTGGGTATGGCAGCCCCTGACTTGAGCTGGAAGTTCATCAATGAGCTGAAATCCAAAGCAAGACGAGGTGCAATTTGTTTTCTTTAAGGTTTATCTATTAAAGTCACAGGATGGAGGCATCATATTGCACTTGAAGTGGTCTACACCTTTTAGAGGACTAGAGTCCACATAAAAATAGCTTGTGGTGGTGATACAAACCTATTTCCTGGTGGAGAGACTTAAGAATACATGTCTTGAAGTTTAGCTGAAAACAATATTATAGTTATCGTGTATTTTGCTTCACAGTGACAACATAATTTTTGCACATTCTAGATTCCCCTTTTTTCCTTTTTTTCCTTAACCTCCCCCCCCAAAAAATGGAGAATATCTGATGCCTCCAGTATTTGTACTGTGAGATCTCAAAAAGCATTTTATTTTGTTAAAGCAAATTCTTCTTCTGAAGAGTTAGTTCTTCAGAATTGTACAACTGAAGAATCAATTGCCCTTGAGAAATCAAGGTTGACAAGCTGCACTGGTATATTCATTTCCCAAAAATGCTGTCCGCAGAAGACTTGGAGTTAGATTCTAGTTACAAGCTGATAGAGGTCGAAGCAGTTCACATAGTTTTTGAAGTAACCTTCCTTCGTACTGGGGCATCACTCGGCTTCAGTGTTTGTGGAAGAAAGTGATATTAATTCTGAAACATCATGAAGGGAAGGGCATTAATATTTGTGTTAGGTATCCTCTCAACTGACTGCTGGTGTTGGAGAGGGAGTAGTTATAATGAATGGATTTCTGTGCTCCTAAAAGCTAAAGGCAAAGAGTTCATGTATCTGTATCAAACAATAAGCTCTGTGGCAATTTTTTAGCAATGGCTCCACCTGCAAGACAATCTGTGCAAGGAGGGATAGGACTGAAAGCTTAGCAAAAATAAGTAGCTGAAGTGATATACCCCAAACTCCTGCAGATGTTTATGGAGTAGCAAAGGAAATGTGGGTGCTGTTGAGCACGCTGACTAACTCATTCTCTTGCCAAAACAAACAGAATACAACTGCAACTGGCTTTAGTGGTGGGAGGGCAAACGCTTGTTCTAGACAGTGGCAGCTGATGGCCAGTGCCATCCTGTCTGTCTTCTAGTTGCACAAGACCTAGGAAGTGTGTCAGGCTATCAGGAAGCCAGAGCTGCTGGATCCTCAGTTCTCAGAGTGCCCCATCCCTGCAGAACTGAAAAGCAACAACGTGGAAGATCCTTCCAGCTGAAGTGGGTGTACTTTGAAGGACAGTCAGAGCAGGAACCCCTACACCAGCAGCCTATAGATCTGTAGAAAAAAAATACTACAAAAAAACCAAACCAAACCAAATCAAAAACCAAAAAAGAAAAAAACAAAAAAAACCCACCCCCAAAATCCACCCCAAATGTCTCCCCAAAAAAAACACCCCCAAAAAAACAAACCAAAAAAACCCCCAAAAAACCAACCAAACAAAAAACCCCAAAACATATATATATATATACACACATACATATATATATTCCCAAACTGATGTCTTCCCATTACAAAATCTTAAGGAACCCATACTTCTGGGTTTTGCTAACTGCAATTTAACTGTGATATCTTTGGAAACACATTATCCCATGCTCGCCTTCTAGGCTCCTTTGAACCACCTGGTGGTGTAATTCCCTATGAAAAACAGGATGTTAGATTAAAGCAATCAGAAATCTGAAAGTCATTTGACTTAAACTCCCACTGCAACTGCTTACAAGAATGTCTCTCGGGACTAAACCAAGCAAGATAACCAGCCCACACAGTCGGGCTGACTCGTCCAAAGCAAATAGGTACACAGGGTAACACAGTAAGACTGCCAGCTGAAAAATGTTGAAATACAACAGTGGGTGACTGCTGGTTCATACAAACTGAACTGGTTTTGTCCACATAAACCAGCATGGACTTTCCCCTAGCCTTTGTTCTGAGCTGGCCCAAGCCTTCAGCCTGTGCTGGGGATGAGCTGTGGCTGATCTAACCAGCCCCACAGATGGACCAAGGCAGGAGGGCACCTACCTCTGTCTGGGCCAACCCTCTGCTCAGAGCAGGGTCAGTGAGATCAGGGCTGTGTCCCATTAGGTTTTCAGTATCTTGGAGGATGGAGATCCCACCTTTCTGAGCAACCTGCTCCCTTGTGTGACCACCCTCAGAGTAAAACATTGTTTTCTTTTCTTTGAATGAGATTTCCTGTGCTTATTTGTGTCCTTTGTCTCTTGCTCTGTCACTGGGCACCACTGAGAAGGGTCTGGCTTTTAGTCCCTGTGTCAAGAATTTATATCTGAGCTCTCTACAAGTTGAACACGCCCAGATGTCTCAACCTCTCACCCATGACAAATGCTCTAACACTTCTTGCATTTGTGGCCTGTCACAGGTCTGCCTCCAGAGTGTTTGTGTCTCTCTCACCCTGGCAATCCCAGAGCAGGATACAGCACTCCAGGTATCACAGAATCATGGAATGCTTTGGGCTGGAAGGGACCTTAAAGGTGATATAGTTCCAGCTTCTCTGCCATGGGCTGGGACATTTCCACTGGACCAGGTTGCTCAAAGTCCCATTCAACCTGGCATTGAAAATTTCCAGGGGCTGGGCATCCACGGCCTCTGTGGGCAACAGTGTGTCTGAGCAGGGCTGAGTGAAGGATCAGCTCCCCTGACCTGCTGCTGATGCTCTGCCTGATCCAGCCCGAGGTGCTGTTTGTCCTTCTTCTTCAATGGCTGGAAAATTGAAGCAATTGAAGTTCAACTTGGTGCCCAGCAGGAACCCCCTGGACCTGTCCTGCAGAACTGCTTCTCAGTAGGGGTTTGCCCCTCCTGGGGTGGGACTTGGCACTTCCCCTTGTACAGCTCCCTCAGGTCCCTGTCAGCCCATTTCTCCAGCCTGCAGAGATCCCTCAGGACAGCACCAGGCCCTCTGGACAAATCATTCCAGCAATGCTCCTGTGTCACTTCCCAGTTTTAGAGGGCTGCTAATCATTTGCCTGTCTTTATCTCCATGATTGATGAGTACTACTTCCATAAATTCCTGTTATTTATATATAATATACATAGTAATTAGAAAAACATACATGTACATATAGCAATCATACTGGGCCCTGCTACAGCTCATAATGGGACAGCATTCCAATAGCTGATACAGATCTAGGGCTCTTTAGATGGAAAGATTAGAGCTTGGCTCCTGACACGGATATTAAGAAGCTTGCTTATAGAGTTCCAGTAACAGACATTGTATTGGCTTTCACTGAAAAAAAATATTTATAAGCTTCTGAAAATAATTTAAAAAATTCTAATCTCACAGTATTCCAGTTTGATGAGTCATGAAATCTGAGTACCTTCTTGTGCAGGGCAGCTAAGGGCAAGGCTGCAATTCTACCATGTGAAAGGAAGACACTGGAGTCTCAAGAGCAGAGAGAGAACCCTGATATTGAGTGATAAGGTGTTACCTCAGGTTTGTGTGCTGATATGAAATTTAAATGTATTTTTGTTTCCAGGGTGCGTGTCTGCATGTTTGTTTTGTTTCTCAAAACTCACACAACTGATTCCCATGTAGGAGACTATGGATTTGTAAAGACTATGGATGAAGGCCATATCCTTGGATAATCATGGAGCACTGGATGTGTAGAAGGCAGCTGGAAGCCACAAAGAGACAGAGTAAGAATCCAGCAGGTGCACTCCTTAAATGTACCCATCAGATACAGCCCATGCTCCTTTCTTAAAAGAACAGAAGCACCTTCTGCTCCCAGCTACCACCCCCAGCAATGTTTGCTATTTCATGAACATTTCTCCCCACAGCTCACAAAAGCTTTTGAATCTGTAGAAATCCCTAGAATATGGTATAAGACCAAAACCTGTATGGTGTATTTGCCCTATCCCACCTTTGCATCAAACCTGTACCATGACCATGTTCCTTCCTGTCATTTTACTTGTATTCTCCTGCTTTTTCCTGAACATGGAGGGACTTGAGGGAATGTGATTTCTAATCCAGTTCTTGACTCCTTCCATCACTGAAGCAGAATGCAGAACTGCATGTATTTCACCTGTACATCTGAGCAACGTAAAGCACATGTCCCAGAGAGGCTGCTCTACTGCTTTATATGCATCAGTGTATACTCGTGCTTCGTGTAAAAACATTAATGACAATGTGTCTGAAAGATGATGTGCAAAAATAAACTGACACCTTACATCAATTTATGTATGGTACTTTAATACCAAGTTAATGCATTTCTCAATTAAGAATTTATAAACTGGTAATTCATAGAAAAAAAAAATAAATCACACCTTCACAAAAAGCTAACTTTAACACTTTGTCCCCTCCCCGCCAACAAGCAGTTTACAATATATTTCAACTATGTTGGTAGAAATTTAACAGTGATGTGAAACTCTTAAAAAACATTTGCAACAGCAATTGAAAATAAAATAATGATTCTTGAAAAATTATTAGGAATTGTGTTTCCCAATAAAAGATAAGTCAGAAAAGCAGCAAAAAATCCCTCTCCTACTTGTTACGAATGAGCTTTCCCCCTGCCACATTTATCATGGGCAAAGGCAACACCTCTGCATTATTCGTTCCCAGGTTGAGCACTTCAGTGGTTTTGGCAAGACTCAAAAGTCATACTCAGAAGTCCAGAGTTTGAGGTGCGTGCTGCCTCTGCTCCCTGTGCTCCACAGGCTGCTCCACTCCTCTTCCTCGGGGTACAGTGGGATCAGAAACAGCTCAGAGGAAAGGTAAGGGGTAAGAAAATTTTTCTATGGGATCATATTCTTTTTTCACTCTTCACCTCTCCAATGCAAACTGGAAACACCAGAAATTTTGGCTGTTGCACTTCACATCTGAGTATTTACAGGATAGACAGGATTTGAATGATGCTGTTATATTTTCACCTGTGTACAAAATCCCTTCTCTCTGCTGAAGTTATACATGCAACCACAGGACGAAAAATGTTCCTTCTCTATCTTTTAAGTTAAAAGTCACATTTTCAAAAGTCATTGCACTTGACAATAAAAAGGCAATTAATATGTATTTGATATTGAATATATTGTACAGACCTGAACTTCAGTGCAATTCATTGCTTCAGACATATATAACATCCTTTTAGAAACTAAGCCTCTAATCATAGTTTAACAAAGAAAACCTTTGCTAAAGACATAAATCTTTAAGAACAAACACACACAAAAAACTGCTCCCTTTAGCTCCTAGTGCATTTAAACACATCTTTGAAATTCTCCGTGTTATTCCCACATTTAACCTCGCTGCCATTCCATCCTGATCTAATGACACTATACCAGAACACCTTTTCCTTGACCTAACCGATAAGGCTGGCATTTGGGATGCTGTTGGTACAAACAGGAAAGCTGAAGATAAGATTATTACCTCACTCCTTTCATGTGGTAAACAAAAGTATTCAAAGTGGATGTGACTCAGTTGTCAGCATTGTCTGTAAATTCCAGCGGCCCATTTCAGGTGCCAAGTACTTACTCTACCAGCCAGGGTTTTGGATTGTCCCAGCATATTTTGCAACAACTTGCAGTTAAAAGTACAGACATGGAAATTGAAAGGGAGATTTTGGTCCCTGAGATATACTAAGTGAAATCAAGAACTAAAGCACTGATATTTAGCTTGGAGTGGACCCTCTTTAACAAAAACCAAGTTAGCTTCAACTTTCTGAAGTTTAACAAATGGTCACTTAAGCAGGATGACAGGATATATGCAGTATCGGTCAAGAAAAGTGCACTGTACAGAGTAGTTTGAAGAGTTAGCAGTTGCTGAGGACCAGGAGCAGCTGTCCTGTCAAAAGCATGCTGCATCAAACTTGTCTTTCCAAGCTAGCACAAAACCTCAAGACGAAACTAAACTTAACTAAAGCCTTAACTAAAACTCTATTTTCTCTCATCTCTTTAAAGGTACAGCTACAGGACTTGGCGTCATAAATACTTATGATGAGTCAGGTGGCTATATGTGCCAGAGCCAAACCCAACTTTTTAACCTTGCAACTGGACATTTCAGCAATACTCTGTGGACCATAGCAAACTCCTCATTGCCAAACCAGTGGCAATATCTGCTACTGGTAATCCATCTTGAGATAGTGTTTAAAAGGTTTGTACCATGGAAGGTGTTTCACACCAGTGGCAACTACAATAAAACATCTTTGGCAATCATTAGCATATGAAAAGTAATTCACAGCAGCTGGAAGAATTGTAAGATGTTTACAAAGTTCCATAGTGCATCATTAACTTTTTGAAGTGTGTTGCATGAAGTACCAAACTCTTGAAAAGGACAGCTAAACATCTGCCTCAGAGATTTTTGCATACCACTTTCTCAGACAAAGCTAGGGCTTGTGAAATTTTAGAAGATGATGTGAGATCGTCCACACAAAGGCTTCCAGTGCATCTGGAGTTGATTTGGGTAAGGGAACAGAGGGCTGAATTTTCAGTGCACCACTGGGAAGTTACGCAGGGACTGGTGACAGATGGATTCATGAATAGATTGAAGCACAAAAGTAGCATAATCACATTGGTGGTGGAATCTCTTCAGACAACAAAACAAACCAAAACAAAAAAATCAGCTGCATCCAGTGAGTCCACTAAGTAGCCTCATTTACCTTAAATAAAAAATGTGTGCATTAGGAACACAGAACTTATTCTGAAACATTTGTAACACTCTATAACACAGCTGAGCTATAAGAGGAATTCCGTAAAACCAACTTTTGTTTTCAACTACTGCAATTATAAATTAGTATGTCTTGTGACATCAGATAAACCAGCTCTTAAGTGTGTGGGATGTGCACACACTAGGGGAGCAGAGACCACACTACTAAGATGGGTAAATTTTTAACAAGTAGAAGAATTGAAAGAAGGTAATTTAAGCTTATTTTCTTCTAAATATGAGCTCAGCTTTCAGAAATTCAGAAAATAATATTGCAACTATCTTGCAGAACTGCACAGTGATCCCTATATATAAATTAGTATGCAATTTGGCAGTAAAAAAATCACAACACAAGAAACTAAAAAGGAAAAACAAGATCTTAGGAAAAACACCACAGGGTATTTAAGCAGGGAGAATATAGTTTTGCTATAAGCACTGATGTCTCATTCTGTGAGAATAGAGTAAAAGAACTTTATACCCCAGATGCCACATAAGACCCCATGTAGAGCCAATCTCCACTGTACCTCACTCAAGAGATGCCAATTTAAGCCCACAAATGCATTTATTTAAATTTGAGTCTAATAAAATATAGGATCATTTTCAGTTAACTTCTACCCAGGAGTTAGCCCTTGATAAAAAAAAAGAAAAAGGTACAGCTATGGAATATATTGAAATCTCTTTGGTGTCCACTTCCAAAACGAGTATGAAAAACTTAAAAAAATCTTAGCATAAGGACTCCAGTTGTTATACACAGCTTACTTCAACAGTGAAATAATACCAGCCATTTCTCTCCAGGAGAGAAGAATGAAAATCATAAAAAAGGTACAAGTAATTGGCCTGATTTTGATGAAATTATTAAGTGATATAATTAAATAGAGTATTGTTCATTCATCAGGTGCAACATGAAAAGGGAGTTTAGCAGTTCTGTAAATGGGGTTTTGCTATGTTAGTGTTCTCTATTCTGGCACAGCAGATTTTTCCTTCACATTTCAGTAGCTGTAAAATCAGGGTCCTGCCCTAGAGAGACGTGTTCAACATCAGCACTGTTGTCATGCAAGACTTACTGCTGTTTCAGCACATGAAGGATGAATTCAATCCTCCCTGAATTCAATCCTCCCTAAATTCAATCCTCAAACCCACTACTCCGATGACTGCATTGGAGTTACAGTGTTTCACTAAAAGATAAAATGTAACAAACTAATTAAATGTAGTTTCTGTAGTGAATTAGACGGAAAGCCTGGTCAGCAAGTTCTGGCTTTTAAAAACAAAAGGATATTTACCAGAGCAAGTGTCTAAGGGGAAGAAGCCCTGCTCCAATTGACAGTGCAAATCCTGTATCTCATGTTCTACAGTAACCCACAGCTGGGCAAAACTACAACCTGTACATAACATCACTGTAGCTGTTCCTTTTGAAACCTCATAATTTTTGAAACAGAGAGCTGGAAATTTCTTATGACTTCTCCTCTCCCCTAGCTTGCCATGTAAATAATAATAATGCAACATATTCATATATGAAGTAATTATATTGGTTTGTATAACAACTTTATACACATAGTAACAGTAACCATATCGATAATTACTGTTATCTGAAAACAAGGTCAAAAATGGGTTCCTAAGGCCACAGAGTTGAGATGAATATGTTTCCCACGTGTGGGTCAGAAAGGCACTGACAAGCTTAAGGAATGAAGAAAAAGAAATCTTTTCTTATGAGTTCCAGCAGTGCAAGTTTAATATGCAGGTTACTGATTAGTTGTTTCTAAAATGCAATCCCAGAATTTAAGTTGCTTATTTTCTCATTTATCATTGGTTGTCCACATTATTTTAGGTACCCTCTCTGTAGTGAAGCACCTGACCTGGAATTTACATTCATGTTACTTTGTTCAGCTTGTTAAAAATTTACCCACTTATTCACAGCTGTTTTTATTTGATTCTTCATAATATAGACCTTTCTCACTCACAGATACATTCCAGAGTTAGTAAATCACTGTCAATCCATTTGTTCATTTTGATCTTGCCTAGCACTTGTTTAGTTTGCTTTTAGTTCACCTACAAGCTGCAACCATCTCTTCCATGCAAGGAAAATTACAACGGAATAGTTAATTCAGGCTGAATGAGTAGAAACAAAATAGAAACATATCACCACAGGAGCATGCCAGAGGCCTCAGTTGTCTGTTTAATTAACACCCTTGCCTATCCCTCCAAAATCAAAACAAAAAAAGAAGCTAAACATTCCCCAAATAGCTTACTAAACAGCAACAATGCCTATACTGTGAAATACTTTCTCTGGAATGAAATTCTGCAGCAAGGAATAAATTACATCATCAAATAAACTTCTCACCATAAGAATATCTTAATGAAATGCCTTACTTCTGGCATAAGTAACTAACACCGTCATCTATATTAAGAATTTTCTTTTAAAATAAATTGTATGTTAACAGGTTGAAGATGCATCTTCATTGCATATGCACACAATCCCTTCCCAGTTTTGCAGCTTTTAGAGACTCTTCTTTTTAGACTAAATTAATTCATTTATACATCAAGAGTGAAGTACAAGAAGAAAGTTTTATAGATTTAGTAGATGAAGATTTCTAACAAGACAATAGTATCAAGGGGTCCAGAAAAATCAAATGGGTGCATGAAGCCTTTCAGGGACAGAAGAAAAAGCTTTCACTTAATTTAAACAAGATCCTCAAGATAATTAAAAACAGTGCAAGAAGAAATACAGGATAAAGGATGGAACCTTATTCTAACTGCAATGCACTCTGTAAAGCAGGCAATGCATAACTCTGCTAGGCTGCTCCAACCTGTATCCCTTTTGTAAACTGTGTGCAACCTGCACAGAGAGACAAGGGGAGGGAAGAGTCCAAGGTTTCATGTGCATCCAACAAGTACAAATTAAATGGCACATGAGGATGGATTTGAGATGGCATTCCCTCGGTTCCCTTAGGTGCATTATGCCCGATTCACACCCTCAAACGTCTGTGTGCATGAACAACAAAAAGCATCAGTCATTTTTGCTAGAAATAGACAGATGGAAAACAAAAAAACCCCCAAAACTTAAAATAGTGCAGATAGTTTTTAAAGTGATCTAGTTCAAATAGTAACTAACCTGAGAGGTACTTTGCTCCGATTAACATTACCATGCTACTCATAACAAAAATACCCAAAGGCAGACTACAGAAGATACTACTGTCACCTGATGGCATCCAGGGGACGGTGTTTCCAGTCAAGCAAAAGAGAAATATATATATAAATTGCAATATATGTGTTAAATATATATGAAAAGCAAAAAGTAATAAATGTAGTGACATTTGCAGAGGAACGAAAAAAATATTATGCATAAACCCCATAATTCAAAACAGGTTCTCTCTGTAAGAGTTCAAGTCCAAATTCCACTGTCAGCACTATCTAGGTTGAGCCCATTTCTAGTGTTCTCCAATCCTAACCTACCACTAAAGTATCAAAGAACTAAGGAAAATAACATTTTCCCCCCAGGTGTTAGACCAGAAAATTACTAAAGTAAGTTTTGATAAACATATCTCTTCACACAAACTGAAGAAAAAAAAAATCTAGATTTATTTACTGCAAGGCAGAATTTTTTATCCTTCAAAATGAAATAAAGATACATAAGTAAGACAAGCATCAGGTTAGATGTAAGGGTACTAAATCATAAAGGTCAATATTGAAGGGAATTGTATTGGACATGTTAAGTTTCCTGTTTCCCTTCCCAATAGCCTTGGCAGAATTGTTTGCAAACCAGAGTGTTAAACAAAATATTAAATCAACATATAGGATGGCAAAAGGAAAATTTAGCTTTCAAGAACAAAGTGGCCACATGCAGCCTGAGGGCTCCCACTGTGGATTTTGGATTGTGGGGGGAGTTTATATTTTGAGGGTTCTTTACTTAAAACTTTTTATTCTAATAGTTTTTCCAATAAAAGGGAAATTAAATGAAGATAAAACCCAGAAATGATGTGTTATAGGATTACTCAGGACAAAAACCTTATCCCATGATAGGACTAAAATAAAAATTCAAATTATAGATCAGAGAAGACTGCAGGTTTAATTTAGTTCAAACGTGACAGGTGAGAAAGCCCTCTACTTCAGAAGAAAGATCTTGTTCAGTCTCTCAAAAGTGTTTTCATATTTTCTGTATGTGAACAATTGGTCTGTGTAATTCTTTATGATAACTTCCTGCTCTTACCCGCTATGAGTCAAACAGATTTTGCTATCTATCCCTCCTTCCTACACAGCAAATAACAAAGGCAAGATACAGCAAGCAAAATCACAAGACGGAACTTTTCTACTTTGCAGCATGAGGCTATGATATAAGAAAGTTTACGAAGTCCCCACTCTCTTAGAATTGTGCTGTATCTTGTCTTGTAGGTGAGATATTTTCTTTTGTAAAGCAGTCCCACTCTGCAAAACCTCCAGCTATTCAGGAGGAAGACCCAGCTATCTTTTTTCCTGCTTTGTTTCCACAGTGAATTTAAGTAATGACCTTTAAATCACTATAATAGTCCAGAGATGGTACAAACAGAAAAGGTTAACAAAAGCAAGATGAGCTATGTAGGTTAACTGGCTAATTAATAATACTTGACCTGCATTAATTTTTGGTTTACCATTTGAAGGACCACCAGATGTCTCCCATCCCATAGACTTCTCCACAGCTTTCTTCCATCTGGCATAGCGATATTCACTTTCTGAAATTAAGAAATCAGAAAACAGAAAAGCGTCTCAATGCACAGGAATAAAACTACAAGTATTTAAGAACCAGATAGGGCAACATGAGTTTTTCACTCTTTTCCACAGTATCATTTGTTAGCACAGAGAAAGTAATATAAAATCCATTTTTTGAATACAAAAAAACTCTGCCCCAAACCCCACAGGTATGCGTAGTAAGAAGAAATAAGAGAAATTTTCCTCATGCTCACCAATAAGAAGATTTACAAGCAGGACAAAATGAAGCAATTTATGTATAAGCCCTTCAAATGCTGTCTTGAAGTAGGGATTTTAGAAGTAATTATAATCAAAATGGTAAGAAAAAATTATGTACCAAAAATTAAGAAAAGACAAAAAAGCATTTATCTTGCACAGGGATTAATTATGTCAAGTACATACTTCCCATCTCTACAAGTACTTAAGAACTAATGAGAAAGATAGCTAGCTAAAAAGCAATAATTAATGTAGGCTTTTTAAAGCCAAAAGAGTATCCTAAACCAGTTTTTTAAACATCTGTGAAAAAAATAAGTTTGCAGCTCAGATAACATGAAAAGGTTTTACCCTCTGGGTTGATCTGTGGTTCAAATCGTTCACATGTCACTGCTGTCAAATCTCCAGGATTCAGACTCCAAACTCCAACTCCCTCTGCAGCTCCTGCTGCCATAGCAGCTCCTAAAGCTGTTGTTTCAGGCATTGATGGCTTTACTGAAGCAAACCACAGAGAAGACCATAATGATTTTTAATGGAAGTTACATTGACGACATCAGAACTAAAGACTTGCATATCTATCAAGATACAACAACAAGCCACCCAATTTGCTCTCAACAGCCATTACAAACCAATGTTGTTTTCAGCATTAAAAAGAAAACAGGAGCTGTAAATTCCTCTTACCTACTGGAATACAGAGAATGTCTGATTGGAGTTGCATGAGGGTTTTGTTATTGGTCATTCCTCCATCTACTTGTAACTGACTTAGTGGAATCCCACAGTCCTTGTTCATGGCATCTAGAATCTTAAATAAGAGTAATATATGTTACAGTTTAATTGTATCATGATTATGTATTAGTGTTATGATACTTCAGCATTTGCAGAAGAGGGTTAAGTCCTCTTATCATTCCTCTCCCCTATATATTAAAAGGCAAAACAGATATAATGACAACACAGTTTTGTTTAATATACAGTGCATTCTATTAATTACAGAAATCTTAGTGTAGGAGATCTTTCTCCTCAGCTGCTCTAGATGTAGCCTATGTGCTCCTTACATGGCCTGAGAAGAATTTTAAGAAAAGTTGATGAGAACATTTATCAGCGCTAACAAAGGAAGCAGCAACAATAAATGGAGTCTTTCAGTTGATCATCCTTTGTCTAGATACTTTCTCTAATTTGATGGATTAAAGAATTGAAGAATTAAGAAAAGACTGGATGTGGCACTCGGTGCCATGGTTTACTTGAGGTATTAGGGTTGGGTTGGACTCCATGACCTTGGAGGTCTCTTCCAACCCAGTGATTCTGTGGTTCTGTGAATTAAAACATTTGAGCTGGCAATCTGGAAGACACTTCAATAAGAACTGAGGAATGTTGAAATGTTTGGACAAAGAAGCCTCTTCAAATATTTTCAGTTAGTTGTTGAAAACTGAGAATTTTATATCAAACAAGACAGACAGCAAAAATAAACTGTTAGCGTAATTTTTTGTAAAATTTTGTTTCCTTCTTTTGGGCACAGTCTCTAGCTGAAAAGTGTTGAAGCGTTTGCAAGGGATAATTAACTAAGATGAAATATTCAATTCACTGATAACGTCTCAATATGCTTTTTAGAGGGTTTCCTAAAAACATAAGACTTGCCTCAAACCTCAGTTACTGTAACACCATGGCATTACCCCACAAGCACCATTAAATACAGAATAGTGTTTTTTGTACGGTCTTGTAAAAGCAGTCAGTGAAATGTCTCATTTACATTTTGCAAGGCTAGTGCATAATTTTTGTTGACAAGTTCGGCATTAACAAGTACAGAATTATTTTGTCTCTGTAATTTTTCAGTGTATTTAAATAAAAAAAAGGTGTGCTTTTCTCAGCTTTAAATGGCATAGCAACACAGACCACAAAAAAAAGACCAAAACTACAATGCATTCTGCCCTATTCTGTAGCTCACAAAGTACCCAGTAATACAATCCTTACCAGGAAAAGACAATATGCTATTTTAAAAAGAACAAAAAAATTATAGGCTTGTGAAAACTACATGGAGATGAACTATCCAGGAGATTCTCCCAGTTTCCAGAAAGTAAGCCAGCAAGGTCCCTTACCAGAAAAATCTTTCAAGGAACTAAAGGAACTGCCCAGGATAAATGAAGGTTAAAAATTACAAGGTAAGAAGAGTAAAGCCACATTTCATGGTGACTGCATATGCCTATGGGCCTGCACTGTTCAAAGCCCTAGAAACAAATTGGAAAACAGGATTCTTGCACAAAGTTTGCTGGCAGTACTATACTAGTTCTTATTTCCTTCTCATATATCATTTGTCTAAGGTGATATTATCTGCTTTTTTTACCATTCAGAGCTTCAGCACCATTGGAGGCTCTGGGTTTGTTTACCACTGTGTAGGAGCATGTTGGATCAGCATGCACTAAGAAGACATTAAAAAAATGGAAAGAATACTAGAAGCCAGGAAGGGATGAAGGAACAAAAAAAATCATGGTCATGCTGCTGCTATCTCTATTGTACAGAGGTGGGATGAACAGCAAGGATCCAAGTATGAAATTTTCCCTAATGATAGCATTGTACAGCTCTTAGAACTGAAAAATTGCTTATTTTTCCAAAATGCCTTCTGGAAGAAAAAATGTAACAAGTGTCATCTGTCTGCATAAGGAAGAAGCTTTTTGGATAACAAGGTACTCAAAAGGAGTGAATGTCACAAACAGGCAAGAATTCCAATGAATGTGACATTTGAGGGTTTTCCTGAAGACTTCCATTTTCACTGGAATTAAAAGAATTTTGTTTTTGACAAGGCAGAACTAATGATGTATCTTCAGAAAACACATATTTTACCTGTGGTGCTAGGACTTAATCTTTTCATTTAAGAGTGTCCTGATCAGGTACTCCTGTCACTGTGATAAAATCACAGTTACTAAAGTATGGGGAAGTGTTAGATCTGTTCAAATAGTGAACTTCACCCTCACTCAGTCTGATGGCTTTATCCCCTCTCTCCTACTCCCAGCCACATGCCCTGCCTTGCATTCTGACATTTGCTGCACGACTCTGTGAGGCAGCTGAGGTCATTAATCCAGCAGAAAAATAGCCCAGCAAAAAAAGGGATAATTTTCTGCTGGAAAGTTCACTGAGCTGTCACATGAGAGGGAATGGATGGGAGGATGGACAAGGAAAGAGGAGCAGACAACAAATCAGTTCAGTTGCCTGTAACTTTACCCTAACTTCCAGTACAAGAATTAGAAAATTAGAATGCTACTTCCAATTTCCTTCACAACCTTCTGAGGACTCAGAGGCTGTCAGCACAGCTTCAAAAGCAGAAGCCTGGGTGAAATTTTTGTCAGTCTTTTTCCATGAGTGCTCTATCCTATGTCATTACAGAAACAGCACACTGGTTTCCTTATCTTGCACATTTTGAGCAGGGTGTAATTTTAAAAATCAGTACGTTTAAATAACAGCAGTTTAATTGATGTAATCAAATTAAGGCTTGAGTGTTATCCTGCAAGGTCTAGGGATTTAATTTCCTCCTGTATTTGCACAAAATCCAGGGAATGCAAACCCAGGGAGGAGTAGATGGTGATATAAAGATTCAATGCTGCTACTGATATCAACCCCTATGATTTGGCTGGGGGATTCATTTCCTCTATGAGAATTTTGGTTGGCTGTTGCAGAATGCCAGCTGAGGCAGTGAAGGATGGAAGAGGCAGGAAGTGAACCCAGATTTCCCTTGGCATGTTTGCTGCTGTCTTGCTTTAACTCCTTTTTATTCTTGTGTACCAAAAGCGACATAAGCCATCTCTGTCACAGCACACAATATAAAGTGTAGTCTCCTACACTAATGAAACTTCGTAGTTATGTCACTGGCCCTGCCATTTTAAACATTCTATGTTCTGCCCCTCAAAAGATTCACAACATATGTTTACCTTATTTTTCATGCTGATAAAAAGCAGCATTAGCACTCCAAAAAAATGTACCACTCAATTTTAGCTAAGTCCACAGGAGCAATTTTTCAACATTAGCAACAAGTAAAGACAAGAATAGCATCCCAATACAATATAAAGCATATGATTAATCTTAATTAATCCTTTTAAATCTTCTCCTTTCCTGAAAAGCTACAGTTCCTGTTATCACACTTATTTACAATGAATTCAGGGCCCAATTTGCCTTTACCTCTCGTGTTTGAAAACAGACTGCTTCTAGTGCAGCGAAGGCGATGTGGTTTTTATTTGTAAACTGAGTAAGGCCACAGATGATACTGTTGAAGAGAGAAAAAACCCAATTAGGACACTCTTCTTTATCAGACATAAACTTGTACTTCACACCTAGGTCTTCTAATTCAAATCTCATTCAGTTCCATTGTATGAAGACTACTTTTTAATATTAAAAAGCTTGTTTTTCTTTTATCCAAACTATCTCATTTTCCCAACAAGGGGCTTTCAGGGTCCAATCAATACAGTTGCCATAAATTACTTTTTTTTTCCAAACTGCATGCAGATGGATGTATCTTCATCCATACACACACAAACAAACACCCTCATAAATTCTAGTCTGTCTTTAAGGAAAAAAAAAAAAAAGTATGATTGAGGTTGATTTCTCTTTTAAAAAAAATATAAATTATCACTAAAATCTTAATAAATTCTCTAATGCTTTCAGTTCTTAAGGAAAAGCCCATATGGGTCAGTGCTGTGCTCTAAATATTTGAAATTGCTTTCAGATCTAGTCTGATCATTAGTTGCTTCTGAACCTTCAAAGAGATTTTTGGGTATGGGAATTATGCCACATCTAACCATGAGTAAGCTGAATTCTGCCAGTGTACTCTGAACTGCAGAGCAAATAACCATCTCTTATTCTATTTCAACATCTGAGGAACAGCATGGTACTACAAAGAAATATTGCTGGATACATGCAAATTCAAAGATATTAAAGGATATTTTCCATTGTTACCATTCCAAAGATCAGTTTTTAACTATTAATAAGTTAAGCACTGTGATACGAAAAACTGTAAAAACATGTAACTCAGAGATTTTTTTTTTCCTTACATTCAAGAAGCATCTGAATTCTAAAGATGCAACTACTTGAAACCTTGGGAACAAGATATCCTTTAAGACTTCTTTTCCCACTTTAGTGAAGTTATTTTATATTTAAATTTGTTATGTTTCTGTGACTGTCATGGCTTGTTGTGATTCCAACAACACTAGGCAAGCTCAGAACAGCAAAAAAGACAAATGAAAACCTGTTGTTTAAACTATTACCAGGTGGTTGAGTCTGAACTACCAGGAAAGAAACTGGAAAAAAGGAATAGAAAAGAATTTTCAATTGACTGGAAAGAAAGCTGTATCTAAGGGGAAGGAGGCAAAGTGGGAAGGAATTACACAGCCTGAAACTGAACTCAAAAACACTAATCAGCACTAAATTTTTCCTTTATTGCTTTTGTTGCCTGAGAGTTCACAGGAATACAGACCTCTTCTTTTACTGTAGTGAGATGAAAATCCTTTCAAAATCAGAAATTGTTTTCCCTGCTCTGCTCCCCCACACAGTTTGTTTTTTTTTTTTCTCTTGAGGAAGGTGGACAAGGAGGGGAGAGGAAAATGAGTAGCTGGGCCAGCTAATCCTTCCTTTCCTCCTGCTCTTTTGAAGAGGTAAAATACAAAACAGAAACACAGTAGCTCATGAAGATACCACAGAGAATGATTGTCCAGACACATCAAGGCAACAAAAAGGACAATTTCACATACCTTCAAGGAATGTTATCTGTAAAATGATTAAATCCCCCTGCAAATGCAGCGTTCAGTCAGATCCTTACCCCCTTGCACTGGGTTCCCAGTATGGTGCATACAGTCCTGAAAATGCTGGCACAAAGTAGCAGCCATAAGAAGTTCCCACATCTGCAGCCAGTTTTTCTAATGCACACACAAAACACTTACTTAGCTTTTCACAACTGTACCAACATTTAAATACAGCACTTAAAAGTGTTATTATTTAAATAAGAAAAATATTCAGGATGTCTTAGGCAGCTACAAACATAATCCAGCCATGTATACAACGAGAAAATACAACTAATGCTGGCATTCTGCTCCTTGTTAACCAGTTTTCTTTTTGCAACAATATGAATGGAAGATGGAGCATAGGGAGTTGTGGGAAATGTAAAATGCAAAATGAAAACTCTAAACTGAAACCCAAAACTGTGTACTCAACATTCTGACCTAGATTTTGCGAGGTTTTCAAAGGTTATCTATCCTGTGGATAAAGAATGCAACCTTCAAAGCAGTCCACACTTTACTTGCATTTAAGTCCAAGCAAACTAGTGAAACTGGATCAAGACCAAAGGGAGTTAAGAACTAAATTCCCATTAATTTCAAATGGATTTAGAGCTCCAAACTGTCAGCTTATGTATATAATCACAAGGCCAGATAGAAGGAAATCTGAAGTTTCTTTATATGAGAATAACAACTGTGGATACAAGAACTCCTCGATACTGAAATATTTTTACTTTTAAAAATTATATTAAGACATTTAGAATTATGAAAGAAATAATGCTAATGAACAGCTCTTTCCCATAAAAGAAACAAGAGCATTTTCTTTCTGCTTTTGCAAATTTCTTCTGTTTGCATTGGTCAGAGAAACACAGTAGTATAGGAAGGAAGCAGAAAAACATCTTCAAAAGGTCTTTCTAAAATGATTCTTCCATACAGACTCCACTTAAAAAAAGGAGTGAAGGCTGAATGAAGGTCAAGTTCAGTGAAACAGGAAGAGATGATGAATCCCTACATGACTTTAACAACACTGACAAGGTTAAAGGTCCTGAAACACAAACCTTCCAAAGGTTTTGTCAAACTTGTGAAGAGGTACTGTAATGTCTCAACAAATGGCTAATTTTTGTGATCGCAGTTTATATTCTACAGTATGATCTTCAGAGCTTTCTTTCAGAAAAACAGACTGATGCTCTAAGTTTTTGCTAAATCTTTGAAGTTTTACATAAAATTTTAATTCTAAATTTTCCCACTTTTGAATAAGATATCAATTTATTAAAAATATGCAATGAATGTCTTTTTAATCCTAAATCTCATTAAATCAGTTGCTTTCAAACTTTTGCCCTTGCAGGCTTCTGACATTTTTTGTTTTCTAAATTTTTGTTCCTAGTTTTATTGTTACAAACCAGCTTGCTTCAGTTCATCTGAATCAGAAAACATCAGCTACACAAATGCTAAAGGATTACTGCATTCTAAGCCAAAACAGATTACCATCCTCCGCATCTCCTTAAAGAGGCAAATTTGCAAGCTGAGATCCCTAACTCAATGGATACAAAGCCTTCTACATAAATATTTGCACTTGCAGGCCCTCAGGTTCCCATGATAATGACAAGAATATGTAGGTTTATGATCAAATATATGCACGTTTCTGTAATACAGACTTAAATACTCTTGGCTCTGGAAACTTCAACACTGTATAAAACCATGAGATACTCTGTAAGTACAGTATCTTCCTGAATATCTGCTTACCAGGGAAACTACCAAAAAGTACAGATTGCCAGTAAAGAGCAAAGCTGCCAAAGCATTTCCAAGACTGTGTTTATAGGCTCTATGAAATACACGTATCAATAACTGAGCTCATGGATGAATAGTAAATTTTTGTTGTGTTTAAACACAGCACAATACATGCACCTTCCAGCTTTTTTTTACTTAAATATTTTGAGCTTTCATTCACCAACAGAGACATTGTGACACTGGGAAACTTAAAAAACTGAACAACCCCACACTCACCAATTTCCTGTGAAGTCTTAGCAATACCCAGATTGTCCCTCAGCCAACGAACAACAGCCCCAGCTATTGCAACGGATCCCTGAAGGGAACAAAGTCACTCCGTTAGGAGACAACAACTGGTAGCTTTGTGCTGTTTTTTAAAAGACTGGACAGGAGGGGTCACTGTGGCCTCCACCTGCAGGCTTACAGGCACAACTTGAAGCACTCCCAAGTATGCTCACAACCAAACCACAAAGTTTCTTGGCATCTGGAGACTGTCGTGTAAAAAGGGCAGCCTGTTACACAGACTCCATGTAGAAAAGGTGTATATTGTATGTTTTTTATCATGAGGGGAAGTCACAATGACATTTCCTAAGCATTCTTCTTGTCTTTCTAATTTACAGCTTCTGAATATATAATTATGAGGTCCAGTAGCCTCAGACTTCTTTTCCTGGCACATTAATATTTTTATACTTTGATTTAAAAAAACAAGACTAATTATGTCTAGTCTAAATACAAACATCCAAAAAGACAGAAAATTTAGGCACTTGTGCATTTGCCAGCAAAATTGCTCTGTTGCTTCAGTAAATGGCCTTGAAAGGCTTCATCACATCACATCACAGATGGATGTCATGGCTCCCATCTAACCCCAAAGCCAAGTCCAGTAGACTGAGCTTCAAGTAAAACAGGAGCAGCATTATATTTTCGTTCAAAGCCACTACTAGAAGGGGCAGGGGTGTTTTCCAAGCATCTGGCTGTTAAAGTTACAAGATACAAGTTTGATTAAAGGAAAAGGCTGAATCCACATTTTTTGCCTCTCCGCACAGTGTCTCAACCAGCAGATTGTAGATGATTCTAGAATGGATATAAGACAAAGCACACTTAACAGCTTCTGTTGAAGCCATGCTTTTAGACAATAACATTAAAGACTTGGAGGTGAAGAAGAAGCAAAGTGCAGGTGTTTCAGCATGCAGGAATACAAATCACTCTCAAGACAGTTTCAGTTCTTGCTTTAAGAACATGGGTTAAAAATAAAACCAACCTCTCACACACCCACACAAAATAAAAATCCCAAAGTTTGCCAGGTCATGGCAAATGCAAGATTCATTTTCCTCAGGGAAGGAAAAGGAAATGAATGTAGCCTTCCTACATCCTAGTAAAGTACCATAAGCCACAAACTGTTCTCACAGTGAAGAAAATCCTGGTTGTCTTTGTTTCACATGGAAAACAGAGTCTGTCCATAAAAGCTCAACATCAGCATTCAGTGTATATATTTTGAGAATAATTATTATATTACAATACTTAGCATGAAGCAGCACAGATGGAAGAATAATCATATTGCTGTTCCCAACAAAGCTTTGGTGCCAAATAGGTGCTCAGCTGATCTATGCTTCATAAGCAGAACTTTAGAGCAATGAACCCCAAAGTTTAAGCATAAATACAATTTTCTATAGAATTTGGATGCCCTCAGCCTTGTTTGGGAAACTGAGAAACTACGTTTTGTAAGGAGGCACCTGATTCAAAGAGGTAAAAAATTTCCCAGAAATTTGATTCAGATTTTTAAAAGTCAGAAGTAAAATCCATTAGAACAAAATAAAAAACATTTAGCTATGCTTTTATTATGAAACACTAGTACTTCCCTCTCCCTTTTAAAACAAATTTAGTATTAAAAATTTATGTTTTTTTATTTATAGTATTCATTAAAATTTGAGAGACTGAGTCTCAAATCTCAAACAATTTTAGCCATCTAGCTCTGAAAGTATAAATGATGCAATGAAGAAATATTTTTTATTAGATTACATGACATAGATTGGAGACAGGGATAACCAAAACTACACAGAAGCCTTCAGGCACACCAGCATAACGCAGAGCTATTTTCATTTCCGCAGAGCTGAAGATACCATGAAAATACCAGATAATAGAAATAAACAAGAACATGTATCATTACAAAAAGGAAGAAACTACTGAACTTACCTCCAGTGCATAAAAAGCAGGTTTGTCTTTGCCCATTTTGTAAGCTATTGTGGTTATAAGACCATGCTCAGAAAACACAGCCTAAATGGGGAAAGGGGAAAGAAAAGGCAAAGTATGAACAGAGGCAGAAAATACTTAAATAAAAACATTCAAATTATAATTTGACCAAACCTTCAAATTAAATATGCAAAGTTTAAACAAAGTAAATTATCAATCACTCTAAACAAACACTTAAGATAGAACACTCAGATTGCTGGTGCTAATTCTTGTTTCCACAAGCTGCTGCAGATCTTTCCATCCTCCTTTCAGGAAAGAACTGGGGGTCTTTAGGGGAAGATGTAAATGAAGGATGCCACAATTTTGTGCTATTTATTCAACTCCAACTAAAAAGAAATAATGAGGGAAAATGGAGGGAAGAAATAGAAGAGCCAAGACAAGGAAAAAAAGCACATAACTTAACACTTAATCCTATCTGGGTGACAAAAAGAAACATACACAAGGGAAGAGCAAGAAACTTAAGAAAAGTTCTGTTTGGAAACTTAAGGAGGTAGGAAACGCAGTCTTACAGAAACACCTTGAAAAAACTACTACTTTTATTCTTTCAGATTTCAGTATGTGCTTTTCCCTGTCTGGCAATATAACTGTTGTTGATAAGTCCAAGAATAGCTAACATACAATTGTGTTTCAGAACTTAAATAGATTGTGAAAAACAAAAAAGCAAACAACTCAAAAATGCAACTGACCTTCTGACCTGTATTGCACAGCAAGAAACAACCTGTTCCATACCTAGAATGAAAGCAAAGCAAAGTTAAAACCAGGATGTTTAAAGAATAACCTGTTACTGCAATCCATGAATCCCCTGTGAAGAATCAAGATACCACTTTTTGACCCTTGAAGGTTTTGCTACCATTAACTGATGATAAAACTATCCTCAAAAAGTTGATTTTAATGCAGCCTGAAGCTGAAAAATCTAGTCACATGTCTCTCTCTCTCTCTCACTGGTTATTTTTTGTCTAACACTTGAAGGAGCAGATATGGCTGAAAACTAAGTGTAAATTCCTCTTTGGTGGCAGTGCTTACCTACTTCAATTTAAGCTGATTATGAGAGTGACTTTATAAAATAAACATTTCATAATATTTAAAGGGAAATTTTAAGAAACTTTGTTCCTGTCACAAAGAAGAGGGTTTTCTTTAAACATGTCCCATTCAAAAATTTCTAAAAATGGCACGTTTCCCATTTGAAGACTAAATCACATATGTGTGTACATACACACTCATTCAAGAACCTGGTTTAATATAAGGAGTACAAAATACTACAAATCACTCCAACTTAGTCTAAGAAGTTATTCTAGAGAAAAATATTCCTTACCTTTTTAAAACCCTCAAAATTAATAGCTTAAACCCGTACTGAGATAGCCTTCAGTTACATTTGGAAAAAGAAATAGTAAAGCAATAACAGAAATGAATTAAAACAAGATAGACTAATATGTAATCATATCTGTGAAACTCCCCCACTGTGTATGTCTCTACATGCTTAGTTAAGCACTTGCTTGTAAATGGAGCAGTAAGTCATTTCAGCAGACAACTTTTCCTCCAATCATTGTTTGATTATACCCATTGCCTGATTTAACTGATCAGCTATTTTAAACAAAGGACACTAAGAGGTTAAGAAACAGGAAAAAGCAAACATAAAATTCACCACTCTGAGCTAGACATAGAAGCAAAACTAAGCACTGAAATGGACCTTTCCCATCTAGCAAAGCTGTGCCATTCAAGTCTATGCAATCTAACTCACAAGCCTGTATTTGCTTAACCTTAGGTCACAATGTAAATGACACTGCAACTGTTTTAATCTGTGTTTTGAAGAATGCTAAAATGAAAACTCCCCGCCACATGGAGATTTTTCCTCACAGCGACTGTGTTGCAAAATATACCTCACAAGCCATGTAACTTTAATATCTTCATTACTTTATGTAAGAATCAAGACATGGTTTACTTTGTGGGTCAACACAGTTAAAAGGTAGATCTGTAATTACACGTTAACTACAAAAGCAATTGGCAGTTGCTTGAAAGAGAACATAAGACTAAATTCAAAGCAGAGCAGTGTGTTTATCTTATAACTTTCTAATAACTTACGTGTTTTTTGCTTGTCCATCTTGAAAACACATTTGCCCAACAAGAGCAGCAGATTGGTCACCTAAGCACTGAAAGTGAGAGATTTTTTCCTTTAGCAAATGTCTTCACATGAATTACATATTTGACTATAACTGTAATTGAAAGCGAGTCAAAACCTAGAGAGAAAAGCTATGCTTTTTATTACTCTTCCCTCTGTAAGAATTGCAAATGAAATGTGTTGTGCTACTTATAGTGAACAATTTAAAGAAACAAAAACTAAAATTTACTATCTTTATGCATGTTATTGGAAAAAGCTAAGAATTTGCCCAGCATTTATGGATTATGTGTATACTTCTTCTATATATATGAAGCAGTTTGCTTCCATTTTGTAATGTTACTCATTTACTTAGAGATCCCAAGTTTCCAACAGCACTACACATATACATTAAAGCTCTCATTTGTATTTCCACAGCCAGACCTTAATAATAATGGATCAAGCCAATTAGTAATTAGTCTCTAAAAGTCTACTTCCTGTTTAACCTTAAGTAAAAACCCAAAAACTTAATTAATAGCAGGATTCACTCATCTTTAAAGCTTTTTCTGGTGAAGCTATGTTCATGTGGTTCCAGGTTGTCATGCTAGAATCTAAGTTGAAGTAGGACTTACCCCAGAAATTGGTACACCTGTCAAAGCTCCAGATTCCTGTTTTGCAAAAAGAGAAAGAAACACTCTGAGTTAGCTTTCCATGGCTAGAATTGAAGGCAATGAAAAATAAACTAAACTTCTAATGCTCAAAGGAAAACAAAGAAGGGTCATGTAAGGAACACAGTTCAGTTCAGATGTACACTTTGTTTCAGCTTAATGCAGCTCATGTCTAAACCATCATGAAATGAAGAGCAGGAAATTTTACAAATATACTTTATGTGACCTCAAAAGTTCCTAACGTAAATTTTCTTGAAAAAATACTATACAGAAAATCCAGTTCAGTGTAATCTATGCAGTAAGTGCCAAGTGTAAAATGCAAAAGTGCAAATTGTTAAAGTGACTAGGAAAAAAACATGACTGTGGTGACATTCTAAGCAAAGACAGATGCCTGATTTTAAGACACAGAGTTTTAAGTCTCATACAGACTTTCTTCCAAACAGTACCGGAGTTTTTCAGTTACATTCCTGTTATCCAATCATAAAATCACTTAAATTGGAAAAGACCTCTAACATCATCATGTCCAACAGTTAACCCAGCACTGCCAAAGTCACTGCTAACCCATGTCCCTAAGTGCCACATCTATCCATCTTTTAAGTACCTCCAGGGATGGTGACACCACTACTTCTCTGGGCAGCCTGTTCCAATGCTTGACAAGGTGTGAAGGCTCTTGTTTTATCACTTGTTACCTCGGAGAAGAGACTGACCCCCACCTGGCTACAGCCTCCTTCCAGGCAGTTGTAGAGACTGGGAAGGTCCCCCAGAGCCTCTTTTCCTCCAGGCTGAACGACTCCAGCTCTCTCAGCTGCTTCTCATCAGACCTGTGCTCCAGACCCTTCTACAGCTCTGCTCCCTTCTCTGGACTCGCTCCAGCCCCTCAATGCCTTTCTTGTAGTGAGAGGCCCAAAACTGGACACAGGATTTGAGGTGTGGCCTCACCAGTGCCCAGTACAGGGGGACAGTCTGCTCCTGCTGCCACACCACTGCTGATCCAGGCCAGGTGCCATTGGCCTTCCTGGCCCCCTGGGCACACCTGGCTCATGTTCAGCTGATGTTGACCAGCACCCCCAGGTCCTTTTCCTCCAAGCTCCTTTCCAGCCACTCTCCCCCCAGCCTGTAGTTCTCCCTGGGGTTGTTGTGACCCCAGTGCAGGACTTGGCACTTGACCTTGTTGAACCTCACACCACTGGCCTGAGCCCATCACTCCAGCCTGTCCAGATCCCTCTGCAGAGCCTTCCTGCCCTCCAGCAGATTAACATTTCTGCCCGACTCAGTGTCATATGCAAGCTTCATAGGGGTATCCTGAAAATTTTATTTAATTATTTAACTATTTCCTGACAATTTCTCCTTGTTTCTTTAAATTGTGTCTTTGTGCAATTGTGAAAACGCATTTTCAGTAAAGCCATGCAAGTGTATTTCCAATCTGAATTTCTTTTTCTTTAATTCTCATTTGAATTAACTGGATTTAAGATAACTGTATTTATAAATGCACTAAAAAACTCCGCATGAATCTGATGTTTAGCTACCATGGAATTAATATTTTTAGACAGAATGGACAGTTTTTCTCATTTATAAAATTCTATAGCTAACATTTACTAGCCAGTAGCTGTATTTTTTAGCTCACTAAAAAACCAAATATTCAACAAATATTCAATTTCAGTGTGGAAATTAAGACAAACACACATTGAGATCACATTTTAGAAATAATTTTGGCATGAACTCTAATTGTATTATCTCAGATTTGGAAACACAGCAAATTTATTGGTCTAGAAAGTGCACTTTTACTAATCCTTAAACCAATGCACAGCATCTGAGCAGAATGGGTAAGATCTAGGTGGTCACCCTAATGGAAGCCTCTACTCACCCAGCTAGGACAGATTTTCTACAGCCAGCAAAAGGAAGAAAAAGAAAAAAATAATGGAAAGAAAGGTGAAGAGAAACAGTTCACATTTAAAGTGATGAGCAATTCTGTTCTGGTGGTCAGGCAGTATCTTTTTCAATTTACCTTGCTCATTCAGCTTAATACAACTCACTCTTATCAGACCTTCATATAAATAAACGTCAGCAATGACTTCTAGTGGCATTTCCATTAACACATTAGCAAAAATATTTGCATTTCAGGGAAGCTAGAGTTCTATTTAAAAAAATCCATCTTGTAACTTGTCTTCACTACAAAATACATGTATTTGTATTTAACAATAGCTCAAATTACCAGGAAAAAGAATGCAAAATTGCAACATCCAGTTTATCCAGTCTTGAAGTTCATTAATTAGATGCCACTGTGTCAGAAGAGTTGGTGCTGCATTAATCAAATACTCAACTTCCTATAATATTATATAACAGTAGATAACAGCATACTAATCATAAATCGAACAATATTGGTCTAGAAAAAGCCATTACTCTTAATCTATGGAATCTGTCAAATCCAAATGGATACAGTTATATTTTTGCAAGATGAATTTCACACAAATACTGGAAAACATACCATCAGGCCATAAATCTCAGAGGAACTTCGTATGTTTGGAAGTATTTCCATAGGAATATCAAAGAACCTGAACACAACAAAAAATAATGTATATTATATGGTCAGTGCTAAATCAGAAAGCATTTTGCATTTATTTTCTTAAATAAGTTTAAGCTATAAAGAAAAAAAAACAGCTATAAAAGGAATTTTTGTTCCTAAGTTTTAACCTATAGTTATGTGTTTTTCCACTTCAGTAGACACGGAATTTTGGAGTAAAACAGCATATCATTCAATTTTTGAGGACATATCTAACTCTTTTACATAGAAATTCATTCCTGTTCCAACAATATCTTAATAATACACTTGTTAGTAAATTCAAATTTCAAATAGAGACACTATCATTCTAGCTGCCTTACAAATTTGATTAGGTAATAAAGAAACTATTAAATAACAATTATTCTGAGTTGGAAGGGACCCAACAGGATCTTAAGTGAATTGCCCATACAGGGATTGAATCCACTACCTGAGCATTATTAGCATCATGCTCTAACCAACTGAGCTAAACTGTTTCCATGAACGAGACCTCCACCTACAGAAAGATTCTGCTACTTTTTGTTAATCCAGACCATTGTAAATTGGACATCTGCAGAGCAATGAATCTTAGCTATTAATGCCAACATTAAATAGAACAGTACCTGCTGATCTTAGTTTAGATAAGAGATTCTTACCTTTAAACGAGTTAGAAACTATTTAAATAACAGTATTACTGAAAAACTGAGCTTACTTGCAGAGGTCAGGATCCCATTCCAAGGAATGAATGTTGAACAACAGTGTTCTACTGGCGTTGGTGACATCTGTACAGTGAATGCCTCCATTCTTTCCACCTGTCAAACTCTGAACAAAAAATCACAGCATTCGTCAAGGAGAGATATAGGTTTACCTAAAAAAATTACCAAAAAAATTTCAAAATCACAAAACTTTCAGCTTGCAACTGGGAACTCTGCTATTTCTGGAACAACTAAAGAGGCAGACTGAATACACCTTTCTAAAGTCCAAGATTTTTCTGAAAGTGTGAGCAAAATTTTACAGCAAACTATAATGGTAAACTACATATAAGCATCTAGAAAAACTGTACTGGTACAGGGACAGTAAAAGTTCATCTTGCAGGGAACTTTAATGGAGTTTCCTTAGCGGCTTTTATTGACACTGTGTCATCAGTGGGCATCGTGTATCACATGCACAGAGAGTTGCACGATATGGAAATTCACTGTAAAAAGAGTGGCAATAAGCTCACAAATACATACCCATATAAGCCATGAGTCAATAGTCCCAAACAAAGCTCTTTGTTCCTCAACTGCTTTCCTAATCTCTTCCACATTATCCAAAAGCCACCGAAGTTTCACAGCACTAAAATAAGTGCTAAGTGGAAGACCGGTCTTAAACTGTGAAATTTTAAAAAATAGTTTAAACACCATGCAAGTATCTTTTCGATAAATACTGTAATTACATATAAAAGTGATGATAGTAAGGGGAAAAAAAAAAGATACAAAACTCAGAGAAATTACACAAACTTGTTATTTAAATGAGTACTAAGCATACAACACACAAATCTTGTGTGTTGTATGCTTAGTACAACTTCAAAATCAAATGACAAGTGCAATAATGGACAAAGATCAAAGCTGATCTAAATGCAGTTCAAAGATCATCTACGTGGAGAAAGTTGTTTGCAGAAGGCCTATCTTATCTAGGGTATCTCCATATGACTAGAAAATAAGTAACAACAAAAATGAGCAGGACAGCACAGGAAAGATGAAATTTGTATTCTACTAGAATTTGAAAATCAAGTGGGTTTATATACTTTTTGACATCAGTTTCCTGCCTATAGGAAAACATATAATACAAAAAATACATAATACCTATACAATCAGTAAAGGACAGTATTAATCAAACAATTGTGACACCTTTTTGCAAGCATTTAGTTTCCAAATTGTTATATATATGCTCATAAAAAAAGAATGAATTTGCTCTTTATGAACGCTCTTCCTAGTTCTCAGATTGGTTGCAATTAATTTCACTATTAAGGCATGAGAATGGATAATACATTTCATACCAGTAAATTATTTCCCAGTTTTGTTTCTACTTGATCTTAATTTTAATGTTTATTATGTAATGTTTATTTAATATTGGCTAGATATCACAGGATTAGGTCTCATTATTACTCATTTGACTTCTGTAGTGAGAAATTAAAGGCGTGTTAAACATTTATTTTAAGGAATTAAAAATTTTCTAGTCTCCGATTGGTGTCTTATGCTCATTTTCTATTATTTGACAAGGTAAGAAGAGACTAGAAGCTACAGCTGACTTTGTTTTGGGGAATTTTAAACACATATATCCAAAATATTATATATTGCAGCAGCTACCATTTAAATGTTCTGGAATATCTCCTACCTTATAAAAAGCTTTGTTTCTTCCTGGAATTCTATTAAGAAGATGTTCAACTGTTGACTGGGTTCTCAGGTCAAGCCACACTAAAAACATGAATAAAATTAACTGATCAAGTGATTTAATACACAAAAAGTGACATGTTTAGGCTGCTTCTATGAAATCACAGCTCTTGCCAGTAAATTCCTGCCTATTTTTATCTTTTCATGTAGTTAAAAGAATATTGTACTGTCATTGTATTTTAAAGACACTGTTGAAAAACTTAAAAATGGTTAGATAAATTCATTTGAATTGAAAGAACAAACAATTTGAGAAACAAACAGAATTTTCCACAAATACGATATACATACTTTATCAGAATATAAGCAAATGACTAATGTTTCTTTGCAGCAGATTACTGTGACTAAACTAAGACGTTAAAACAAATAGCAGGTTGATTATTTACTATTTCTATGTAAACTTTCAACTAAAAGACTGTGTTGGAGTTATCAAGGTATAGCTGGGCTTAAGATAAAGCTGTTAACTACATATATTTGACTACAGAAGAGTCCTGGTTTTACAGTCATACTATGCCAAACTATATCTGGCACTTGACATGACCTAAAAAAACAATTCTAGACAATTACCATTTTTCAGCCAACAATCTCTGAAAAGCTAAGGTAGGTTAAAAATAAAACTCTGAAACAGCATCCTGAAAATTTCAAAGGAAGTGACTGGGTGCAAGTCAGATTATTTTGTGCCAGGAACCCCTCAGGAATATTGGGGTTTTTTTTGAAAACCAATAAAGTGATTTATTAAATAATAATTTTTTATGGATTAGGCTTTTTAAAACTGTACTGGTGTGTATATAAACACATATCTTACAACACAGACATCAAAAAATCCAAGAAATTGTTAGGCTAGGCCACAACCAGATCTGCACAGGAAACTACAAAAGCATTTTTTCCACAACATGTTCATATTATGATATTACATATTTAGAAAGTATAATAGTTACCAATAGCATTATAAAGAGGTTCTCCAGTTGTCTTGTCCCAAACCACTGTTGTTTCTCTCTGATTGGTGACTCCAATGGCTTCAGGACAAAATAGAAAGTATCCTTTTCAGAAGGTTTGTTTTCCCCTTTTTGTGGGGTGAGGGAGGGAAGGAGAGGTGGAGAGGAGGGAGGAACAAGTAAGGAGAAGAGGAAAGTAAATGGGAAATAAAAAGCTTCCAAGTCTTTCAAGATATAATTTAGAAATATTACTTCTAAGAACTCATCTTTGCTGATTAACCTGTATGCTCTAAACCTGTCTCTTTTTCGGCCACAAACTGAGACAGTAACAACTGAGAGGGAAAAGACCTTTCCTGAATTAAAGTCCTAAATTAAATTTTAGAATTTCTTCATCACTTATCTCTGTGATTTTTAAAGACTAGGTTAAGTCTACTTTGTAGATTCTTCATTGCTAATATACACAAGGGACCTATTTTCTCATTATTCCTCTCCAAAAAACTGCTTTCAAATACAATTTAACATTTTGTTTGAGGCTGGCACATGCTGCCACCTTTCTATTTACTAACTTTAAAACTACGGTATCTGAATTGCTCAACCATTAACATGTCAAAGCCCTCTATCCATAAGTACCTTTTATGTTAGCGATGTCCATGTTCAGTTCTTTCATTTTCTCACAGGTCTTTTCCACACATTCATAGACAGAGTTTAATATTTCCTTTGGATCTTGTTCCACCCATCTTTAACACAGAGTAAACACCAGTTAACAAAAAATTAAAAAAAAGAATCCTAGTCTGAAAGACAAGCTGAGCATTTTAATACAATTATAGCTACAAGACATGTTTCAGATATCTACAAACAAAGAATTTTGTTTTGTTTTTATTCTCTACAGAAAGCGTAGGCATCAAATGGTAGGTCAGTTAGGAACAAACAAACAAAACCTCAGAGAACAAACTAACATATTTCTATAGACCAAGCTGAAGACTGTGATTCAAATGTAAAAATTACCAGCTTTATCACCTTAAATGATAAATGATTCTCCGTTAAACTTTAGTTTTAAACTTCAAAGTTGAGCTGTTAAATATGTAAATGAGTGATCAGAACAAAACCCTAAGTACTTTTAGTTCCATAACTCAGGCACATTCGGGACACCCAGTGGGAGCTATTTTATGCCATTTTTTCTGCCCAGTCTTTTATAGCAAATATTGTGCTACTAAGAATTATTAATCAGCTTCAGTTTCGATGACTCATAAATAAAAATACATAAGCTCTACCAAAATGTACACAAATGAAAAAATAAAAAACATCATACCCTTCTCTAGGGAACTCTTGCTTTATTTCAATTTGATGGTGACTCAAGAGTTCTGCTGTTTCTGCATTAAAAACCTGCAAAGAAATCATACGATGGATTTTTCTATGAACACAGACATTTAAACAGCAATAATTAACATTTATTCTTTTGAACAAATGCAGTGTTGTGACAACTGATAGTAACTTTCTATCATCAACCCCAATATCACCCCAATATAACAAGGATTCAGATATATGTATTTTTAAAATTAAGGTAGGCAGAGATTATTTTGGTAAACTTTGCTGTCAGTCTGTCAATTTTAACTGCTTTTTTTTTCCTTGATGGGTTAGAAAAGAACCAGATTTTTTCTTGTGGCGGTTATAGAAGTTAAACTCCTGATGCATTTTAGCATATCTCTCAGTAAAACACCCACTGCTCTTGATAAAAACATTTCTTTAGCTCCTGCTGTGCCATTCTATTGCCAGAGTTATCTGTATGTTTTCTTGGGTTAGTTCTTTTTTAGGAAGAGTGAAAATCTGTGACAAATCATAGAAGGGACTAAACTGAAGAACAAGAAAGTACCTAGGCAACACCCATTTTGTGTCACAACAAACTACAAGTACAGAGCTCACGAACAATCTGACAAGAAAAGAATGCCACTGCAGCAGCACCACACATTAAAAAGGAGAAGAACAAGCAGAAAAGTAACTAAAGTTTGGATATCCTACGATAAAAACCAGCAGAGCAGAGAATCACGAGGACTCTATCAATGGGTGTTCTTAAGGAATCACAAGTTAGAGGTTCTGCCTTGCAGTAGAATCTCATCGAGAATGCACAACAACCCTCATTAACCAGCAGTGGCCTGTTCCCAAAAGGAATCTCTGCCGAGGCCAAGCTGAGGAACACCCGGTGAAACATTCAACTGAAGTGTACGGAGAGTGAGCCAGAGTGCCTGGCTGGGCAATGGTGGCATTCCTGTGGGAAGAGCTCTTTCTCCCCAGCAGCACACAGAGTCTTTTGTGTGAAGAACCTTCTGGGAGCTAGAAAGTAAAATCTAACAGCAGGTTCAGGTGAACTGCAGAACATGTCAGTAGGACACCATCCTACCTTTTTATGGCAAGCAGAGCTGAGCCCGATTTAGAAACCACTCTCACGCTAAAGAAACAAAATTCAGTTATACCCATCCACCCTCTAGGATACAATGGAATCTTCTCTATACTTTCTTGTTAATGCTCTCTTCTTGTTCCAAAAATTTCAGGAATATCTCTTGAAACTTTTAATCCATAAACTCTTGGTATCATCTACACAGTACGCTTTCCTCTGAAACTACAAGAACAATTCTGACAAAAAGGAGATGAAGTTCTGGTTCTCCAGTTTCTTGGGAACCTTAAAGAGTATCTTTAGAGTAAAACTTTGAAGTTTAGAAACATTCTACTTATATATTAGAATTGCAAAATAATTCAGGCTGAAAGGGACCTTGAGGGATCTCTAGTACAACCTCCTGTTCAAAGCAGGATCAGCAATGAGATTGGATAAGGTTGCTCAAGAACTTTTCCAGGCAGGTCTTGAAAACCTCCAAGGATGAAAACAGCACAAACTCTGGAAAACACTGAAAGCTCCACTGCCCAGAAAAGAAGTCTTTAAAAGGTACATGATCATTCTTTTCTGCTATCAGCTGGAAAGATGACATAGAAAGAGCACCACTGAATTCTTTTTACTTTATTTACTTACCTGTTTCATCTACCAGCTCAGGCTTGACATGAATCTATCCCAATAAAAGAGAAAGTTCTGTCAGTACTACACATTTGGAAGCAACTTGCATAATGGGATATGGGTCTTAGGATGCTACACAATATAGTTAGTAGGAGAGGTTGTGTTATAAATACATTATTATAAAGTTGGCTTTTTGCAAATATTAAGATGAATGCTATACGTAAAATGTTAAAATAACTTTGCTTTTGTTTCTGCTATTAACAAAAACTTAGACATGGTAGTAGTGGTAGCTGATATAGTTGGGAGTGAACCACCTGTTTGGTCAGGATAACATCCAGTGAACGTGTGATGAGGACCCTGCTACTGATGTGCCAACTATCAGCATCTGCCATCTGAAGAAAGTAAGAACCAAGGCCCAAACTAGAGGTGATAATAAAACCACAGCCAAGAAACATGCAGGCTCTAAAAAGGCAGGCCCAAGGAGTGGCTATGCTAAACAGTTCCTGGAAAAATATGAATATGCATAATGGCCTATGAATATGCAACAGGCTGATGTAATAGGAAAGGTATTTAAGAGTACCTCAGAAGATGACAGGGGTGCTCTTGGCTGAATGCCAAACACCCGGCCGTTAACCCTTTGCTTTGTTTCTGTCTCCTATTGTCTTTTTATTAAACTTTTAAAATTTTACCAGGAGAGTGGAGCTCGTTTTTCACAGGTTGTTTCGCATGAATGCAGCAAGATTTTTAACTTGAAATTGCCTTTCTGGCAAAAGCATAGTCACATTTACTAGGTTTTCAGAATAAAGACAGAAAGATAGAAGACTTTTTATTTAACCTGTATGTATATCTCTGACATACTAACAATATTAAATATCATGTGGTAATCATTCACCACTAATCATTCAGTATTTCTTGAAACAGAAGGCAATGCAAAGGGTGCCTATTGGTAGCATGAAGTACAGATTCAATTAGACAAAGTCATCAAGTGAACATGGAGTGTGTGTCTTGCAGACACAGCAATAAATTGTGACAGGAATACATTTTCAACAGAAGCAATAACACTATAAATGCACAGATTTTTTCTTGTTCACAGAGAAGAACTAGGCAAACACACTTTGTTAATCCATCACAAACGAACCTGCAAGCTTCTGACGTTCTCAACAAAAGCAGCAGACACTCCCTGTTATTCAGGGCAAGGAACTAAAAAGTTTCACTGGGAGCAATCCTTGTCTGAGGCCAGGTTGGACGGGGCCCTGTGCACCCTGGTCTAGTGGAAGCTGTCCCTGCCCATGGTGCGGAGTGGAACTAGGTGATCTTTAATGTCCTTTCTGACCCAAATCATTGCCAGACTCTATGATTCTCCACTGACAAACAGAATTCTGATAAGCCAAATACGAAAGTCACTAAATTTAAACCTACAAAATGATAAATAACATAGGGAATAAATAGAACAAATGGGACCTCAAAGTCTTCCTTTCCCTTCCCTCCAAAAAACCACTACTGCTGTCAAAAACCATTCCCTATACAGTCCCTGTTTGACATTGGAGAGATGATAGAAAAATAAGTGACAGTAAGAACCAATAATTCAGATAAGGTCAATATGTCCCTGGTATAGGTGTGAAGTGTACTTCTGTAATTTGTTGGGACCAGAGGCTTTCAACCCTTTCATATCCATTAAGAACTGATTCCAGTTTATGCTACTGATCTCTCAGCTGTTGTGTGTGGAGAAGGAAGCCAAAGTCAGTTTTGCCCTAATTTTATCAGCAGTAGTCACAAAGAGTTGCCTAGGATATTTGGACATGTTCAGCGGTCTTGAACAGAGATGAAAGTGAAAGCCACCAGATATGTACTGAATTCTCAAGTGAGAGATTAAAGAAAAGAAATAAATAACATCCTCCCTCTACTCCCAACAGAGAATTAGAGCTTGAGCCTTGAGTCTTAGGACTGCAGACAAGAAAGGCCTACATAGGTGTGCTGTAGGTGAACAAGCAGAGAGGCACAGGGGCTGATCACTTACTTCAAGCTTCTTATAGGGCCTTTAATACTATACATCACATCACATGAAGGGGTGCAGTTACATATTATTACATATTATTGTTTATTACGTTCATGTTTTGTTATCCTAGTGTAAAAGAGTTCTTATCGATCAGTTGTAACAATTTGCAAGGAATGAACAAAAATATGAGGTTCACGGAAGTGATGCAAGAAGCTGCACAGCAGAAAAAACAATAATGAAAACAGATTTTAGAAGTAACTTTTCATATCTCTCAAGCTTTGTCATGTAACTCTGCCCACAGAAAAGCTATTTCTGTTATTCTACGCTTTATCTTCATGAGTTTCTATCAAGCTGTTGGGGGTTGGGTTGTCTTTCCTTTTGTTTCCTTTTAACAGTATAGAATTTTTTTCCATTCAGTTGCTAAATGGCCGTTATCACTGAGTACTTAAGAAGAACAAAGGACATATCTAAGCCTAAGGAGAGGGCTATCTATGTTTACTGTTCTGTCGGGGAGTTTTCTCTCGAAGAGGGGTGGAGGAATATCTCGAGAATTGGGGACTGGTAAAAGGAGAGGGCAGAGGCTGAGCGGGACTGGGGTTTCGGAGGACGACACGGGAAGGGGCTGCTCTGCTGGAGAGAAGTTTTCGCTGCTGCTGCTGGAGCCCTGGCTTGGAGCTGTTTTCTTCTCCCTCTTGGGTGAGCCTCTGCTTGTGAGAGCAGCCACTGAACCTGTTGCCATCTGCTCGGGTGCCCGGAATCCCTGAGCTCGCCTCTCCTCGCTGGGCTAGGAGCCNCCGCACCCCCGCCTGCCGAGACGTCCTGCCGTCCCAGTTTGCTGCTTTCCAAGAATCCTGCTGGGGCACTGGGATCGACTGCTCCAAGGGGGTTTGTGAAGCAAAGCCGCCCTTTCCGTTTTGTTTTCCGCTGCTGACTGAACCACCATAGCACGTGCTCCCTGCCGGCTGTGACCATCACTGCACCGAGGGGGGGAAAGTGCCTTCCAGCCAGGGGGTCGGGACTGGGTCCTTGGTTCTGTTTGTTGTTAGTGCCATAAGAGCTGTTGTTTGTTTGTTTTATTATCAATACTAGTAAAGAATTGTTATTCCTACTCCCATATCTTTGCCTGAGAACCCCTTAATTTCAAAATTACAATAATTCAGAGGGGAGGGGTTCACATTCTCCATTCCAAGGGAGGCTCCTGCCTTCCCTAGCAGAGACCTGTCCTTCAAACCAGGACACAAGCTGGAACAGCCATGGCTTTGCAGACAAACAAGCTCAGAGCTGGAGTTCTGAAATTGCATTGAAATCAACCCAACTGGGGCAAGGATAAGAGACAAACAATAATTCGCTCTTTAGTATTTAACTAGAACAGTCAAAATTTATGAATAAGTACAGTTTAACAAGTCTCCTAGAAATTACCTTTCTCAGAAGACTCGTGAGGAACAGATCTCTCTCACCATCTAACAGGTGCTTACAATTATGGGATTTAAAAGTAAAGGTGCACTGTATTTTAAGTGATAGGAGGTAGGGGAAAAACTGTATTTACAATGTTTTTAACCCTTCTTGCTAGTTATACAATCAAGTTTTTCCCTTTCCCAAAAGGTCATGTTACTTCAGTAGAGGGGTAAAACGGATTCCCCTCTGAAGAGAAAGCTCAATGGGTATGAATGTCTTTCTTACCTAAAATCAGTTTTTGTTTATTGAAAAGAATGCTTGCAGTGTGATATAGCTTTATTTGAATGTTTCTTCTGGAGATGAAGTAAAGGAAAAAATAAATATTTCACAGAGGTGGAAAAAAATGTTCTGTGGCGGACCAACAAACTCAGAACTGTACTGTGTACGTACTTCACTGTGTATTTCAATTCTTGCTGTTCCTGGATAAAATTACAGAAACACTATCCAGCAAATATCTTTCAAGAGATCAAACAATGGTTCAGCTGGCCATTAGCTCTTGATCCTAAGACTTTTCACAGAAGAAGTTATAGTGTATTTTTTTATGATTCTTGAATAGTATGAAATGGAACATGGGAGACTAAAGTATTTGATGACAATATTGAATGAAACTCTTGGCCAGAATTCAGTCATCTGGGTACACTTGTTTAGCCTACCCAATATATATTCCTGCTTGACATCTTTAAGAAAGTGAGCCTTAAACAATTGTCTTAACAATTGCTTTGTACTTGAAGCACTGTGCTCTCACTGGTAACTCTGAATCTGTTATCCAGGTTCAAGCCAACTTAACAGAAAAGTTGCAATCTCAAAAATAATTACAGTTCATTTTGCAAAAGTAGCTAATAAAGGTAAAGATCCAAAACAGGGTTCATGGAGGGTAAAGCTACAGCATAAAACTACCACTGTATGTGTGCTGTGTGCAGGCAGGGCCAAATAAGGAGCAACAGAACAGAAATGCACCTGAGTTCTGGTGCTCCTTTAGCCTCTGTGCTCATACAGCCTCCTCATTCTCACAAACAGGAGACTCAAAACTTGTGTCTGCGCACAGGATAATTTACTCTGAATCTCAGGAGGTCACCTAGCCTAGCTTGCTGCTCTGGTAAGCCTAAACTTAAGACCAGGTTGCTCAGGACCTATTCTAGTCAGGTACTGAGCATCTGCAAGAATGGAAGTTCCACACACTTTCTCAGCCCCTGATCCAGAGCCCTCAAAGTGAAACATTGTTTCTTTACATCTATTTGATATTTCACTTGGTGCAACTTGTGTTCAGTGCCCTCTGTCTTTTCCTGTGCACATCTGAGAAATGGCTGGTTCTGTGTTCTTCACAAACTGTGTGTGGTTAGACAGCTGAGGACATCCCTTAGCCTCTCCCGTGAAGAAAGAACCCCTGATCTCCTAAACCCTCCTTCCATGGCCTTCTTCTGCAGCACAGGGATTCCTTTGGCTGGATGAAATCCAGTTCTTCAAACTCTCGTCCTCTGCGGGATCCAACATCACACACAGTGTTCCAGATGCTGCCTCTTAAGTGCTACACAGATGGCAACAATTACTTTCTGAACTTTTCTTAATGTGCACCACTACAAGGATGCATTGTTCACATATATCCAACTTGATGTGCAGCAGGAGTCTGTCTTTTTTTTCACTAATCAGCTTCTTCGCATTCTGTCTCAAGTGCTAAACTTTATTAACTTTATAAATATTCTGCCAGGTCCCTTCTCTGACTAGAATTTCAGTCAACTGGTCACCCCCATCTGAGAGAACATTCCAGCCCACTCCCATGGCTGTTGATGAAAATACTGTGGGGTGTCAGACCTTGCTACTGACTGCTATGGACACCACCGGTAAATGTGCCACCTGTAATCGTAAATTTACACTCTGAACTGCTGATACTACTCTTTGGCCCCTTTGGACCAGGCAGTTTTTCATCAAGAAGAACTCTTTAACCTGGTCAAAATCATGTATTTTCCACCTAAGAAACTGGGCAGCAGCTGCATTGAACTACTGAATACACAAGTGCAAAGTAAGCAGCAAGTTGATTTTGACTTGTGACTTGGCAAAGACAAAAAAACATTGGAAAGACTTAAAAAAAAAAAATTGATCAGTGAGAAAAGTACCCAAAAACAACTAACAGTAAAAGACCGAGAGGTAGTAAGAGAGCCAAGGAAAAAATTTGGGCACAAACAACAATATATTACGTTCTGGCTTAAAATATTTCAAGGCAAAATATCTCTTCCAACTGCAGCAATCCCCTTCCAGCACAGAACTGTCCAGATACATGTGTTGTTAGCTGAATGACTGAGGTGAGTTGTAGCAGATCTCTGCACATTATACCCTCTTCTTTCCCTCTCCCCTGTGCGCTAACTCAGTGTTCATGTATCTTATTTGCTGAAACCCATGTAACTTTATTATCATAACGACATGATCACACTGCCAAGTTTAAGACAATGTTGTATTTTGACATGAATTGAGAGACACTGAGACAGATACAAGAAGAATTGAAGAGTGACAGACAACACACTTGAAAAAATTAGGGAGCATCTGAATTCTCTTGTAGACAGGCAAAATCTCCCCAACTGCATAAAAGCTATTGATGTATGTGCCTAGTGTAAGAAATTCCTTCTAAGAGGAACTTGTAAAAATACTTGTATAAAGAGCTTGAGTACACGTTTTACTTCTACTAGTGTTATCCTTTTGGGACGAGAAAAAAACTAAGTTGGCACATACATCAAAGCAGATAGAATTTAAACTTCATGTATTACAGCGACCTTCCTCAAGTTCGTTCCCAAAAAGGGCTCCTGACTGGCATCCAAGACAGCCCACTGGTGTCATTTGTCAGTTTGGAGTTTCTCTCCACCCCTAGATCTGTGTTTTGCCATTTGACAATCACATGAAGGTCGTGATATTGAGTAATTATGGTAACATAGGTCAAGAAGATATTCTAGCCTCCTGCTCCATGAAGGAACATTTCACATGGGGGAAGCATTAAAAAAAAAAAGAAAAAAAAAGCAAGGGCAAACCAAACCATCCATTTCCCCAATTAATACTTTGCATATTTGACAACGTTTTATATCTAGTAATTATCTCTATTCCACTTCCATGGAGGAAATCGTCCCTGAGCTTTAATTAAGTCAAACTACCATGACCTAACTGACATGGGGACAGTACATTTATAGAGATTTGCAAGCTAGAAGTATCTATAGTAAATTTCATACATAACAACATTAGCTACAGTCTATTGCATAATATAGAAATAACTAGATCCTTCAAGTAAAGGGTCAAATATACGATTAATGTATTAATTCTCCCATCCATCAACTTATCTTCCTCTAGTCTTTAAACAAATCAGTGTTTCACAAGGTGTGCAGGTTCAGCCACCTGAATACCTACACTGCACAAGATGCACTGACATCAGGGCTGGAACTGCAGCAGTCACTCCAGCAGGCCCCGGGCAGGTTTTAGCGGGGAACACAGCGGAGTCATCGCATGGTTTGAACACCAGCTAATCAGAGTCCTCGAGCTCGCACGGATCTATCTCCCTAGTGCCTGAGGACCTTGCCCATATGATTCCATTAGGGGTGAGGTACTCGACAGATTGAAAGCGCAGCCTGCTCAGAGCAGCGGGATCTCGCAGTTCCCTGGAGCAGCAACAAAAGACGCCGGTCTCGGGCTCGCCTCGGGATCCCTCCCCGCGGGACGGGCGCTGCTCCCCGCGCCGCGCCGGGAACGCGACGGAGGGGCAGCGGCGGATCCGGCACCCTCGGGCCGAGCGGCGCCGCTTCTCCGGGAAACAGGAGGCTGCAGCCGGGACAGCGCAGCCCGGCCCTGGGGGCCCGTTCCCCTGCCCTTCCCCAAGGGCACGGCGGAGGCCTCCGCAGGGATGGAGGGGAGTAAAGGCGCGGAAGCCGTGGCTCCCCTCAGGCCGCGGGGGCGCCGCCTGCCCCCGGTGCCGCCCCGATCGCCGCGCTGTGCTCACCAGGAAGCGGGTGGAGCTGGTGCCCTGATCGATGGCTCCCACCAGCGATCCCAGCGACGCGGCCATGGGGCCCCCTCAGCGCCCGCCGCGCTCCCGTAACAGCCGCGCCGGCGCCGCGCGGACATCTGGCGGCCGGGCGCGCGTGGCTGCCGGGGTGAAGCCGGCGGGGGGGGCGGGGCGGGGGCG